>BDMB01000001.1:4827797-5434867 GCA_016859785.1 Macrotyloma uniflorum
AATTTTTTTTTTTTTTTTTTAATTTAAAAATTAGCCGGATAAGCAAACACTATAAAAAGATATAAAATAATAACCTTTCAATTATATAATTAGAAATAAGCCGACACGAGTGTTTTCCATTAGTTGAAAGAACACAAAATATTATGTTACAGCATTAGTTGAAAGTATTCAACGTATCTGTTAATCATTAAGCATCCTTAACAAAGAATATTATTTATTAACTAATAACTTTTGTTTCTTAATCTGTATATTAACTTTGCATTTCTCAACTTTTTTATTTTATTTTCTTATCATATCAATTTTCATACTATTTGTATTTATATTTGTATAACACTTATATAATACAAATACAATAAGAGAAGAAAAATATAATTATTATATCTTTTATTGAATAATAACACGAATATTATGATCAATTATAATGTTTCTGCATAATTTTAAATTAATAATTTTTAAATATACAAGTTTCTTAGTTATGTTTTATTATAATAATTTATGACATTTAAAATACTTTGATTTATTTTTTTTAAATCAAGTCGAAGTTTGAAAAACAGATTTTTTTTTTTTTTTACAAGCTTCTATCTTCAAAATAGAAGATTTCTTTTTCCACTATTATTTGTTCTTCATATTTTCACCATCGAAACGAAAACGAGTTATTACGACAGCAACCAATAAGTCTTTGCTTCTGACTTTTTGGTATCAATTAACATACTCTTATTTTTGCTTTTTTTAAGAACAGGGGAGATAAAGATGAAAATAATGTGATATATAGAAAATAAAGAAAGAGAAAAGAAAAAACAAAAGAATCTGCATATTTAATATTTTTCTTTGGAGAGAAGCAACACCCCTTCACATATCCCTAATTTTATTTGAAATTAATTAAATTGTTATAACCTTTATACCAATAAAAATTAAACAAATAAATTTATAATAATTAACATACATACCTGAATACTCTTTTAAATAAAAATTATAAAATAAAAATTATTTTTATTTTTATTAATTATTTTTTATAAAGATATTTCGTTAAAAATTTAGAATTTCAGTTATTTTTTTTTAAAAGAAAATGATATTATTAATTAATGTAATATACAATAGTTTCTCTGATTTGACATGGCAACATTTCATTAAACATTCACTCGCTTCTTCATTTGCCACGTACACAAGCTGACGTGCGAAAATCAAACTTTCCCAGTTCACCAACTGGTCATATTCTTTAACGTCACAGTCCTCACAAAAACGCTAAATAAGAAATATATTTCCAATCAACGACTCACATAGTAGCTGTGACAAAACAATCTACCTATCCAAGTGGAGTTATCATCTCCCCCCCTCTTTTCTTTTTTCTCGTCTAACGAATTAAAAAGATATCGCGATTTATGTCTTCTAACTACCGAAGCAAAATTCTGTTGTTTTTCTTTTCTTCATCCTTTCTATTTCCATTTCCTTTGCCATAACTTGGGTTCTATTTCCCCGCAAAATATCCACCTCGATTTTCCCCGAAAATAGAAGAAAACGCCGAACGCAGGTTTGAATTCTCTCCTAAATTTTTCTCCATGGTTTCTGCCACTCATTGTTATCATTCTTGTTACCGTTGTTGCTGCGATTTTCGTTTCGGCTCATGATGTGTTTCTTTTACTGTAATGCATATACTCGAGGTCTAGGGTTTTGGCCTGTTTTTTCACTTCTTTTCTCCTATCTTATACTCCACGACAAAATGTAGCGTTTCATTAAAAATCACCGGTGAATTGCGCCTTTGCAATTTCCGGATGAACCGTTATTTATTTCTTTGTTTCGAATCGGTTGCTGCTGAATGCTTCGTCCGCTAAAATGCATTTTACCGATGAAATGTGAAAAGAAAGGTTGCTTATAGAACAGTTTTCTGTGCTAATCTTCGAATTTGTAACCTTGCTTTGCTGAAGTATGTAATTCATCTCCGCTTCATTGCTTGAGTCATAAACTGCACTGCGGTGGTTATGTGTTGTTGTGACACTTATGATGTGACACTTATCAGAGGAGCGGAAATTTATTAAAATTTAAATATGGTTATAGTTTAAAAAGAAAATTATATTCGTCCTTTTTTGCTGAAAAGTAGAACTACTGTTTTGAAATAATTTAAAGATAATTGATGTAACCAACTTGGTTTTGGAGATAAAGAATATTAAGACTTTTGTAACAAATTTTAAAAAAATAAAATTGAAAGAGTTTGCTATTTTGTCTTTCTTGCTATTTTGTCTTTCTTAACCTTCCTAAATTCGACAATGTGGAGCATACTTGCGGGATGTTTATGTGTTCGATCTT
This sequence comes from Macrotyloma uniflorum, assembly GCA_016859785.1. NCBI lineage: Eukaryota > Viridiplantae > Streptophyta > Magnoliopsida > Fabales > Fabaceae > Macrotyloma > Macrotyloma uniflorum. The sequence continues at coordinate 4,830,099 of BDMB01000001.1, forward strand.
TTATTTAGACGCCCTTCCATCAATATAAACTTTTAGTATGAGATTGTTGCTATTGGGCACTGTCGGTGGACCTGCTTGTGCTCTATTATCATGTCTAGCTAAAGGTAAGTGATATGATCGTGGCCAGCAAATTGTAGCAGATTGCACTGTACTTTAGTCAGTAAATTGTTATATTATAGCATTACAGTTTTGGGTTATTTTGTGACAGCGATTTGTTATGTCAAGAAATTGAATGATGCTTCAGATTATGGTTTTTCTAGAGCAAATGCACTTGCTAGAGCTTTGAGTTTCTAATATTTTATATTTCTAAAATCTATCATTATTAAATCTTCTGTCAGTGTTACTGTGGATGTGCTTCTTACTAGTTGAACTACCAGTACTTGCTTCGAAAGAGAATTAGGAGTTTCTTTTTTAATATATGTGTATAAATATCATTTCTTAAGTGATTTGATTGCTAATGCAGGATAATTGTTCTATCTCAATTTGGATTTTGTACATGTATCAAAAGCAAATATCATTGTCAGCTGTTGGCGAACTATGTTAGTTCTACATGTTTCATGTTGAATTTGAAGAATTGCTTTTGTATAAGAAAGGTGGGTTTTCTTGCTTATGCTATATTTTACATGGTAGTGGCTGCCATACAGAAAGGACAGAAGGAGGGGAAGTTATACAAAATTGAAGGTTTTTTGGAGAGGAGACCTTCACATTGTCTTCTCTGGTATATAGTAAAGCATAGAATTAACTAAATCAAGGGAAGAGTATTTGTTACAACAAATTCCAAGTTTCTGGTGCATGGGTTTGATTGATATTCTATGTTCTTCCATATTTCTTTTTACACTAGTTGAGGCCACTAGCAGGTCGGGGACCATGTGGCCCCTAAAAGTAGGAGTGGAGTCTATTGGAACTATCAGCTGGACAGTCTTCAGTTCAAGTATATTTGTGTTTGTAGCTCTTGTTCTCTCTACATATCTGATATTTGAGCATTTAGCTGCCTATAATCAGCCCGAGGTATTTTCTTTATGCTCCTTTACTTTTGGATCTTTCTTATCTTTTCTCCTGCACCAATAAACTTACATTTTTATGTAATGCCCAACTTCCCTTTTCCTTATAACTGCTTTCAATCAACTGACTTGGCTATTTAACCCCCTTCATTACATTTTCCTTTCCTTTGATAGTATTTTCTAAATATATATATATTCTTTCCCTTGATTCAGGAGCAGAAGTTTTTGATTGGTCTCATCTTAATGGTTCCTGTTTATGCCTTGGAATCGGTAGGGGATGCTAAGTTAATGCCAAATACTGTGTTTTTATTTTATATAGCATCTTTTACTTGGGTGTATTAATTCTTACTAGTTAAGACCTCTGTTGGTTGTAATTGGTATGGAATCTAAAAATTTTTCCAGTTTCAACTCTTCTAATTTTGTCTAAACTTTTGTTGATACCACGTTGGATATATTGGAACTTACCAGCATGCTGTTTGCTTAGATTTTCTGCTCCACTGCTATTTACTTAAAGGACTAATTGTGCATTTATTGATCATTAAAGAATTTGTTAGAAACAAACATGGTCAAATTAAATACTGGTTATTTTTGCTTCATATTTTACATGCATCTTTGGAATTTTTTTTTTTTTTTTTCATTTACGATTTTGAGAATGTTTATTTATCTAATAGTTGTTTCTATGATATCTAATAGATAATTGACACTGAAAATAAAACTTCCTCCTTTTAAATAGATCTTTCTCAAAGATTTTTGTTCTATTTAACTGATAACATAATTTCGGAAAAGCTTGGGGTTTTATTTTCCAGGAATGTATTAATCTACCTGCTATGTGTATTTAATCCAGCCTTTTAACATGATTTTAGTTGCAAGTTAGAAAGTTCTGATGTTTTTATGATGCAGTTTTTGTCACTATTGGATTCCAGTGCAGCATTTTATTGTGAAGTTATTCGGGACTGCTATGAGGCTTTTGCATTATATTGCTTTGAAAGATATTTGATAGCTTGCTTAGGTATGTCAAACAGATTGTGTAGCTACGTGATTTTCATTAGTTGTCGCTGTTATTATGTATATATGTTTTCCAGAAATGCAGAAGTGAGATATTAAACAAGATATTATACAAAAATTAAAAACTATTAAAAGTTTGCGAGGCTTGAATGTTATAATCTATGATTAAAAGATGTCATACGTCTTCACAAGTTCTGAAATATGTTGGATTTGTCATGCCCTTCAATAATACAAAATTGTCTATGGTTGCTTGTAGGTGGTGAGGACAAAACAATTCAGTTTATGGAAAGTATGAGCCTAACAGACTACAGGACTCCTCTCCTAAAAGAAACATATTCTTATGGAGTTGTAGAGCATCCGTTTCCCTTAAATTGCATCTTAAGAGATTGGTATCTTGGCCCTGACTTCTATCAGTCTGTGAAAATTGGCATCGTACAATATGTATGTATGTTAGATTTTGGTAAATTGAGCTTTTGTTCCACCACTCTTTTCTTTCTGGGAAATCAGAATCAATGTCAATGTTGACTAAATCCTATGTTCCAGATGATACTGAAAATGATCTGTGCATTGCTGGCAATGATTCTCCAGTCTTTTGGGGTTTATGGAGAGGGAAAATTTGAATGGAAATATGGGTAAGATTATATTGGTTTGTGGTGCTACCTATGACATGCATACCATGATTCATAAATATTTAATCTCAATTGTCAACTACAATAAAAGTATTATTTTTTATCATTGATAAAATTTCTTGCTTTAATATTTGTACTTTCCTTTTTCCTACTTTTTGCTTTTGGGAATGGGGCGTATTTTATGACCCTTGTTGAAGCCCAAATCTATTATGTGCTTGCAGGTATCCCTATCTGGCATGCATTCTTAATTTTAGTCAGACATGGGCCCTGTATTGCCTTGTACAGTTCTATTCTGTCACGAAAGATAAATTGGCGCCAATAAAACCATTGGCAAAATTTGTAACTTTTAAGTCAATCGTCTTCTTGACATGGTGGCAAGGGTTGGCTGTTGCATTTCTTTTTTCCATGGGAGCATTTAAAGGGTCTTTGGCTCAAGAGTTGAAAACACGTATACAAGACTATATCATCTGTATAGAGGTATGGTACTCTTGCTTTTCATAATTTTGATTGTAATTTCTAATATCGCATTACTAAATCATCTCAATTTTACCACAGAAAATCGTCTCAATTTTAAGGAGTGGTAATATATACAATCATCGGACATATACTTTAGAACACGTAAACTTTTATCACCATGCATGATCTATATGTATAAAAACCGTTGGTTACATGAAATTGGGGTTATTTTTACAACAATAAGTATCAGGTGGACTATTGAATGTCTGTATCTATATGAATGCATGTAAAGTTACAAAAGTGAGATATCAATGCTCTTGTGTCCATGTATGATTAAGTGGTCGATATAGTTCTGTCCACCCTCATCTGATATCCTTATATGTGCACCCACTAGGCTTCCACTGTTGGGAGCTCTGGGGAGCCACATACATAGATGATACCTACTCCAATAGGACTTCAGTAGTATGAAATACTCATTCTGGTATCTATATATGAAATAGAGTAAATTACAGTCGTCCCTCCTATCTATTTTTCCGAATTTCACCTGATACTATACCCCTTCTTTTTTAGAGACTTGCAGAAAATTTGTAATTGTTTGAAAAAGATGTTACGTGTACTTCTACGAGGATGATTTCTTAAACCTTTAAAAAAGCAAGGTTATTATGTGTTATCCGGGAAAACCTTAGGGGTATCAGTACCATTTACTTTATGAAATATTAAGGTCATACTGTGCTTTTTTAAAAGACCAAAAACTGCTCTGCTTTAGAACTGAGACAGGGAATGGATTTTATTTTAAGCTCAGCTGTTATATGCTTTAGCATCTCCAATGGGAATGACTCACATGAGTTGTTTCTTACATTAAAAAATATAAAATGTGGGTCTTACCGTACCACATCATCAATAAATGACTCATTTCAATTTTACTCCAATAAAATAATTAAGAAATTGTAAACAATTCATTATTTTATATTTTTTTATTTAAATTTAATCAATGTAGATAATAACATTTATTAATAATATTTTTTAAAATAATTTATTATGTCAACTAAGATTTCTCCTTGCTTCAAAGATATTATAATTTATCCACTTACTTCACTAAGCATTTCCCGTGGAAGATGCGTTTAGCATAAGTTTTCTTCTTCGTTAATATGTTATTAGATGCCGCTGCTCAAGCTAAACTTTCTAGTAGTATCATCAACTTGGAAAAATTTCAATCAATTTTGTAGTTCTTTGTTGAGATTTGTATTTTATTTGATTCCCCATCTTATTTGTTAACAGATGGGTGTTGCTGCTGTTGTGCACCTTTACGTCTTTCGCGCAGTACCTTACAAAAGAGGAGAGAGGTGTGTCCGTAATGTATCGGTGATGGCAGACTATGCATCACTAGGGACCCCTCCTGATCCTGAGGAGGTTCAAGATTCTGAACGCTCAACCAGAATGCGTTTGGGAAGACATGATGACAGTGAGAGGCGTATGAAATTTACCCATAATGTTGGTGATGTGATCTTAGGAAGTGGTGAAATTGTGAGATACGAAAACACTTGAGCTTTCAAACCTTTGAATTTCCCCAATCATCTATCTCTTTGTCAAACTCATCTGCGTTGCTTCTGCTGTTTTATTTCAGATTGTCGATGACATGAAATTTACAGTTTCACATGTAGTAGAACCTTTAGAAAGGGGTATTGCAAAGTTAAACAAAACCTTGCATCAGATATCCGAAAATGTGAAACGTCATGAAGAGGAGCGGAGGAGAAGCTCAAAGGTCAAGGATGACAGTTACCTTGTTCCCTTGCGTACTAGGAGAAGAGAATTTTCTGATGTTGAAGACGGACTAATGGAAGGAAGTCTCAGTGATAGTGGGTTGCCCAGCAGAAAGAGGCAACATCTTCAATCGAAAGCGTCGGCATCCTGGAAGAGAAGATAGTATCCGTGGTTTAGGGTTGAAAGTTAACCCTTAACATACAGTTGAACAAAGTATAGTTTTTGCGCTTACAAGATAGAAAAATTGTGATAGATTTTGACGTCAAATGGTGGTGAGCTTATTAATGAAAGTGGTACTTCTATTCTTTTGTATATCCGTGGCATTATGTATATAGCAACTATTCTCTTTTTACAATGTTCGAACCTAACTAGAAAAACTAATCTTTTCATTCTTCTTTCAATTTAAAAACTATAAAAATTTATCCACTTTCTATTATTTTACTCTTCTTTCCTTTCACCTTATTTTCTTTCTCCTCATTTCTTTCTTTATCTAGGATATTGATTAAAGTTTCATTTATTCGATTAACATCTAATATTTTTTGGTATATGATAATTTATAAATTATAATTAAAATAATATTGTTTTGAGCCTTTCAAAATAAAATCTTAAAAAAAAAACTTTTATACTTAATTTATATATTTTATCAACAGTAACAATATGGGACACAATCAAATCACATCATTTGACAGATTTTGTTAAACAACACTTCAAATAACTTTTTACAACAAGTAAATTTATTTACTTAACCGTTAAATTAAAAGTTAATAGGTGTTCTATAATTCTACTTTATTTAAATTTATGATGCATTATTTTAAATATAATTAATATTTATGAATAAAAAGACAATTATTATTCAATTTCATATCTATATGTATAAATCAAGTAAAATTTATATATGTAATCTTCTTCGTGACAATATTACATAACTTAAAATTTTTAATTGATAAAATGTATACATCATAAAAATTTCATTTCTCTAAAATTTGGGCCTGATTTATTTTACATATATATATAAATATTCATGAATACTTGTTTATTTTTCCGTAGGAATAGTCGCAACATTATTTTTTTTTTTTTTTAGAAAACTTAGTTTTTCAACTGTACTCCATTAAAAAAAAATGCAATTCCGTTCCATTCCTTAATAAAAAAACATTTATACGTTGAGAGTTAAATTGGAGCAGCTGAAAGGAAATGTATGGCCATAATCCAGTTGAGATTCATTAGGGCTGAAGAAAGATGAGAATGAAAACTAATGAAGAAATGGTTGGAGCCAAGAAAGAAAAAAATAGAAAAACACAATTTTTTACACAGCAGAGAAATACATCATTACGACTCGATAGAAAGAGTATTTTACAACTTTCAAATAGGTTAGAACTATTTCACGTTAGTAAATACAGATTTCACTATTTAATGAAATTTAAAATTCGTTTTTTAAAATATATAGATATGCACAAAATTCTGAGTGAAATTAATAATTTTATTTTAGTTAAGTTACAATATTAGTTTTAAACTCAAAATCGCACTTTACCTTCTCTATCAGTTCAGTTGCTATATATACACAGATTCATTGCTACATCCGAAGTTTTTTTTTTAAATCTCATATCAATACAGTAACGCCCAAGATACATGTATAATATATTTATATATACAGATAGATACTTTTGTACAACAAAAATACAAAGATTTCAAGTTTCAACTACCTTTTTTTTTCTAATTACATGTTCATGATTTATACATAGTTGGAGTTAATTACAGTTAAAATATTTGTAACATGGGAGACATTTGTATCATAATCAGTTCAAAACTAAATGATACCGAGGAAGATTCTGAAAAATAGTTGATTCCTCTGCCTCTAGAATCTTTCTAAATTCTGTTCACACTTCCATCTTTTCTTGCAGAAGAGGTATCTTCTTGTCCAAGGAATCTGAGCTATCGTCACAGCTTGTATTTTCTTCATTTCCTTTGACTTGTCCATACATTACTGTATAATACCCCATTCCAAGTATAGTTGTTCCTATCACACTGCACATTTTTTTTCCAAAAAAGATAAAATTATATAGGACATACAGACATATTATTAAGTGAACCAAAATTCCTATGCATAATTACTTGAATAAAAACATCCATCTGGGGTCAACAAATGAAAGAGAATTCAATCCAAGTACCTTCCATAATGAAGGCTGTTAGAAAAGAAGCAAACTGCAAAAGTAGTGGCAAAGGCAATACCAAAGGGCTTGAAAAGTGGCACATAGAGTGGACCCTTCATGCTAGTTAACCATACTTGAATATTTGGACGAATCACACCCCCAACTAGTGCCTGTCACATATTTCTGATCAGCACATATCTATGTTTTTCGGTTATTTTATTATATATATCGAAATGATTATCAACTATACATGTTGATACTCACAGTTAGAACAATGAGAATAAGATCCTTGTTACGTTTTATCTTCCAAGCATTTAAGTCCCTCTCCACTATACACGACACTATTGCACTGAGGATCGTCCCAAGTAAGCTAGAATAAGAAAGCACCTTCATTGGTTCTGGGTATTGCTCCAGAGTTTGTTTCTAGCAGGGTGAAATGAAAAGAATAAACTTGAATCACCACAAAGATTCATTCAAAGGGAAAACATGATTTTAAGAATAGAAGATAAAAAAAATTAAAAGGGTATAAAAAAGAAAAGGAGTGAATACCTGGATAAAGTTGGAAATCGAAAGTGAGAAGGAAGCTGCAGCAAGCAAAGCACCACCAAGAAGCCAAAACTCTGGAGTTGAGGAGAAAACAAGGAGTTGCTTAGTTTGTCTAAGGTGATGAGAAGAAGGTCTCACAAGGGGTCCCCTGTAGAATTCAGCTACCACTGCTCCCATTATTGATACTAAGATACCAATCACTTGGACTTGGATACCAGGGTTTCTCAGATTCAACTCTGTCTTCCTGAAATAAACAGTATAAATTAAATTGACTTATAACAAACTCCTGGAAAAAGAGTTCACGATTTTAATATCAATCAGTTTAGATTTAAAAATAATATCTAAAATTTAAGCAGAATCTTAAAGATTAGATGATATTTTTTATATACACTCATATGTTAAAATTTATTCTCCAATTTTTGTAATTCAACAGAAAAAAATATTAAAATTAGACTAACTTACAATTTTAGTGGTCTTTAATTTTTAATTTACGATTTTGGTCTTTTTAATTTATTTTTCTATGATTTTAGCTTTCATATTTTAAAAATTTTACGATTTTAGATCAATTCTGAATTTTTTACATGTTTATTTTATTTAGTGTACATTTTAATTACTTAAATTAATCCTTGATAGTAAATGAATATGATAAATTTAAGGGTTCAATTAAACTAAAATAAAAATAATAAAACATTCATGTAATTAAGTTTAGAGAAAAATTACATATATATTATTTTAAAAAATTGTGAACTAAAAATTTAAAAAAAATTTATAAAAAACAGGATCAAAATGAAAGAGGGAAAATATTATAATTTAGCTTAAAATATATTTGGATTACATTAATTACAATACAAGGCAAATGGACATGATGTAAAAAAGAGGAGATAATATAAACAGGTAAATCAGTGAGTTTTGATGATGAGGAACCTGAGAATGAGAGAGAGAAGAAAGTTAAATGTTGGGATCAAGTGGCTCATGGCACACACAAGTATTGGCGAACTATAGCTTAGACCCAGGAATAAAAAGGCCTGAGTCATGGTTATCCTGCAAAATCCATTAATGTAATCAAAATTTTACAAACATGAATACTACTTTTGAGCTAATTAACAATCTACAGCACTTGATAATTAACATGCAGCAAGCAAATAAAATCTTCCACTATATGAAGATTCCATTCGAAGGCCATAAAAGATTATTACAATTATTCAAAGGCCATAAGTAGGGTGAACAAGAGAGAATATGTATATATACCCTATAAAACTGAGGAACAAGAATCGCATGAACAAAGAGAAAGTGAAAGTTGGTCGCTCCTTTCTGTGCAGAAAAGAGAATACTGAAGATCAGAACCAAAACAAAACCTCCATGCAAACAACTTCACGCAGGTAGCTAGCTAGCAACACAAGGAGAAGGAAAAGAGGAAGAGAGAGACCTGTCCTCTTGGTGTGATAAAAAGGAACAAGGGAACAGTATCATAGTGGCCAAACCATTGGTATAAACAATGAACACAAATGGACTCATTCCATTAGTTATTGCAGTTTTTGCAAATATTGTCAGTCCTATGGTCCAACCTTCCATAATCACCATGATTATGAAGGGAAGCACCTCAGACACCTTAATCTTAGCCTCCATTGAATTTTCCTTCTTGTGTTCTCACTCAGCGAGTGATGATATGTTAATGGTGGTATAAATAGCACTTTCTTATATATTTATAGCTATAGAGAGGAAGGAACTTTGAGTATCTGCTATGGATCTTGTCTTTGAGTGTGTGCGCCCCAATTAGGAGCTTGCACAAGCACCAGAAACCCACTTACCCTCTCTGTATATAGCTGGAATTGAAAAACTTGTTTCTGCTACTAGTATAAGAAGTAAAGGTGGGGAAGGAAAAGAGACGGGACCTTGCAAGTTGTAACCCTTCACAAAAAGGGGAAGCTACTTTGGAGGTGAAGTTGCAACTCGAGTGTCCCAAATTCTTAAACAAGGGACCAAAGATGACGTCTGAGGGAGTTTTTAATCATTGAAGTTATTTTCTTCTAGGTAGATCTTGTGCACTTGTTCACTATTAATTTGTCTTCTTTTCATTTTGGTCTTAATTTGGGATCGTTGATGTAAACCAGGGGTAAAAAACATTTGAATGTACTATTGTTTATCACTCTTTGCTTATTGTACTTAATCTTATGGAGTTAATCAACCATGGTATAATATATAGATAATTGTGGACCAATAAGCAGAAAGTTTCTAGTATGGTTGGGAATGCATTAGTGGCAGACATCTATTGTGGCCCTACCACTAGTGGATATTTAATACCACACACACAGATATAAACTACCCATTTGCGTGTAATGAAGAAAGATTCAATTAGAATCTGAATAAAATATTATTCTGTGGAATATTTTTTTGTGAATCTTTGCAGTGTTGTCAAGTTTGTGGGCCTCTTTACCTGGCATGAGTGAGGTAGAACCTCTTCTGCGCTGTTTACTCACTTGTCTCTTTCTCAAACTCATCTCTTCAATTTATGCGGTCTCTTCTTTTCTGACCTGAGAAAAAAAAAGGTTTCAAATAGAAATTCATAGGTATCTCCTCACAAATTCAATTTTTTGAAACTGTTATTTTTTTATCAATAGTTATTCTATTTTTTTTATCCCCTAAATAAGTCTTCATTGTTAATAGGGATTATTATTCGATTTTCCCTTGTTAAAGTCCTCAATAAAACGACAAGGATTATTTGGACATTACTTATCCAATATGAACTAGAATCAAATAACCCCACAGAAATCCAAGCAAAGAAAATCAAGTACACCCCATCATGAGCTAACCTATGCAACAAATGGTTAAGGAAAAAAAATGAGATTAACTGAAAAAGGAGTATCATCAAAACATAACTATAGATTAAGGTAAAATTAAGATAAGATGTAGGGTGATGAACTTAGACCCATAATGAAAATACATACACATGAAACTCTCAAGTATTGGTTATTGTCAATTTATTATATATTTATTATTTGACAATATATTAATTGACTTGCATGGCAAAATATCTTTTCCAATTCACCCTTATCAATAAAGAGACCTACAATCAGAAAGATACATCCTAACATCTAAACCTACCAAGAAGAGTTACCTGATATATCATGAATTAGGAATTTTGTACACCCTCCTTGCCAAATAGAACAAAACCACACTAAAACTTAAAATATAGATAAGGCAAAAAAAAAAAAATGAAAAGTTGGTTTGCGTTTCATTGGCTATACAATAAAGTACTTACAAGTAGAGAGTATATATATATAACAGTGTGTTTAAGTCACCTTAATCTCTCTTTTTTTATTAGAAAATTCACCTTAATTAGTCTGATCCCACAATGTTGACCAAATGATGTGAGGTGGGTCCCAGAAAGATGATGGTGGTAGGTGGGTGGGTCATCGGTGGAGGTCCACCCATGTCTATGGTGGTGGCTCGCAGTGCTGTGACATAAGCAGAAGTGGTTTTGAAGCACACATGAATGCATTACAGTTAACGAAACCAGCATAATAATGCAAGGTAGGCAATTTCTTTTACACCAACTGTGAGTGAATGTTCAATCCTACAGTTTTCAACTAAAAATAAACTATCATTTAATAGGGAAAATGTTAGTCTCATTAAATTTATACATAAATCAACTAGTGATATCAAAGGATAATAACTTAAAGCATCTTTACTAGTAAGCATGGTTAAAGGATAATATGAGTAGAGTTCGGTATCTATTTTTGTAACTAATGTATTGATCATATGGTTCTTCTCTTTTTATCCTATAATAAATAAAACTATTGTATTTGGATTAAAGCATCTCTTCTGCTCGTCTTTTTAATAAAATTGTGCTTACAGAAAAATCGTTAAAGCAAATCTACACTTTAATCTTTGAAATAGTAAGTCTGTGATATTGATTTTTGAAAAACTTTTTTAGCTTTGGGTTTTATATAAAAATATCATTCACTTTAATTTATAACCTTTGGTTTGTCTAAATTTTGTGGAAAGGATGATTTTGGCCGTCTTTTTCAACGAAAAGAAGGCTCATTAAATTGTAGGCAAAACTTACTGATTTGAAGTGTCTATCACGCTTATACTGTGCATGATTTTTCTAGTCTTTGGCTTTTTTGAGTTTCATTTTCATAATCACGATGGGAAATTTGAATAACTCGACAATCAATATATGTGGATGACGTATATCAATACAGTAACAATCCAGATTCATGTATTATATATACAGATAAAAAATAAAATTCTACAACGAAGATATTACAGGTCTCCAATTTCACCACCTTTTTTTGCATGATAGTTACATGTTTCATGATTTATATAGCTGGAAAGTTCTAACACAATCGGCTTGAAATCATATGGTATGGAGGAAGATTCTGATAAATAGGTGAATTCCTCTACCATATGTTCTGAAGTTTTATTCACACGAAAGAGAGAAAAAGTATGATAATAACAAATCTATTTACACTTCCATCTTTTCTTGCAGAAGAGGTATCTTCTTGTCCAAAGAATCTGAGCTATCGTCACAGCATGTCTCTTCTTCATTTCCTTTGATTTGTCCATACATCACTGTATAATACCCCATTCCAAGTATAGTTGCTCCTATCACACTGCACAATTTTTTTCATTTAAAAACATGTTACGTATAAAGGAGAGATACAGACAAATCAAGTGAACCAAAAGTCTTATGCATGATTAGTTAGTTCAGAAAAACAAGTATAAAAATATCCATCAGGGGTGAGGAGAATTCAAGTACCTTCCATAATGAAGGCTGTTAGAGAAGAAGCAAAGTCCAAAAGTAGTAGCAAAGGCAATACCAAAGGGCTTGAAAAGTGATACATAAAATGGACCCTTCTCGCGAGTTAACCATACTTGAATATGTGGACGAATCACACCCCCAACTAGTGCCTGTTACATATTTCTCATCAGCACATATATGTTTTGCGGTAATTTTATAATATATATCAAAATGAAAATCAACTACATGTTGATACTCACAGTTAGAACAATGAGAATAAGATCCTTGCTACGTTTTATCTTCCAAGCATTTATGTCCCTCTCAACAATACACGAGACTATTGCACTGAGGATCGTTCCAATTAAACTAGAATAAGAAACCACCTTAATTGGATCTGGATATTGTTGGACAGTTTCTTTCTAGCAGGGTGAAAAGTAAATTAAGAATAACCTTGAATTACCTCGAAGATTCATTCAAAATGGAAAATATATTTTAAGAATAGAAAAAAAATATGCAAAGGGGTTTAAAGCAGGACTATACTTGGATGAAGTTGGAAACCGAAAGTGAGAAGAAAGCTGTAGCAAGCAAAGCGCCACCAAGATGCCAAAACTCTGGTGTTGAGGAGAAGACCAGAAGTTGCTTAGTTTGTGTAAGGTGGTGAGAAGAGGGTCTTATAAGTGGTCCCTTGAAGAACTCAGCTAGCACTCCTCCCATTATTGATACCAAGATACCAATTACTTGGACTTGGATACCAGGGCTTCTCAAATTCAACTCTGTCTTCCTACAAATAAAAAACTAGAAGTATGAATTAAATTGATTTATAAGTTTCATTATACCATAAATTTTGTTTATACAGTTGAGATCATACTTTTCATCTAAATATATGAATAGAGAGAGCCAGTTACCAAAATTAAAAATCAATGAACAATCATATGATTACATAAAAAAATGTGTATATTTTTTTAGTATTGATCATTCAAGTATGATCAAATGCTATATTTTTATTAGAGTTTAACTTTTGAGCATTATCTGTATTATCAACTAAATTGAATTCATGATAAACATAACTTTTTGAAATATTATTATAAAATTTAATAATTTTTTTTCATACATGGATTTGTCTATTTGATTAGTATACATGATTTTTCTAATATCTTTTCAGTAAAAACTTATGAAAGAAAGATATAAAAATAACTAAACTTATTTCATAAGTTTAAATTCATTTAAGTATAATCTTTTTTAATTCATGAGAAAATTTTAGTTTATTTTTTTTATGGAAAAAAATATTAAATATGCTCATAGTAATGGTAATTGGTGTTTACAGTTCTCATTTCTTATTATAAAAAAAAAAATATTATGCCTGAAACAGTTTTGATACCGATTATCGTTTTACTTTTTAAAATTATATATGTAAATTTTATTTTTTTATATAAAATTTTATAATTTACTAATAAATTTATATGTATTAAAATATATATATACTTTGTCCTCCACTCTTGTAAATCCTTTGATACACCCTGATACATGGCAAATGTGCATTATGATCAAAATGAAGACAAAAAAGTCACTGAAAGTTGTGAGGAACCTGAGAATGAGAGAGAGAAGAAAGTTAAAGGTTGGGATCAAGTGGCCCATGGCACACACAAGTATTGGCGAACTATAACTTAGACCCAGGAATAAAAAGCTCTGAGTCATGGTTATCCTGCAAAAATACATCGATGTAAAATCATGAATACAATACTACTATAACCAACTTCAGCACTCGATAATAGCAAACAAATTAACTATATGAGCCCTACTATTTGAAGGACATAAAAAAGGCATAAAAATTTAATTCAATTATTCAAGCCTCAAGAGAGAGAATGCATGCATACCCTATAAAACCAAGGAACAGGAATCGCATGAACAAAGAGAAAGTAAAAGTTGGCCGCTCCTTTCTGTGTAAAAAAGAGAACATTGAAGATCAGAACCAAAATAAATCCTCCATGCAAACAACTTCATGCATGTTGCTAACAACTTTGAGTCTTAAGGAAAAGGAAAAGATGTAGAGAGAGACCTGTCCTCTTGGTGTGATAAAAAGGAACAAGGGAACAGTATTATAGTGGCCAAAGCATTGGTATAAACAATGAACACAAATGGACTCATTCCATTAGTTATTGCAGTTTTTGCAAATATTGTCAGTCCTATGGTCCAACCTTCCATAATCACCATGATTATGAATGGCAGTACCTCAGACATCTTAGTCTTAGCCTCCATTTAATTTTCCTTCTGTGTTCTCACTTAGAGAGTGATAATATGCTAATGGTGGTATAAACAGCACTTTCTTTATATTAATAACTAAAGAGTGCTATGTATATGTACACCCTAAGTAGGAGCTTCAACAAGCACCAAGAAACCCTCTTACCCTTTTTCTATATTGAGTTGCTGTTGAAAAGTTTGCTTTATGCTCGTAATATATAAGAAGCATAGAGAGAGGAATAGAAGACATGGGGCCATGCAAGTGTAACCCTTCACAAAATGGGGAAGCTACTTTGGAGGTGAAGTTGCAACTCGAGTGTCCCAAATTCTTAAACAAAGGACCAACCAAAGCTGACGTCTCACAATGAAATGATTTTTGTTTTGGGTAGATCTTGTGCTCATTATCTGTTCATATTATCTGTTCATTTGTCCTCTTTTCTTTTTGGTATTAATTTAACATTTTTCTAATTAAACTAAAGGTTAGAAAACACTTGTATATGTACTATTGTTTATCACTCTTTGGCTTATTGTACTTAAATCTTATGAAGTTATTTAACCATGGTATATTATACATGAATAATTCCAGACCAATAAGGGAAAACTTTCTGGTATGGTTGCGAATGCATTAGTGGCAAACATCTTTTCTGGCCCTACCATTAGAGGATATTAAACATGACATTGATATAAACCTGCACAATTTACTGTAATTATGAAAGATTCAATTAGGATCTGAGGAAAATGTTATTCTGTGGAATATTTTATGAATTTTTCCACTTTTGTCAAAATTGAGATGAATCAAACTCAACCTGGTTGTCGTCAATACTCATGCGCTTGTTGGTGGACCTGTTGCCCAAACCTGACAGAGTCAATACAGTGTTGGGGCAAACTAGCAAACTGTGAGCCCATAACATTGTTACTGTTGCTCCTTCAGAATTTGAAGGGTTGCTATGAGAAGAGGGCTGAATTTTTTCCCTGTTATTCTTTGATTTTAAATTCGTTTCATATACTGGAGCCCCTCAAAAACTTTTTATACAATAATATCCACAGTGTGCTAGCACTAACTTTTGAATTTTATTTTATAAAAGTGGTCAATGATAAAATAGGGTTGATGGAGGCAACTGAGTGAGAATTTAAATAAATAAGGATCTCTTTTGGATAAATGCTTATATCATTTCATTCCAAAAAAAATAAAAAGAAAAAAGATAGACGTATTTTTTAATGGCATTGTCAAAAAATTGTGAAGTGTGTCCATAATAGGTCAATTTAGATGGGATTTAGAAGAAAATAAAAGTAGAGCCTATCAATTTTCATGAGTTAGATTGATTCATATCTATTTTTTTCAAGATCTAAATTGAATCAAATCAATAAAAAATGAGTTATTCGATATAGATTAATTAGATTTAATAGTATGAAAATGTGAAAAAAAAAATCTGATTTTAGTTAGATTGATTCAAATAGATCAACATCCAACTGTTCTCTAACATAATTAGATTTTGGTATGTGTTGTTAAATAAGTGGAATGAACTTACAAGTTTTTTCTTAAGATAAAAAGACCATATACATAAATTTACTTAATTGGAATTAGTATATTGGACCTATATGTTTAATATCAAATTGAAATTTAAAAGGGAAAAATGACTTTTCTTTGCTCCCTCATTGCAAGTTAGAACTTATACAACCTCTAAAATTTTTAAATGAAAAAATTGACAAGTTTCTTTGGCTTGAAGGGGGGAAAAGCGAAAATTAAAAATCATCACTTTGACGTTGTTAAAATATTGGGGAGAATGATGTATAGGGTCGGTGTATTTACAAAATGTAATAGAATGTTTTACTTTGTTTTCAATCAATTAATTAATTATACTGAAATTATATTGTAATAATTTACTCACACTCAATATTTCCTCATTTAGATTTACTATTAAAGAAATGATATATGGACACTCATATATGCTTAGACAAGGGAGAGGAAAAAAAATAGAATGTACATTGTCTACACACCTAAGCAAGCACTCGTTCTTCAATATCCATTGACTAATGTCAACATAAACTGATCTATTACTCTTTTATTCATACAAAGTCAAAATGATAGGAACTACATTGAGAGCATGATAGAAATGGATCATCAATTTGCATTCTAATAAAATGAAAGTCAATGCTTATGAATACCAACAAAGTCAACAAGTGCTCTTGGAAACTTTGTATACAAAGTTTTAAAGTTGGAAATCAAATCTGCTTTTTAATATTGACAAACATTTCATAATGCTATGTATACATATATAGTTTAGATTAATGACATGAAGTTCAAACCTAATTTTATCAAAATTAATTCCATCAAACGTTACATTTGGTAGAACATAGAAGAGGGTGAAGAGAACAAAACCTTACTTTAAGCTTCATCTTTTCTTTTCTTTTCCTACCTACCTATCTTCTCTCTTTTATTTCTTCTGCCTTCTGCTTCTGCCAACCAAAAGGAGAACAAATAATAACTTACTACACTATTTTTTCTTGTGTAGTATATTCTCTTCTTTCATAGTACTGCACCGCTTCTGCAAGTCCCTACCTATAATTTCTGAACAGAACTCTTCCAATGGAGACAGGAGAGGAGAGAAATGTGCAGAGTTGTTCAATTGAAAGAAAATAAAAGTCAATCCTCTTTCTAGACCATAAACAATATGGGAAATTATTGCATTTGTTCCATAAACTATTTTTGAAGAATAAAGATATTTTAGTCATTGAGAAATAGTTGAAAAATGTGTTTAAATTGTTCATATCTATATATATATATATATATATATATATATATATATATATATATATATATATTTTTTTCTATTTATTTTTTTCTATCATTTCCAAGAAATGTTATAGGATTTTGTTGGCTACGGTTGGGTTTTCTTCTCAGAATGATGTTAAAAGTAATTTGTACTGTTCATATTAGACGAACTTTTTCTTTTCCAACAATGATATATGGATACCTCAGCAAGTATAAGCACTCATTTATCCCTATCATTTTCATTTTTCTCTTTTGTCACGTCTTATCACCTATCATATTATCACTTATCCCTCTTCATATTCTCTCTCTCATGGCGTAGTAGACAAACTTTTGGTATTAAACATTTTTTTTTTCTTTACAAAAGAAGGATATTACAACATTACTTTTGTTCTAGATTTGGTAAACAAAACATCTTACAACTTACAAGATTGATGTCGTCTTTAGATTCCAACTGTAGCTCAACATCACATCTACACACTAGTATACAGAAAAACACTAGTCCCCATCTCCAAAAGAAAGAATAGTAATAATATACTTCAGAGACAGAGCAACCTCCTTTATTCTGAGTAAAACAATTGAAACTGCCTATTTGATGGCAGAATTGGAGCATCCTTTTAATATGAACTAATGCGCTTGTATGTCTTCATGGCTGTTTTCCTCCAAAAGGGGGGCCAGTTTGCCCTTTGATTTCAAGCTTCTCACTCCAGCATCTTCAATGTCTTTGGCTTTCCCCCATAATACCGAATAAAACCCGACAACAATCACAATAGCACCAACCAGACTGCATTGAATGGTAACAATGAATTCATGTTGGATAAAATAAACTCAATAGTACAATCAAACAAAAGTTACACAACCCACCTTCCCAGATAGAATGCATCCCCGAGGAAGAGAACACCTAAAACCACTGATATGACTATTCCTACGGGCTTGAACATGGAAACAAAAACTGGTCCTGTCTGGTGCAAACACCAAGTAATAATACCAACTTGAAATGCAGAGCCAATGACTCCCTGTCAATATTTACAGATGTAGTTCAGATTTATAGATAAAGATAATGCTGGTAATTACTAGTGGCAAATTTAATTTACTTGATTTACAATTTGATTACCGAGTATAAGACTGAAAGCAACCTTAACTTAGGTGCCAAGCTCCAAGCACTGATGTCTCTTTCCACAACTAAACAAGTCACAGCAGATTGAATGGCCACAAAGAAACAATAAAAGAATACAACAATCAACTCTGCCGGATATTTCTTAAGAATAGAAGCCTGTAATATAGCAACTTATGATTAACCAATTATAGAGTATTTTAACCATGCTGGTAGAAATCACAGATTATGAGAGCTCTATCAACATTATGGTAACTTTACCTGTACAATAATATATGCTGAAGCCATTACACAATCAGCAGCAAGTAATAATCCTGCGAGTATCCAATTAGAATCTTCCGAGAAAAGTGGCTTCTGAGATGAGTTTGAAGA
This sequence comes from Macrotyloma uniflorum, assembly GCA_016859785.1. NCBI lineage: Eukaryota > Viridiplantae > Streptophyta > Magnoliopsida > Fabales > Fabaceae > Macrotyloma > Macrotyloma uniflorum. The sequence goes on from BDMB01000001.1 coordinate 4,848,882, forward strand.
TGACACTCCCAGCAAAAGTGCAGGGCCCTTGTACAAAGTCACAATAAATGCACCAGAAATTGATACTACTGTTCCCAAGGACTTAGCTAGACTGCTAAATTTTCTCCAATCTAATTGTTCCATTCTGAAACCAGAACGTGGGAAAAGTTTAAATAAATCTATACCGGTGAACCACCAAGAGAAAGGACAACAATGTCATCATTTGGTCTATAATGAAACAAAGTGCATATTTAGAGAGCCTTTTATGGAATACACATTTATACAAACAACACAGAAGCATTCAAAATCCAGAGGGGTTGCCTTTATTTTAAAAGAACTACATACGACTTTCCAATTCATCAACCCAACTAAACTCATCATTTGATCCAGATATTTGTTTATATAAATAGATAATCACGAAGTGATCGGTTGGCATCAGGCGTCCAAACTCCAAAATGATATTTTTCATTTTCAAGACAGAACATAATTGTCAATCTATAGCACCTAGAATAACCAAGAGTTAGACAAAAAGTAGAAGGCTCCATGAGCCCAATTTTCCTCTTTTTTCATCATCAATACTACTATGATGGCCATAACCAGAATGCTTGGAGGGATAGGTCCAGATTATCTGGAACAAATTCATCTAAAGGGAATAGAATTTCTGAAAATACAAATCAGAAATGAAATTCGAAGATTATGATAAGAACCTTGGGAGAACCACACCACAAAAGCCAGTCGTTATAGTTAGAAGCCCAAAGCCTTTTAAATTGTACAATAGAATTCCAACTTTGAATCAAGCTCCATACCTTGCAATTGGATTCTAAGAGATCCCTAACACTTCCTTGTAAAATCCATTCTTTTTAATCCAACCTAATATCCACATAATTAATATTCTTATCCAAACTATATGTAGTTCTATGGAGTTCCCCTACGCACAAAAGTTATATGAAATATAATCTTGACATTGTATTGATATTAATATTGCAAGCAACATGTTTAGAAACCCATTGGCAAGTAAAAGAATCACCTTCCGAATGTGAAAGCTATAATTATTAGCTGCTAAGATAAAACGTGGAAACCACATCTAGGATGTGGAACCAAACATGACATTCACATTGCCCCATAATGAAATACATCATGCTAGAGTGAAGTGCAGGAAGCTAGAGCACATACTGAAGGAATGGCAAGGGCATAAGCAAGAAGAAGGAAATGAGATGAACCTAAAAAGAACAGCCAGTACGAAAGTAAAACCAGGAACGAGGTTGAGCATGGATGTGCTGAGTGTAGCTGAGCCATAGTAAATCCCAGCGTACCCAAAAGCCTGCGCCAAATAACTGATAACAAACTAAAACAAAACGCATTTCAGGCACTAGAATCAACAGTTTCTTTTATCTCATTCATATGCATAATATGAAATAGGAATTTTCTTTCCCATACTTTTGGACAAACTTGATTTTGTTCTTTATACTTTCAAATCAGTAAATTAATTCTCCAATTTTAGAAAACATGCGCATTTAGTCTCTTTTTCAATTTTGTATAGTAAAAACCGTCCATAAATTTTATATGTTTACAAAAGTTATAGAAATAATTCACGAATTTTAAAATATAAAGAATAAAATCAAGTTTAACAAAAAAAAAAAAAATACAAAACTAAAAACAAATGTTTTATGCACTACATAAACACATTTTTCTCTGCACAATATAGAGTTTTTGAACTTGCCCGAGTAGTCCAAGTAGGAAGAATCCACAAAGGGTGGAAAAAGTGATTGGAGGACGTTCAAATCTGCCAAGTATAAGTCATTAATAGGGTGAGATATACTTCTGAAAAATGGCAACAGATAATAATTTAATAGATAGGAAAAAAAAAGTACAGAGAGAGATAGGTAGTAACCTGTGTATAAGGAAGGAAGTGGGAAGAAGAAGGAGGGCAGCGATTGAGTTGGAATAGAATATGAAGATGAAATTGGTCATTCCATTTGCCATGGCTTGTTTGCTCAGTATGATTAACCCAACCTGAGCCAATTCCGCCATAATCATTCCAACAAACGGAAGAGTCAACTTCCCCATTTTCAGCAGCAGTCTTCAAAGTTAAGGACAAAATTGCTGCACACAAGAGTCCACTTCCATTCTGTGTTTCTTCCTCATCTTATGAACCAGTTTGGATCCTGTACGATGTCTCTATCAAGGTTTCCTCTGCACCAGAAACCAGGACCGTTGGATTGGATCTCGGTGATGCCACTGGTGGAATACAGCGCAGCAGAGGCTGATCTAACCCCGTTGGCTGCTGGGGACAGAAATGTAATTGTACAACCATTGTTTTCAATCATTTATATAAGTCTCTTTAAATTATTATAAATGAAATACAGTAGCATCTTAATTTCCTATTAACTTAAAAAAATATTATATGAAAAAAAAATCAGTATCTTGAAAATATGAAGTACATTTATATTTATCACACAAATAATTACAAACATTTGTATGAGATTATTTCAGTTTAACTGTTATGACGTACTACGATTTATAAGAAAAAAATTATATAAATTAAAAAATAAATTATTAATTTTTTAAAATATATTTTACATAAAATAAAAAATACATATTATACATAATTTCAGATATTTTTACTTATAAATAAGAACGAAGAACGAAGGTAGTGTTTGATAGGTATTTTTTTGACTTTTTAAAATCTAAAATTGAAAATTTATATTTTCCATATTTAGTTAAACTTTTGAAATATAAAATTTCCATAAATATAATTTTTTTTTTTAAATAATTTTTTGTCAACTTTTTATTGAAATAAAAACATTCTCATAACTAAAAGTAAAGATTTTCTAAATTAAAATAAATTTTAATAAAAATTTTCATATTATTTTTATTAAATATTTTTTAACATAATAAAGTTAAGATTTTAGAAAGAATCCGTGCCAGTCTCTCTTTTTTTTTAATTATAAAAATATTTTTAATAATAATTTTATGACCAATTAGAATTTAACCATTTTAAATAATTATAATTCTCATTATTTATTATTACTAAAAATCATGATAGATACAAAAAATATCTCTTATCGAGTTAAACACTCCAAAGAAAGAAAAGTTTTGTCCTCCATTGGTTAAGAAGATTAGCTAATAGAATGCATTAGAATATTTAATTTCTTGTAAAAACAAAAATGGATTTGAATATTTAATATTTATCCTAAGAAATCTATGAGAATTAGTAAGAAGATTTAGAATTATTTATTATTATTATTTAGCAGTTTTACGATAAATTTTACTTACTGATGATAAATATTTCTGATCTGTAAAATAGCAATTTAATTTTCAATTATAATACATCTGTAAATATAATTTTGTGTGTTTTGGTGTTATTCATAAATCAATTTTGAGTTTAATCTCAGTAATTTATGTCAATTTTTCATACAAACTTTTGTTCTATAAGTCATTAAGATTAATTGATGTAAAAAAAAAAAACTATTTAGATGAAATTTTAATTTGATTAAAACAAAACAACAACAATTTTTGCCTTTAAAATTTTGTTATTAGTTTTAATTTCAATTATAAATATAGTAAGAGCTTGGGTGAATTTACTGAGTTTTACAATAATTATTAAAAATTATATAAATGGTATAATATTTAATTGATTGACAATATAATTTTTTTAGACCGAGAATAAATAAGAAAATCAAGTCAATATAACATTAATATAAATTAGATCAGAAAACTTATTTTTAAGTAAGTAGAAAAACTTATGAGTGTTTATTTAGATTAGAGAGTTTATTTAAGAAAATGAAAGTAAAAATAAAGTTATAGATTAAGAAAAAAAATAGAAATAGAAAAAAAAATAAGATAATTTTATTTATTATTAATAATTTATATTATTATTTTTTATTATTTTAATATTATTATTAATAATAACTTTAATAATATTATTAATACTTTTAATATTATTATTATTAATTTTATTTATTATTAATACTTATTTATTTTTTTAATTTTTTATTATTTATTTTAATAATAATATAAAAAATATTAATTTTTTAATATAATCAATTATATTTTAAAACATAATCAATTATATAATATTAAACTTTAAACATAATTAATTATAAATGTTAGAAAATTGATGGATTATGTTACACTTTTTTTTTCGTAACTTTTAAAATGGAAAAATAAAATATATTAATTTGTTTCATATTATTCTTTTGGATTTTCGTAAAATTATCTCATATTTTCATTTATCAAGATAACGGTAGATCCAAACATCTGTTAAGACATTAGTTTTAGTATAGAAATAGGTTAATACAAGAATTAAAATTACTTATTATTTTTATGTTATTTCAGAAAATAAAAGATGAACATCTGACGCAAGAAACTGTCATAGGTGTAATGCTGCAAATCAAGGGGCCAAGAACATAAAACAGATCCATGCTTCAGTTAGGTTTTAAATCAACTACTCCAAAAAAAAAAAAGAAATTATTTATTCAATATTCAATCTGTTAGTCAAAATCTTACATCATGAGATTCCGTGAAGATCTAGAAATGTTCATATAAATTAGATTTGCTTAAAAGATGATTTCAAAATTTTGATTCCATCATGACTGGGATAATTCTATTCTTCCATTCTCTTGTTCTGCAAAAGAGGGACAATGGGCGAGTGTGATTCCAACCTATGAACTTCACTCTCTTCTTTGGTTCTCTCTTGGCTTTTCCCCCAAATAACAGCATAAAAACCAAGTACCACTATGGCTGCTCCAAGCACACTGTACATAAATAAAGCCAAGACTTTCATACTCGTGTTCCTTCTAAGACTAAAGAATTTTTCAGTTGCATTCACAAAAATATACTCAAAAAGAATATATTCCCCTTTCATAATTGTCTTCCTTAAACTGTAGCATGTTTTAGATTGTGTTCACTCACAGGCAAACAAAATATTCCCCTTAATAAAACCATAAGTGGACACACCAACTTTTTCTTATGAGTACGACACACATGAAAGAAATTTATACCTGCCAAGATAGAGAGAGTCTCCAAGAAACGAAATACCCATTATGGCTGCAAAGAGTATTCCAATTGGCTTAAACATTGCAACATAGAGAGGGCCCTTCTTGCCCATCACCCATATATGAACAACACTTCGAAAGGATACGCTGAAAATTGCCTACATTCACAAACACATCAAGTTAATTCAAAATCAGAACAACAAGACTTATATACTGCAGGATATAGTATCACTCTTTCTATTCTTACTTGACATCCAATAGCTATCAACTGCACATCAAATCCCAGTCTCAAAGCTTTTGGATCCTGTACAGAAAACAGTGAAGCTGGAACAGATAGCAGAGCCACTAATATACCGCGAACGAGTACTACCACAAGCTCTGCAGGGTAATTTCTGATAATCCATGTCTACAAATATGAAAGAAGCTGATTAAAATCAATATTTTTTACCATTTTTTTTTACTTATTTGCATATAATCCAAAAGGGTGTTCGAGATTTGCATTGGTTACCTGAACTATAAACAACAATGACAGAACAATGCTATGACCCACAAGCAACACTGCTCCCATTACCCAATCAAATTGCTCAGATGAAACAAGGTTTTTGGGAAACAATTTATTAGATGGATGATTATCTATGATTATCTGGCCTTTGTACAGAGTAATTATCAAGGCTCCAGTGATCGATAGAAATGTGCCAATGGACTTGGCCCGTGTGCTGTTAGTTTTCCAGTCCAACTTTTCCATCCTGTACACAATTACCAAAAGGATAGGCTTAAGGATTAATTAAGAAAAGTAAAGGTAGGTGTTAATTCCAAAAATTTGATTGCACTCATCACTGTTCATTGCTGAGATGTCAAGTTTCACTCGAGTTTCAATGCCTTCAAGAGAAAACAAGTGTTACAAAATGAGAGCAGAGATAACAACCTGAAGAAGATGGCAAGTATGAAGGTAAAAGCAGGGATTAAGTCAGACATTGCAGAGGCCAAAGTAGGCGAGCTGTAACTGATTCCAAAAAATCTGAGCAACTGAACACTGCAACTGCAAGACACAAAACACAAAACAAAATCCACATGACCACTAGAAAATAAATAACCATACACTTACTCCTTCATCAACAGACTATAGCTGAAATAAATAATTACCTTAACACGCTATTAAGAAATATTTGAGCCGCTATGCAATATGTGAGTTGCGGAAGAGCTCTTTTCCTGCCATGCCAAGTCATCAAATCGATTAAAGAGAGAGAAAGAGAGAAAGAAAAGAAAAGAACTATTGATGGAGATACCTGTGAAAGAATAAGGTTAAGGGAAGAAGTAAGCAAGATGCAAAGGCGTTGGAGTACATGACAAACACAAAATCATTCATACCCTTCTTCATGGCTGCTTTGCTTACCGTGTAGACGAGCACATCCAAGAACTCTATGCTCAAAAGGAGTGCAACCACAACCAACTCCTTCATGCTGGTGTTCTGAAAGAATTTCTGATGAACACTATTTGCTAAGCATATGAAGATGCTAGTAATTTTCATTCATTGGTTTAGTATGAGTTTATAGAGTAAAAAACATTGTTTCTGAAAAGAAATAAAAAAAGTAATCTCTTCATCTATAATGACGTGTCAGATCCACAGACACACACTTTTAATATATTATATTGCATGTTGGACACATCTTTTGTTTTCTGCTCTGCTTAAATTTTCTAAGATTGATAGTTTGAAATTAATGAATTTTAAGGAAATTAATGAATTTTAAGGAAGGTGAGTGAGTAACCTAAAGTCCCCACAAAGAAACAGCATGTCTTGTCTTCATCTTAAATACAATAACGTGAATACAAGAAAGGAAGATGGCCGATGGAGAGGACAAAGTTACTTTTTTTATAAGCAAAGAAAAAGAACGATCAAAAGTTTACCAGGATAATTTTTTTATCAAAATAACTAATCTCTAAAATTATTAACGTGGGTAAACCATATTTTAAAACACATTATTATTTGTGTATTTATTTTAAAAAATATGAACATGGTTTTAAAACATAATTTAAAAAATTTAAATAAAGTTTATTTTAAATTGAAATTTCATTTAAAAAATAGTAAAATTTCACTTTAAAAAAATGAAATCATGTTTTTAAACACCACTTCAATATCATTTTAAAATAATTAAAAAAATTATATCTTAAAAAAAAACAAGTTACATTTTAAAACACAATTTACTTATACTCTCCTAATTTTTTATTTTTTTTAAATCTACTTCCTTTTATTACGTTTAACGGGTAGAATCTAAATCTTAATAATTTAAGGATTTTTTTTAACATTATTGTACTTAGAAAAATGACAACTTAAAATTTTTAAATTTTATATTAAAGATTATTTTCACCACTTTTTAATGAACTCTGTTTAAAAAGAAAAAAATAATATTGGTAGAAAATTAACTGAAAAAGAAAATATACATTCATGTTTGATTATCGAGTCGAGAAATTAATTATATGTTTAAAATTGATTTTAAAAAAAATGATTTAAGTAATTTTACATTGAATAAAAATATATATTGAATTTTATTATATATTTACTTCAAAACATAAATTAATTTAATTAAAAATCAATTTTAACTAACTTTAATGCTACAAAATTAATTTTATAAATGATCATTATAATCTAAACTTGTGGTGAAACATAAAATTATATTTCTATTTATTTGAACATTTAGGATCAAAATTTTATGTTTTCTTTCTCTTTGATGTTATATATATATTTTCGTTTATCCCTTTTATAAGATATATTTATTTTTCAATTCTTCTTACTTTTTTTTTCAAATTTGTTTATTTTTTTTTTGTCTATTTTATATTTTTGGTTCTTTCTCGCTGCCATCATGGGTGATGATCAATCTCGCAATAGTTCTGTGCTCTTGTATCTTTAATTTTTCATTCTTCAAGCTATAACTCATGGAGCATGGAGCAGGTTCATGATGAGTATTCTCAGTACTAAAAGTAAGATTGAGTTCATACATGAAAATATTTAGCAATCCTTCGAAACTAATTTCAAAACTAATTTTAGTGCTTGGAATAAGTATAATAACATGATTAGTATTTTGGATTGTACATTCACAATTCACAAAGTGATTTACTTCAATTTCTAATTTACAAATGAAAGTTGCCTCTTTAAACAAGAAGAGTTGTTGTGTCTAAATATTTAACTAAACTTAAGATTAAAACACGGGCATAAGGGATTAAAACAAACTAAAATCAAACCTCAAGCCCTCAAAAGAGATGGTAAAGTCAAACTAATTGTAATTGAAACAGAGTAAATAAATAACTGAACAAACCAACCATGAATAACTTGCCCAGGATGTTATAAGAGGTGGCAGTTCTTTTTCTGCACAAATCAAGCATTAGAAAGAGAAGTCAACACACCATTATTATGATTGAATCAAAATATGAGTTGTCTATGAATAAGGGTAGTATATTATATTGGCATTGCTGACACATGGAAAAAAAAAATCTAAAATGGATGAATGGATGAGATATGTTTCGTAACTTTGCTTGCCAATAACTTGTAGCCTAAAATGAAAGCAACCAGGCATGGAACTCCATACATTTACAAAATTTTACGATCATATAAAATAATATACGTACCCTTCTCTTTTAACCCAATAAAAATTAACATCCATCCACTGTTTTTAAAAGATAACATTAATTTACGTTTTTCTAGTAAGAAGAACTTGTTGAAATAAGTCTGAAAGAATTTATAAACATATCATAAATTATTCTCATATACCCTCACAAACGTGTACGTAATAATGCAATTACTTATGCTACAACAAACAAACTTTTATTTACATAAAGTGAAATTTGATATTAAACTTCATTATTTAGATTAACCAAACTCATTTTATTTTCATATACTCTCATAAATTCTATACCATTCCTTAAAAAAGAATTTATAAATACATAAATTATCATGAATTTATTTATATATCTAGAATATCTAAATTTAATTATATATCATTCTTCATGCTTTCTTAATTACATATTTTAGAAGAATTTTCTTTTCAATGAAAAAGAAAATATATTGAAACAAAGATACAAGATTACATCAACCTAGCATATATAGAAAAATAAAACCCTAAATTCTCATAGAAGAAAACAATCAAAACAATGAAAACGAAAAGAAAGAGAAGTCTCTCCCAATAGTCATCTCACCTAAACTGTCAAATATAAAAAATGAAAAGAAAAAAAAAACCCCACTTAGATCGACAACACATTATTCCCTCATTCTCAATTAAGATATTTTCATAGTCAAAATACATTAGTTTGAATCCTAACACCATTGTTGAAATGTAAAATTTATTTTTTTTTTTTTCTGGAAACACATTGATTCGAGAGACTCCATATACTCCATGTTCCAAACTTGTTTAGTATATCCCGAGAAGAGTATATCCTAAATTGCATTTGCCTCTTACTTCTTTACTCGTTAAATCAAATCACTGTTTAGTATTTTAAACAAGCTTTATAAGCCAATTCAATTTCATGCCCTTACACTTTTCAAACTTTTTATTCAGATCACAACATGTCACTTATTTATTCAAGACGTAAATATCTATTTAAAAACTAAATATGATTATAAATATAATATCACCTTATTCATTTATATTTTTTTTAAATATTATTGATGCATAAATATTTAAAATAATTCTTAATCGATAATAAAAAAAATAAAAAAATAAACAAAATAAAATCCCTTTTTTTTCACGACACTATAAATATGCATAATGTATTAAACATATTATATTTATATATATTATAACGTTTAATGAAATTTTTTATAAAAATAATATAATCCACTCACCCAAAAGAGTTAACTATTATTATTTTTTTTACTAAGTCAAATTAATTATTGTGTGCTAGGCATTACGTGCACAACTGTGATACCACCCACTACCAAAAAGTTATTTACTGTGAAAGTAAAACTATTAAAAAAAATATATATTTACTTTTAAAACATATGTACTTTGATTTAATATGTACTTTGATTTAATGATATATTTTATTATTTATTTATTTATTATTATTATTATTTTATGAATTTTACGATCACATCTCATAATTTAACTTTTATAAAATTACTTTTTAAATATGATTTATAAAATAAAGTTATATCAATTAAATAAAAATTATCCATTAAAAAATATAAGAGACTTATTTTTATTTTTATTGTTTATTTATTTTAATATAATAATTAAAATGAGTATATTTGTTATTCATAATTAGTTTATATTTAAGTTTAGAGGAATGACGTGGCATAGATCCATCTGCTATAAATAAAAGGAAGAGAGATGAGAATAACATGGTAGTGTTCTAAACATGGCTTCATCAAGTGTTGAGGAGGACAAATACCGCCCCACATTGCACCAAGACATTGAGAAGAACACCAAATGGAGATATGGACCTCCAAGTTATGAAGCTGTCAACAAACTATTTGAAGAAGGCCGAACAAATGTGATAATAATTAGCTTTTTCTTTCTCTTTCACTGTGTTTGATGATAACTATTTGTATATATAGCACAGTTAAGTGTTTGATCATGTTTTTGATGAAGGTATGGGCTCCGGGTTCACTGGAAGAGAAGGTGCAGACTATAGTCAAGACTTGGGAGATGGAAATGTTCCACAAGCTGGATTTCCAGGAGAACAGATCAGTGGATCCAGAGAAATACAGCTTTAGCCTAAACGGTAACGCTTTATCTTCAGAAGCAGAAGTAATTGCAGACTCAATTCCTGTGTTCATATTTTATGGTTTGAATTTGTTTGATGTTAATTGTTTGAACAGGAAGGAAGGGTATTAGTTTGGAAGAGAAAAGGAAGCTTGGTGGAGGGTATATCCCTCTTCTACAAACTTCGCTGCCAGAGAAACTAAGGCCATACAATCCATATGCAGAAACAGCAGATTCATCCCACAAGGCCTTTACCACAACATTTCCTCGTGGCTTTGCTCTGGAGATTCTCCACGTCTATTCTGGGCCACCGGAGATCGTGTACAAGTTCAGGCACTGGGGCTACATGGAGGGTCCCTTCAAAGGCCACGCTCCCACTGGGGAGAAAATTGAGCTCTATGGAATGGCCATTTTCACGGTAATAATTGTATACTGATTAATGTTAACAATAGATACAAAAATGAAAATGAAATATTATGATATACTTTTACGACCATACACAGTTATATATTGATTGATGTGAATGTTTGTGGTGATAGTTGGATGAGAATTCAAAAGTAGTAAAGGTGGAGTTTTTCTATGATCCTGCGGAACTGCTGGGAGGTCTCATGAAAGGTGCTGAGTTAGAGGGCAGTGCTGAAGATGGTGTTGCGAGCTGTCCTGTACTCAGAAACACTGGCTAGAGAAGCACAAGTTCAAAAAGTTTAACCTTGAATCAAATCATGGATACAAATCCTATCAGTTTCTTGTTTAATTGTTAGTTTTTACAGTTATGTTTTTAGTTAATGTTTACTGCAGAGACTACCCGAATCCAAGCAAATTAAGGTTGTAATTAATCAGTATTGTCCCCCCTTTCCCCCATCTAATAAACTTCTTCCAATCTATTTTCTAAATCTTCTTCAAAGTCTCCAATATATCTACTTTTCTCCTTATACTAATAATTCTCATATTTTTTTCTATAGTTTTTTTTTCTTTCATATTCTCTTTTATCAAGTATGTCACTGGCAATGCATTAATTTTGTTTCTCTAGCTTTGTTTGTTTAAGCTAAAAATATAAAGGGAACAAAGATAGAAAAAAAAACTTATATAGATTAAGAACATTACATAATATGTGTGGTTTTAATCGTTATATTTTTATATAGACCACAAGAAACAAATGTTTTTCAATCAAATATGATTTACACCAACAACAAAATTTTTCCTCCCATAAAAAAGTTACTATAATTTATTTATAAGCATAAAATAAACAAGTTGTATCAATAAACTTAAAATAGAATAAGTAACAATGTGTAACCGAAAAATAAAAATAAAATAAATTTGGTACGATTAAAGAAAAATAATTACATTTAAGTTAATTATTAAGAGTATATAAGAACAATTTTTTTTTTTTGTAAAACATTTATAAGAGGAAAAAATATTTTTTTTTATAAATTAAAAATAATTTATAAATAAACTAAAAATAAATAAAAAAATGGAAATTTTTATGAAAGGCTTATACTTTATGGAAAAAGTATTTTATTTTATTTTGAGTTGATGTTAAATGTGGGCACAGCCCACTCGGAACTGTAGCTTTGTCCAAAAATTGCCACGCCAAAAATTTTTGAGCCATTCAAAAAATATATTTTTTATTCACTACGGTTACCTGTTCCTCCTATGTTAAAGTCAATCAATCAATTGCCTTGTCTATTTTTTAAAAGAAAATAATCAATTCGATATCTAGAATTATATTTTATTTTCATATTAATTTTTTAATTTAAAAAACTTCAAGAAGAACCAAAATAAATCAAAATTAATGTTCACTTTTCTTAATTTTAAAGATTAAAGTTGAGATTTTAAAGTTTAAACCGATTATTTGTTGATTTTTTTCTTGTAATTAACATTTCTAATAAATCATTTTTAAAATATAATATATATACATAAATATATAATTTATATTTTAGATTTATAATAAATAATTTATTTTATAGTATAAGATATTTTTAGTTGCCACATCAATCCGATTTCTCTTTTTTTGTCGTGTATTTTTTTTAAATAATATTATTAAGATGTCTCTTTCTTTAATAAGGTTGTTTTTTTATTAGTATTATTATTATAATTGGAATAGTTTTTTTACTAAAAAATTTATTTTTACTTTTTTTTTTTCAAAAAAGAATCTAAAAATTTTATTTTTCCTAAATAATTTTTATGTATGAGAATATGAATCTATCTTTCTTTTTCTACGTACCAAATTCTTTCACAGTTAAAACATTTTTGTGTTTTTTTAAGCGAATTTTTTCTTTGAAAACATAGTTATTAAAACATTTAAAAATATTATTTAATATGATCCTATTTTTTATTTTTTTATTATTGAAAAGACAAGAAATATATAAGAGAAAAATGAAAATAATAAATATACATCTCGTAAATTACATGTACCCTTATAATATTTATTTTTTAGTATATATTTTTTATGATATAAGTTTTATTAAAAAATATTAAATATATATTTAGAAGGATATTAATTAGATATTTTCTCAATCATCACCCAAGAAAAAATAGATTTTTTTCCCACCACACCTTGTACTACCACCACATAGCTTCTATCCATTCGTTTATTTCTTACTACTTTTCTTTAAGTATTTTTTGTTTTTCTGAGTTTCTTATGTTCTATTTTGTTCTTGCTCTTATGATGCTTCTTGGTGTTGCTCCAGTTTTAGTTGTTTTAATTTGTTGAAAAAATTTTCGTAATTGATAAATTGTTAAGTCATTTCCTTTACTATTTTGAAATTTTCAAATTGGAAGGATCTACAAGAAATTGTGCTCTGATATTTCAAGAAAAAAATTTGATTTTATGCTTTCAGTGTTTAGTTTCAATCACTTAATTATTCAATTAACTAATTATAAATTTCAAATTTTCACTTTATTATTTTAACATTTACTTTCTTTTAAATAATAAAAGACCCTCCATTATTTTCTACCTGATTTTTTTTTTTTTATATTAAAAGGTTCATATGTATTGTTTCTTTTTGGGCTCATAAAATACCACGACAAGTCATGTCCTAAACTAAAAAATAGGTCCATGATATATTGTTGAACTTGAAAAAAAAATAAAATATATATATATATATATATATATATATAATAGTTTAGAGATCAATTTTTGAAAACTCTCAACTAATGTAGAGTTCTAATTACTAATTTAACTATTTTGTTTACGGTTCTTAGTTGGATTTGGATAATGTGATTAATTTTATGCTTTAATTTTTTTTTCTTGTTTTTTTATTGTTTAAAAATTATTTTGAAATTTTATGTTTGAATTTTTGTTCTATCTTATTATTGTTTGAATATTATAGTGATAAATTTATTTTAAATCATGCCATCTGGGAAGAGTAAATAAACAAGACTTCCTTTCCCATTTAGGCATCGTTGTGTTACATTAGGGTTTACTTCTTATATTTAAGAACTCAGCTAAGCAACAATGTCAGAGATGCTCGAATAAATTAGATTTTTTTTATTTTGAAAAAACGGCTATTCTTGATCAAGAAGTCAAAATTAATCGAGTACAATTCTTTAACAAGAAATCAAAGCTTGATGGAGATAATAAAAGATTTGAAAATTAAATTCTCCATTAGATCTCTTAAATTCTGAATTTTACTATATTAAGAAAAATCTCTCTATAATTAGGTCAAACCAAAATTTTCTGATTAGAGTAACCACGAGACTGGTACAGAAGATATGCATCCCAAAATTTGAATTGTTTTGCATGTCTACTCTCCGTCCGTACCATATGTCTCGTTATACCGGGGAAGTATTCAGATGAGGCTTTATTCATTGTTCATTCTGCTTCAACTTTTGAGCTTAATTATCATTACAGGAATAAAATTTTGGCACCCATAAATAAATAATAGCTTTTAATTGTATGGCTTTACTCTCAGGCATCCACAATCCATACAGTGCTGGAATTTGGACGGCACAGAAAAGACAGACCCATGCTTTGGAATATCAACCCAAATCAATTCCAAGAAGTTATGTTGACCAAACACACAAACACAACCAACAATAACATGAAATTTTCTGATTAAAATAAACTGTTTTATCTAATAATCTGTAGTGAACATAGTTTAGTTACATGAACCGAAACGACTTACTAATGTATCAATCCTTGGAGAAGATTATTTCTTTTTTCTGAAAATCTCTTATTTACAATAGTAACTGATGAGACAGTCTCACAATAATGTCACTTTTTAATCTCTTAGTTACACAACAGACATTATTATACAGAGATTATTTTCGAACTTTCTGCAGCCAATTTGAACCCTTATATTTGGTGGGTGATAGCTAAACTCAGATGAAAGCAATGGTATATTTAATGTGATTAGCTGTGAATGAAAGAATTTTTCAGATAAGAATCATTCATAATCATATACCAACAAATAAGATCGTGTTCTCCAAATTACTAATCCTTATTTCCCAACCAGCTGTTGCATATACTTATCTTATTGGCAAACTAGCTAGTTTAGATAGAACCTAGAAGCCAAATTCTTCTACGATAGTACATGACTTATTTTGTTCATTTTAGTTTCTTCTTCAACACATCCCAATATAGCAATCTCCATAATCATGGCACCAACAGCGTCATATACTTTTGAGTCAGAGAGAGACCCAGTGGGATACGTGCATACAGTTTCAGAGGCCGGTCGCCTTCTTCCTTCAGCTAGCCGCTGGAACTCTATAGCACTTGACTTTAAACTTGTTCCTGACTCTTCCACTGCCTATGAATCTATCCCTTCCCAATACCCAAAATCTGTTGACTACAATCTTGTTATCACTGACAGGAAGCACTTCCATTGCTTTATTTTTGTTCTTGTAACAATAATTTTTGCCATCCTAGCAGCTGTTCTATTGGTGCATTTTCTTCCTCAGAGGCACAAGCATCAAGTATCTTTAATCAATCTCAAAGTGGCAATAAACCAGGCTCTAACATTTTATGATGCCCAAAAATGTACTACTTCTATTTGTGCTACTACACTTTTTTTTTTGTTGGTGTAGTTCAACTATTTATTATTATTTTTTTTTTCAGCTGGGCACTATCCAAGGGACAGTCCAGTGAAATTTCGAGGAGATTCAGGATTACAAGATGGGGATTCAGCTAAGACTGATCTTACTGGGGGATTTTATGATTCTGGCAACAACATTAAGTTTACCTTTACCACAGCTTATACTATGACCTTGTTGAGTTGGACTGTTATGGAATATCAAAGTAAATATGCTGATATTGGTGAACTTGATCATGTTAGGGACATCATTAGATGGGGTAGTGACTACCTGCTTAAGGTTTTCATTCCCCCAAATTCAGCAGCTGGATCAAACTTGACACTGTATTCCCAGGCAAGTAACGCTTTTTTTGTAGGGAATGAATCTTCTCATGTATATGATCACATGGCACATTATGTTCAAACTTTGGGAGTATCACGAGAGAGATGCACACAAAATTTGAATTAATAAAATTTTCCATGAGAGGATTCAGTCTCATTTTTGTGCCATAACTCCTTTTCTGAATTACATGCTAATAGTTACGAATAGAATTGATTATTTTTTGTTTTATTCAATTTCATTAGGTTGGAAGTACCATTAGTATTAACAATGAACCTAATGATATGAGTTGCTGGCAACGACCCGAAGATATGAAATATGAGAGACCAGTTTCAATTTGTGATGGCTCTGCTTCAGATTTAGCTGGTGAAACTGTGGCAGCATTATCTGCAGCGTCGATGGTATTCAAAGAAGATAAAGATTACTCAAAGAGACTTGTGCAAGCAGCAGAAAGCCTCTTTGGGGCAATACCTACGAAACAAGGGACCTACACCATGGTTGATGCATGTGGAAAACAAACAAGAATGCTTTATAACTCAACCAGCTACGAAGATGAGTTGGCTTGGGGAGCAACATGGTTATTTCTTGCCACTGGAAACACTAATTACCTTGCAACTGCAACGGCAGCACTTTTTTCAGCCAAGAGTAATGAATCAAGTGTTGACAAAGGGGTCGTTTACTGGAATAACAAGCTTAATGCTGTGGAGGTAACTTCAATAGATACATACACAAACTGAATTTTCAAGAGAATTGGAGAAAAAAATCTTAATATGGTTTTGTTTTTAATCTGATCTTTGCAGGTTCTACTAACCGGTATTCGATACTTCCGTGATCCTGGCTTCCCATATGAAGATGCTTTGAAACTTTCATCTAACTCTACCGATGCTCTCATGTGCTCTTATCTATTCAATAAATACTTTAGCAGGACACCTGGTAATTAATTCTATGATCAATATCAACATACAGCATTTGTTTGTTTGTGATTATTTACCTATGCGTGTTATCTATTTATATGACATGTTAAATATAATGCTAGGTGGATTAATTATCCTGAAACCTGATAATGAGCCATTACTCCAGTTTGCTGCTACAGCTTCTTTTCTCAGTAAATTGTACAGCGATTACCTTGATCATCTCAAAATGTCTAGTGCAAGTTGCAAGACTGATGCATTCTCCGTAAAAATGCTTCGTGATTTTGCCACTTCTCAGGCAATTCCTAGCTTCCTTACCATTTGGTTGTTGCATGTAAATTGGGAAAAGTCTAATTATGCTTCCTTCTGTTATGTGTTCTTCAGGTTAACTACATCTTGGGGCAAAACCCTATGAAAATGAGTTATTTAGTGGGCTATGGAGACAGGTATCCAGTCCAAGTTCATCACAGAAGTGCATCAATCCCTTGGAATAACAAACCCTACAATTGTGACGATGGTAAGAGATGGCTAAACTCTAAAGATCCAAATCCTCAGGTTCTTTTGGGAGCCATGGTGGGAGGGCCAGACACTAAAGATAATTTCATAGATCAGAGGACCAACCAAAAATTCACTGAGCCGAACATAGCGAGCAATGCCGGCTTAGTTGCTGCACTGATTGCACTTCAAGATCCTCCTTATAATTCACGTGACTTAAAAAGCACATTGTGGGGATGGACTTGATCTATATTTGAACATGTCCATCGGATTCTGTACCATATAGAGCATATGCGTTAAACTTCAATCATTTGATGGATGGAATTTTGATGATTCTGTAAGTGTCATCTAAAGTAAAGTTCATGCATCTACCATGAAATTTTGTGAGGACAGGCCCGGAAATTGGTTATTTTAGGATTTTTTACGCAACCAAGGTGTTGTTTTCAATTGTGAAATTATTTGAAAAATAAATAATCTGGTCATGCAGACCACTTTATTTTGAGGAACGTTTAACAGTATCTTCAAGGTTTTCATTTCCTCAAAATAGCAAAAAATTGTTTGTCGGGGCACCCAATCTTAGGAAAGTGAAAAAGGAGTGGCATATTTACAATCACAAGAGCATGTTAGACCCTTCTATAATCCAATACATGAAGAAATGGCTGTTCTCAAGTAACAGCAAACATAGATGTAACTCAGACATTACTCAACTATGACCATTCAGAGTGGATTTCTCACTAAACTGTATTATAAATCAATATTGAAATAGCATGAATCGCTTTGATCTCACCGTTGAGTTCTATCCATTACATCTTCATCCTTCAAATTTAGATGAAAGCAAACTTTATCTCAATGCCGTTTCCTCCTTTGATTTGAAAAATATTTCTCTTAAAGTAAGGCAATTCATCCTTTCTAGTGTATAAACTAGACTTTCACATTTGTCATATTCAACTTTCATTAACTTTGCACGTTTTGGATGTAACATGGCTCTAATTAGACCCTCCATGTAGACAAAATAAAAGTTCGAATTCAACTTGTACAAATTTGATGTGTAATATCTACATTGAGCAGCAGAAAGCAAACTTGTAACTACATATCTGTGTTGACGAAAATTTTACTATACAAACCATTTACACGAAAACAGTGAGGAAGGAAACCAAAATATACACTACACAAAGCTGTACATCAGTTCTTCTATCTTCAAGATGACTTAATCCTGTCCAAGTTATACACTTTCTGCAAATTAATATTAATAGGGTAAGATGACAGAAAATTGAATGAGCATGAAAGATATATGTTATATTTGGAAGCATGAAATAAGCTTACAAGAATACAATGAACATCCTCAAGAAAAGGCACAAGCAAAGAAACCAAGATCTGCATTTGCTCCTTTAGGGTGTCATAGTTTTCATCTCTTTCCTTGAGGAGATCCATGAAAGTTTGACTATCTGGAACTAGTTTTATCGCCACCTGCAGCAGTATTCCTGTTAGTTCAGCAAGAACCAATTGCACAATTTGGGTCACCATGCTAAACTGTGCAAGTTTTATATAAAGCACAGGTTTTCATGAGATAAAAAAAGTTAATAAATAAATTGCCAGGACCAGACAAGCTGAGGTTAGCTTGTAAAAGCCACCAACAAGCATAAAATTGATTGAACAAAAAGAAAGAGAAGAACGAAGTAGTTATTACTCTGAAAGCTGCAGATGAAATCCATCCATGCCATGGTGACAAGGTTGCATCATAAGACTCTTGAACTATTTGCTCCATATTCTTTTTAGGATCCATTTCTAGTGCTTGTAACAATGCTGAAGAGAAATCCAGGGATCTGTAGAGTGGCACTTCTGTAAGTGAATATTAAGCAACTTACACAAAGGGAGTATATATACAACGAAAGATAATTTCTTCTGTTATTTAATCTGAGTAACAGTTATTAGCCTGTTGTTTTTCCTCAACAATTTTTAGAGCTGAAAGAAACTGATGATACAACCTAAACCCAAGTGAGGAATAACAAAATAGTAAAAACAAACTTCTTTTTTAAATAAGAAAACAACAATATAATATATGCGTATATTTACCTAGTGAGCCAAAGAAAGGCTTTACTATAACTAAACCGCTTCCTTGCGTTGCCTTTGCTAGCTTCTGATTTCAATATTTCAACCAAATTTGAATTCAGTGAGGGGTTCAATTCATGCATCATTTCCAATCTCTGCAGAGACATAGAACTTAATAGCACAAGCCAATAATTGGTAGTTGACTGTTCGATCAAGGTGCAATTAAATGCTAAATGAGAAACTAGCAGTCAATACACCTCATACAACTAGATAAGAAGCAAAAAATTTAGAAGATCCCAATAATTGCCATGCAGAGATAGTTTTCTTCAAGTGAACTAAATCGATTGATGGTTTCAAATTTAATTTGTACCTTAATATTCTGGTGAACGTCTTGTCTCAAAACAGCCATCGTTGGGCCTATCTTATCTGCAAGAGAGCATCAATCAAGCATAATGACAATGTGTTTGGTGTTACATCACGTTCATGTTTTCAAATAAAAACAAGCGAGTAAACGCACCAAGAACTTGTAGAACCATGTAACATAGAGATAGGAAAGGCTTGGTGGGGATGTGTGCAGTCTCATGATTCCCTCCAGGTTTGACTATAGCCAGCAAGGACAACTCTTCAATAGCAGAGTTTATGTCTGATCTCTTCTCCATATCTCTGCTCCTCTTCATTCTCCTTATTATCTTCCC
The DNA here is from genome assembly GCA_016859785.1 of Macrotyloma uniflorum. Classification (NCBI taxonomy): domain Eukaryota; kingdom Viridiplantae; phylum Streptophyta; class Magnoliopsida; order Fabales; family Fabaceae; genus Macrotyloma; species Macrotyloma uniflorum. The sequence continues at coordinate 4,869,056 of BDMB01000001.1, forward strand.
TCCCTCTCCCTCTTCCACTTCTCTGATATACAAACATGTATGTTGTGTATGTAGCTTCCAATACCCAACTTACTTCTCTATTAATACCTCTAGCTAGCTAGCTTGAAGCCTTGAACTTCCAACTGTAATTAATTGATTCAAATATATATATATATATATATATATATATATATATATATATTATATATATATATTATACTTGCTCTCAGATAGAGAGAGTAACAGAAATTTCAAAATTTTGATCAAGTGGTTGAACCAAGGAGTGAATCGTGCTTTGCCCACCGTGCCAATTATTTAATTGCTCTACTCATCTGGTAAAACAGCTAGTTTGCCCTCAACTTTCTTTTTTTTCTTATTGATTTGTTAATAATATTCTTGTGCTATCAGTTTCCTCTGTAAGTCATTGATGGTGACTTTATATTTGACCTTGTAGTTATCATCAATCTCTCCCTTACCTTATGTTAATAAAACATTATCCGAATAAATCAAATTTGTATAGGTCCCATGCTGAAATTGACAAGGCCAATGATTCTAGCCGTTTATCAGTAGCTGCCATTACTATAACCTTGTTAGTTGTTACTGCTACTTAGAATTTTTATACATTTTGGTCTTAAATGTTGCCTTATTGGGCCTTGCGTCAGAACTGACAATAGTAGGATATGCTTTCACAGAAAAGATGGTTCATCACAAGTCCAAACCAACTTTCTTTTGTTGTTTGATAAGTGATTATGCTATATTGGAAGAGTTCTCAATCATACCCCAATTGAGAAATTGCTCGTGTTTGGGCCTTCTGTGAACATAAGTTTATTCTTTTATAAAACATTTAATATATTTATTACATTTTTTCTAACTACTTAAACATATCTATTATTATATTATTAGTCATTGTCATTACATCATATTGGTTATAAAATAACCTTAACTATTTACGTTATTGGTGAATGTACTACTTCTGTTTGGCTTATCCTTAATCTCTTCTTCCTGGAATATAAAATGTTTGAGAAACAGTCTTTGGTACCAAACTAGTGTAATACGTTGTTCTGTTTTACCAACCAGTATGGTCATGCTAACATCTCATTGGTGTGCCATTCTTTTGGGACAATATTTATAAGGGGAAAGTAACAACATACTTTACTTTTTACTTAAAATTTATAAGAATGTTTTAAGAAATATATCTCTAAAATCTATGATTTTAAAAAACATGATGAGTGTATATAAAATCTTTCATAGCAAAGCTTTTGGATGGAAGTTATTCTGTTTTGTAACTGGTCCAGCAGCCACACGACAAAGCTTTAATCATAGGTTGTTGTTGTCCTTGGAGTGAGTTTTCTTATTATTGGTTCATGCATGCATAAATCTTTATGCAGATTTGGCATTAGCAGTTACTTACCAACTGCATTTCAAAATTGAAATGAACTGGTTGGACTAGTTGTTCGTTAATGGATATGGTTCTTTATTTCAAATTCTACACTTACATCACCATTCCATTGTGAAATATATTTCCTCAGATTTATCTTCTGGCATCACTGCAAAATATTGTTTACTTGAACAACAAAGATAGTTCTGTTTTACTTAAATAAAAAAATGGAACGAAGGAAGGAGGGATTCTGAAGCAAAGTTTGACAATTTGATTATAACTGTCCGCAAAAATATTTGATTATTATTATACATTCTATCTAACAAAATTAAATTGTTAGTATTAAGTTTTGAAGTTTATACTATTAGTATGATATATTATGCCAATATTTAATGCGATATAGAGAATATATGTCTATATTTTATTTTTATAAATAATTTATTAGTACGATATATCATATATTAGAATATAAACTCATGCTATCTATATTAATGGTTTTATTTTCGTTAGAAAAATATTACACTAACAAAAGTTATTACTGGATAACAATTATATATATATATATATATATATGTAACTTTTTTTATTATATGAAAAATTGAAACTAAATTTAGGTCACGGTAAAGAAATTAATAATAGTTACATGATTATTTAAAAAAGTTATGAGTTTTTTTTTTTCATCAATAGAATTCAAATGCTGTCTAATAATTGATAATTACAATTCTCTTTTCTTAAAATAAAAAAAATAAAAAATCTATCATTTCTTAAAAAATATACATTCTGATTGGATACATTCAGCAAATAGGAATCAACTTAATATGTATGTAACAATTTCAGCATTTCAGCATTTTAATAATTTGATATTACTGGATATTAAAAAAGTGTCTTGATATTATTTCAAATATCATGTTTAGATAATTCAATATATTATGTTAATTTGAATTTATTCATTAAAATATCAAATAATTTAAAAAAAAAATTGTAAAATTGACATATTCAAATTCGAACTTGTATTTAATGGTTAAATCACTAAACTTTATATATATATATATATATATTAATAATATTTAAAAGGCATGAAGTTTATTATGTATTTTTCATTCTCAGAATTTAATTTCCATAATTTATTGAAAGAGTAATAATTTTATATTAGATATAAGTATTTTCTTTTATCTAAAATATTTTTTATTTTTAATAAAAAATTATCTTTAACTCTTAAGAAGAATTTTATTTTGTATTTTACTCTTTAAATGTTTTTACTCTTATAAGATATTCTTAAAATTTTTTTGAAAAATAATATATGTTTTTTATCATAGAGTTACATGTTTAACATAATTAATGTATCGATACAAATAAAATACATTTTTTTACGGACTAAAAGTGAAAAAGAATATTAAAGATAAAAAATAGATGAACATATTTCGAAACATTTTCTTTAAACTTTGACATTATTAATCAATTATAAGTAATTTATATATTATTTTTTAAATGAATAATAATATTTCAAATATGATAATTTATAATTAAATAAAATTATAAAAATGTAGACTATAAATATGCTAGCCCGCTTAAGTTTTGTTTGGCTTTGTATTAAAGTGTTCGGTCACCCATGACGTAAAACATTGGATTTAAGTGTTAAATATGTTTAATATAATTGAACTTATGGAAGTGTGAACGTGCTAGATTCTTTTCGAAGCTTCTTAATTATATCTTACTGATTTATTTAACCCTCAACACTGTTCATTGAAAGATGACACTAGTTTCAGTTTATATTTAAATTAAAAATAAGATTAACATAAATTAATAATTAAGGATCGCAATCCAATCCACACAATAACTAAGTTTTTCTAAATTGTATCTTTACAAAGAAAAAATAGAAACTATGAACCCCAATTAGGTTTATGTTTTTATTAGCATTTTCAGTAAGATTCCCAAAGTCCACACTAAAATAATATTATACCTAAGTTCATTTCTAAAAGCTATTTCATATTAAATTTTTTAAATTTTTATTTTTAATTTATGCGTAATCTAATTTAGTTTGTGTACAACCTTATTATATTTTTTTATGAAGTTCTTTTAAACAAACCTTTAAAATTTTTAGATCCAGAAAAAAAAAAAAAAACACCAAACAGCAGGAATCCAAGCTACAAAGATAATTTTTAGCCCAATGATTTATTTATTTGTGTAAAGGCCCCAGTAATTGGGTTTCAATGAGTGATCCATTACAATGTAGGCCCATTAAGAGTGTTGCTATGAGGAGAACACACGACCCAAAAGTATGAAAAAACGAAGACCAGAAAAGAATGAAAGAGTGATGAAGAAGAGGATGATATTGATATTGATGAAGGAGAATTGAGGTTGAGGTGAATGTTGGAATAAGAGTCACACAGCAATGGCATTGAGACTTAGACCGAAAGTTTCTTCTATTGGATCACCTTTTCTGCAGTTAGGTTCTTCTGCAACTGCCTTCTCATTCCCACAAACATGCTCTGTTTCACAACTGGGTTTTCATTCCCTACGCTTGCAACGCAAAAAAAATCCATCCCCAACAAGGTTCTTTGTTCGGGCTGCTAGAGCCGAGTCCAAAGGTGTTACCTTGGGCTTCAGGGCCCCGCAATTTGAGGTTTTTACCTTCGCCACTCCACCTTTTTTTTGTTTTTGTTTTTTTTTTCCTTTGAAGCATGGAATGGAGTGATTATTATATGCTTTATTTATATTTTGGATGGATTGAATTGTATTAGCTTCCGGAGCCCCTTACTGGGAAGGTTTGGACATTGGAAGATTTTGAAGCATATCCAGCTCTACTGGTAGGATATACTTACTCTTCATTCTTTCTGCCTTTTGCCAACTTTGTTTTGCTCACTTCACTGATTATTCAATTTTCTTATGTTATGTTTGGACCGTTTAATATACAATTGAAAAGAGTTCTTTTTAACTGTTAAAGTGGTAGCATTTCCATGCAAGTTTTATATTTATGTAATAATTCATTAAAGTAGATATTGCAGAATTATACTGGCAAGTAAGTAATTTCCTTTTTGCTTCATTATGAGACGCTTATGTGTTCGTTCATTCAAGCTACCAAAAATTAAGGGAAACCATTTTTTTGTCTAAAGTTTTATGAACTGTTCTGGTTGTTCTTCGTTATGAATTATGATGCATAAATTTAGACCTTTTTCTAGTTGCTAATTTAGTGACAATGCGCAAAGTAAGACCCTGCTCAGTGGTGAAAATGCTTGTTTCACCTTCCTATTTTTTGTGATCATGCAGGTTATGTTTTTATGCAACCACTGTCCATTCGTTAAGCACCTGAAAAAAGACATTGTAAAGCTTACAAAATTCTATATGGAGGTAGTCTAATTAATTACCCGGGAAGAAACATTACTTTACTTTCTTCAGTAGCAGGTTGGACTTCACAAGTAAAATCTGTTATAAGAATATTCTTTCCTCTTTGTACAGAAAGGACTTGCCGTCATTGCTATATCTTCGAATTCCGTAGCCACACACCCCCAGGTTCAAGTATCTTCATATCCTGGAATAAAGCTACATTGAAAGTATTGAATGATTTGTGCAACTTGGAATTGTGCCTCACAGGATGGTCCAGAATTCATGGCAGAAGATGCTAAACTGTTTAAATATCCTTTCCCATACCTATATGATGAGGTATGCTTTAGAAAATCTTCATCTGTTTTATTTGTTGACGTGCTTTATTAGATGTGCAGATCCTCTGCAGCTATGCCTATCTAATTGTTCATTTATTACCCTGACAAGTGATGAAAATCTTCCTTTTTATGGTCATACTTTTACATCCTTCAGTGACATTATCTGGATTGGACTCCTTAGCCTACAGTTAAGACATGATCTTTTTCCATGTAAAGCGGGGGTGAATATCATGTTGATACTGGGATGATGAACCTAAAATAACCTACTACTGAAAATCATATTAAACAGTGTTATCCAAATTCTGCCATTAAAACCTAAAACCCATAAGAACATCTGGAAAAAGGAGGCCAATCTGAATTGTTTCTCCTTATTAGAACATATGTTTGTATAGAGGTGTCATAAACAACCTGGGGGAGAGGGGTGTTGATGCTGTAGTGACTCCTTAGGTGGCAGCAAAAATTTTGTTTTTATTGAATTATTTAATTCACAAACTAATGTATGTATTTTTATGACGTGAGTATCAGAACCAGATATTAAATGTCAATAATTAATTATACTTATCCATATGTTCAATTCAGAATGGTATAAAAGTTCTCAATTTTCCAGATCACAGTAACATTTTTATCCCAAAACTGGAAGCTCTTTTCTAATAACAATGACTCAATTTGAAAAGAATCTTTGATGTGGGGGGCTTTTGGGCTCATGGAACTAATGGAAAGCAACCTATTTAGAAGAGATGATGTTATCTTTGTAATTTGGTAAAACACTGATATTTGATGGATTTTTTTTATGCAGTCCCAGGATGTTGCACAGGATTTTGGAGCAGTTTGTACTCCAGAATTTTTCCTTTTCAAAAAGGTAATTACAATTACAACCAAGATTACTCATTGTTTGCACATTGATCAGCATGATTTTGATTAGAGGTTAAATTAAACCCTGAAGTCAGTGTATATCATATTTCTATCAAATAATAACAGACTGGTCGAAGGCCATTTGATCTGGTTTATCATGGTCAATTTGATGATTCACGGCCAAGTAATAATGTACCAGTCACTGGAAGGTTGGTTTCTTATATTGAATTAGCATTGAACAATTATCAAACATTTTTAATTTCTTGACAGTAGTAACTATTTAATTTTCTATATGAAGAGACTTGAGCTTGGCAATAGATTGTGTTCTTAGTGGCCAACCGGTACCATCAGTACAAAAACCTAGGTACTTTCTACATATTCTTGTCCTTATAATTGTTTGAGTCTTTGAAGTTTAGGTCTCTGTTACATTCACGTTCATAAGGTCATTGTTGTTCTACTTGTATGAAGTGTGGGATGCAGCATAAAGTGGCACCCAGGAAAGAAGTTTTGATCGATAAACTATAATTATCTTGTTCAAAGGATACTAATCAGTGAGTTAAAGTTTATTTTTCAGGTTTGGCTATGCTTTATGTAATGTCATTATGTCACTAACCATATTACAATCTTACACCTGCTATTATTTTCTTTCAGTGTTACTCTTCACCTAGAATTTCGGTAAGTGTGACTCTCAAGGAAATGGTGTCAGTTGTGGTTCTTATAGTTACTTGGTATGTCACTTAACTTGTATACTATATTGAGACACCATTCAGTCACCCAAGGTTTGGGTGTCATTGTTCTTTGTGTATGTTGTAATTGTAATAATGTGATGAAATTTGTTTTGCAATTCTCCTGGAAATACAATCTTATTTATGATATTTCTAAGAGTATAATGTCTATGTACTATCATTTTTACATCGTCTATAAAACTATAAAAAATATAACACCAGATTAAACTACATTAATATCCTTTCATGTTTGTGAGTTCTTTTTGTTAGACACATAATTGAAAAATCATGATGGGGTGTCTGTGAGATTCGTCTCATAATTGATACTTTCCAGTTTCCAAGTTCCCCAGCTGCTGAAAACTATAATAACATGGTCCAGTTCTTTCATCAATGTAAATGGCCTAATCATTTTAATGTGGCGGAACAAGTTAACGAAGTAACTTTAAAGTACGAAGCCATGGGTCCCAAAAATGTACCATGACATTTTGCTCCATCCCTTTATAGAATTATTTACTTATATTATCATCCTCCACTAACTTTGGTTCCACTTTTTTTCACTCATCAACCGTTGTCTATTTGTCACCTTTACCCCAAAAACTTTACTTGGAATTTAAACACGTACCTCTTTACTGTGGCACATAAGATTTTATGCTGAAAATGATTGAATTATCATTTTCTGTCTTTTAAATACGAGTGTTATTTGATTCGTCCTTGAAATTTTTTAGTAATATTTATATTTTTTGAAAGAATTTTTTTTGTAAATTAATCTTTTCTTTAATAATTTTATTAAGTCATGATTATCACTTTTAAGTATTATGTTAACATTTTTTTTAAACCTATGGTTATCTAAATTAAGATCGTAATAAAATAAAATAAGTAAAATTATATTTTTGTCTGCTAACACTTAAGTTTTTGTTAAAATTTTTAACTTTCTAATGGAATTTTTTTAAGGACTAATTTTTTGAAAGGCCAATTAAAACCACAGCGAAAGGTACTTATAGAAAATTGAATCTTTTCAACTGTTATTGAACTGCCTTTTCTTCAAGGTGACATTTATATAGCCCTTTATAGTAAACAAAGCCTTTGCTTCTAATTTTTGTGCTTAACTTTCCCAGGGATTTCACTGGATCCAGATTTTAAAAGAGCAGAAGCTGCATATGCTAATTCAATATTAAAAAAATCATTCCTTGACATTTTATTTTATTTTTCCCTAAATTCTTCTACCCTATTTTGTATTGTAAGTGAAGATAGAGAGAGAGAGAGAGGAAATCTCTTTCACGTCCATATCTATTACTGTTTTTTCCCACCTTTTTTCTTTTCTTTTTGTGGATCTCCAATTTTTACCCTAAAATGGAGTGGATGAATATCACAGCCCAAAACAGACATCTCTCCACTGATAATGTGTAGTAGGGACAGGGAGGGTGAAATAAAACAGGTTTCACAAATAGAACCAAATTGTTTCTTTTAAAGCCACTTTTACTAAAACTAGTTACACAATAAGATTTGGTACACACTCTTAACTGGAAGTTAAAAGAAAAAAAAAAGAAAAAGAAAAAGAGAAATGATATACATACAACATATTAAACAACAAAAAAAAAAGAAAAAGAAAAAGAGAAATGATATACATACAACATATTAAACAACAATTTGTTTGATGCTATTCTTTTTGTGTTTATATCTCTCTATCATTATAACACGTAATAAATTATGAGCAAATGAGATATAGGCATAAAGATTGTTGTTATATGTATAAATTACATTTCTTTAAATGAAATTACACCTTTTTTTATTCAAAAACCAAAATCTAAGCTTGCATAAACAAAAACTTAAGCTCACATAATATCTTTTAGAACTGGTTTTCAAAATTAATTTATGGATCAAAACAGTTTCTATCCACTTCAGTAAAATCCTAAGCGGTTTTATATAAAATATAATTTAGTTTTTTTAAATCCAAACAAGTTTTAATGATTTGATTCAGAAAAAACCAGTCCATCCACAGTAAGAGTATAGAGAAAGCATATGCAAACGTGAAAGGAACATTATTGTCTGTTCCCACAGCACCATTAGGACACTTAAATACAATCAGAAATTTTGTTTAGAAGCATTCACACCTTGACTTCTGAAAGTCTCTTGTCTTTGAATCTTAGCCATTATCGTTTCATCCTTTGACTGTTTTTTTTTCAGTTCTTATCCTTACATGTAATGGACGTAGGGTTAATTAATACATGTCTGTGTGTGTGTGTTTGTTTCTTACAAACACACTAGTTATGTCCCAAAATCTTGAATAGATTCATCTGTGTCTCCCTCTCACTGTCTCCTGTTGTTGTTTCCTCCAAACATGGTTTGTTGTGCTCCATTTGTTCTCTTTGTTGCCGATGTACGCAGTTATATATTTTCTCATTTATCATTTATCATTTTCATATTATCTGACTTCCATTATAATATCCATCAATGTAGTACTGCACGAAAATAATTCTTGGATGCCTGTTTTTGTATGTTGCTATAGGAATACTTTGTTTGTTTGTTTTCAATGGTTGACCGTGAGTTTGTGATCATATAAAAGGAAGCCTTCAAAATTGTGCTGTTAGAGAATAAAAAAATCAAAATATATTATAGTTGTTTCGTGTGTTTATTCAAATCATCTGTTACTTAACTTTTCTAAAACTATAAAATACATAAGTTGATTTTAACTTAATATTAGATCTTCGATTCATTTTCTTGCCATGGAGAACTTTATCGAAAGAGAATTATATAAGTTAAAAATGTAGCATACCATTATAAAATGCTGTTCTACTTAAACTGATTTACATACAGTATCTTCTGTTATTGGGCAATAGAACTAGATATAGAGTTTAGTTTAGTGTTTCTTTTGTATGCAGTACTTAATGTTGATGGTTGCTTGGTTTGTAACCAGGGAGATAAGATGTATAAAACTATCTGTGGGCCAAGGATGGTCACCTATCACATGAATAAAAGCAAGACTTCTTTTCACTGACATGGGCACGAGCTATCTCTATCTCTACACAAATAATTGTTGGGAACATTTATGAAGGCTTGTGGTCCAGGTGCTTCTCTTCTCTCTATAATTTTGCGCTTTAGAGGCTTATGCCAGGAAAGAAGGCACTGTCAACTCTTGCTTTTCAATGGCCCATCTCTCTCCAGTCCCTTGAAAGCTTTGTTCGTGTGCCAAGGCCCCCTCTCTAAGAAGTCATTATTGCCAAGGTTAATTGAACCTAAGGTCTAAGGCACGGTACCACTATTAATTTGTTTACTTCTGCCACTGTTGTCGGCAAAAGCAGGTTCTTAGATTGTGTGAGTGGGACTAGTCCTAGAGCATTTTCTTCATGGATTTTAGTGCAATAGAAGTAACACTTTGATACCATATTGCAAGAACGTTGTTCTATTCTCATTGAAATGCAAGTTTCTGGCATTATCTGACTTGTTTTTAACTCGAGTTTATCTACACAAAGAACATAATTGTGTAGTGTGGAATTGCCATAAGATATAATATCTTGTTCTCGAGTAAAAGGATATGGACATGTGGTCTTTGTTGAATGGAGAAAGACACAATTTTTATTATACATTAACCCACCATAGTTGTAGAATCCACTAATTATGTTTGTGTCTCTCTTTCTAACAAGACCATATCTCCTAAAGAGAAGGATCCAAATCCATATAATAATAATCTATACAAATAATTTGTCACTTGAAAAAGAAAAAGAAATTAACAAATCTAGTAATCGAATTGGTGGCTAGGGAGAAGAAGAAGAAGATGTTGTTTCTATTATTAAAGGTTCACATGATCTGGAGAAACTTGAACAGTGAACTGCTGCTTTTGGATTCGCAACCATGCCTTTATGGAGAAAATTTGGTTTTTCGAAATCATCATTTTCATGTCTGATCTCCTTGAGCATTGCTGTTACGTCTTTCATAGTGGGTCGTTCTTCTGGTGATGGATTCACACAGAGGAGAGCCACTCCTAGAACTTGAAGCATCTCAGAGGTTTTTGTGCCACTCTGCAATACTAGTTGCTGCTCAAGGATAGATGTAAACTCTCTTCTTTTCTCTCGGATTTCGTTGCTAACCCATGTGACAATGTGGGCACCCTCTGGAATCCTGTTATCAGTTGGTTCCATCCCCGTTAACACCTCAAGAAGTACAACACCGAAACTGTACACATCACTCTTTTCTGTGATCCGTAAACTGTATCCATATTCTGCAGTTTGATAGATTATGCTGTGGTGATTAATCAACAGTCACAATGCTTTAGGGATAATGACCCAAAATGAACATAAAATTCGAAACAATAGTGAAAAAAGGTTAAAGTAGCATATAGCTATTAATTCTAATATGGTTTCAGGAAACTATTATAGAAAGAACAACCTAATTTTGGAATAAAAAATAAATGTCTTAAAGTGTCAACACACAATTTTTTTTATGTACCAAAAGAGAGAGTAAAGAAATGTCTTTGTAAAAAGGCACTGATTTTTTAATGACTTTTTGACAAAACAATGATGTAAGACTGAAAGTTTTCTTAAACGGACATTGCCAAACTTTAACTGTTGTTTTAGAATGACAAAAGCTTTTATACTCACCAGGAGCAATGTAACCATAAGAACCTGCAACTTTATGAGAGGCTCCTAAACACTCTGAGGAACTCACGAGTTTTGCAAGGCCAAAATCTGCAAGAAAAGCTTCAAATTGAGGACCTACCAAGATGTTGTTAGCCTTAATGTCCCTGTGGACAATTGGAGGGATACAATCATGATGAAGATATTCTAAACCATGAGCTGCTCCAAGTATAATCTTATACCTTGCATCCCAATCTAAGAACAATCTCTTTTCATGAAGCAATCCGAACAAACTTCCATTGCATATATAATCAAACAAGAGCAATCTAGTTCTTCCATTGTCACAGCATCCTAAAAGTCTCACTATATTCTTGTGTCTTATTGATCCAAGGGTCTGAACTTCTGCAGTAAACAGATCTGTCTCTGGTGGCTCTTCCTTCTTTATTGGCCATAGCTTCTTCACTGCAATGATCTGTTTCATTGGAGTCTCTACGCGATAAACAATTCCTGAGCAACCCTTTCCGACAATGTTTGATTCTGACAACTTTGCTAAAATGTCATTGATTGAGAAGTTGACTTTCTGGAATGGAGTGAAAGCCCATTCCATTTCACCACCTTCATCAAAATTCCTTCCAAAGTTTCCCCCATGAATCCTGAGAGCTAAAATTACTCCACAAGTGACAAAAATAGAAATTAAAACAACCCCAAGGAAAGTGTAGACAATAACATTTTTTATTGACTTGAAGCCTTGGCCATTTTCAGTTGTATGACACTTGCTAATGCAAAGGTCAGGGTTATCAGCAAATGCTGCGGAGGGTAGATCCCGGAAGAACTTTGTATCAGGAAGAGAACCAGAAAAGCTATTGTAGGAGACATTTAGAGACACAAGATTGTCAAGACTAACCAGTACGGTGAGTGTACCTGCGAGCTTGTTGTGAGAGAGGTCCAAGATGGATAATTTTGAGAGATTTGAGAAGGTCTCGGGAATGGGGCCAGTAAGAGAATTCCAACTCAAGTTTAAGAGGATATCCAATCCTTGCAAATAACCTATCTCATCTGGAATAGAACCATTGATCCTATTGTTACTTATATCCAGCAACTGCAAATCCCTACACAGCCCCAGTGTCCCTGGGATCACACCAGATATAAGGTTTCCACTTAAAACAAGCTTATTTAGAGATTTAAGGTTGCCCAAATTGTCAGGAATACTTCCAGTTATTCTGTTTGCAGAAAGATCTAACACATTAAGACCAATTAGGAATTTCAATGAGGAAGGAATGGTTCCTTCCAGCACATTGTTGTGCAAGTCAAGCAATTCTAGATGAGCACAGTTACCTATCTCAGAGGGAATAACTCCACTGAGTAGATTATTTGACAACTCAAGAAAACTCAAACTGCTTAAAAGACCTATTTCTGGTGGAATTTGACCGGTAAAGTTATTTGATCCCAGCCGTAACCTGATCAAGCTGGTGCAACTGCCAATATCACCTGGAATTTGACCTGAAAGTCTGTTTGATATCAGCAACAACTGAGTCAAATTCCCTAGATGAAATAGTGCATTTGGAATGGAACCAGTGAGGAAATTGTGTGAAAGATCAAGTGCTTCAAGTTTATCACAGTTGGATAGTTCTGTTGGTATACTTCCGTTCAGTTGATTCTGCCAGGCATAAAAGAGGGTGAGTTCCTTCAGTTGCCCCATAACAGGTGGAATCTTCCCGGAGAATTTGTTGTTATCTAATTCAAGTTGCTTTAGCCTGGAAAAGTTGCCAACATAGGAAGGTATTTCTCCATAAATATTATTATCAGACAGAAGAAACTCCTCCAGTAAGAGTAGATTACTGAGAGTCACAGGTATCTGACCTCCAAGAGAATTCAAAGAGAAATCTATAACCTTGAGATTTGTACAGTTCCCAAGACTTTCTGGAATGGTACCAGTTAAATTGTTCTGCCACAGCAACACCCTCCTGAGGCTTTGCATGGAGCCAAGTTCATAAGGAATGTTTCCTGAAAGCTGGTTTTCATACAGAAACAAATCCTCCAAGGCTGAGCAGTTCTGAATCTCTGCTGGGATATGACCCGTGAGATGTGCCGTGTAGATTGAAAGTGTCTTGAGATTCTTAAGCTCTCCTATGCTTGGTGGAATCTCCCCAGAAACCCCAGTAACTGCAAGTCCCAGAAAAACAAGGGCCTTGCAGTCTGATATCTGCATTGGAATTTCTCCATGAATACCTGGATTTCCTCCTGCTCTAAGAGTTTCAAGAGCCCTCAACTGGCCTATTTCTCCAGGTATCATTCCAGAGAGCTGGTTGTCATAAAGTGCCAGATGCTGAAGCTTTGAACAGTTTCCAATTGTGGTTGGAATTCCACCCTTCAAGGAATTTGAATTCAACAATAACAACTGCAGCTTAGATAGCATTCCTATTTCTTCTGGAATGCTTCCTGAAAAAGCATTGAAGCTGAGGTCCAAAGTGACCAAGGAGGACAAGTTTCCCACTGAACCTGGAATCTCACCAGTGAGATTTCCATTTGAGATGACAAGAGTGGTGAGGTGGCCAAAAGAAAGGAGCTGCCTGGGGAAGCTGCTACCCATATCTATGGATGTTATTATGATCTCTGAAACAAACCCTTCTTTGGAACATGTTATGTAATCCCATGTGCAAGGATCTTTGTTGGTTGGATCCCATGAAGAGAAGGCAGTGACAGAGTTCGAGGAGTTGAAGGTTGAAAGCCATGAAAGTAGAGAGTGGCCCTCCTGGTTCAGAGCAAAGATGGATGGACACAAGGAGATATTAAGAAACAAGATAAAAAGACTTAATGCATTGGTTGACATGATAAGGTGGTGTTCTGCTACTGTTGTATCTCATCCAAACTTAGCAGCAGCACTAGTCTTTCTAAGTTACTATGCCCTCTTTAGCGCCATGGTTGGATATTGAACGTCTCTTATCTCCATTTAAGGTTACTGATGAAGATGTAGACGCAGACCGTTCCTTAATCTTTAAACACTGTTTCACTTTTATATGTGAGGTGAATTTACAGCAAAGGCTGAAGAAAGAAACAGACAAATTAGAAGCATTAAGAAGACAGAAGGGTAAGGAAGACAGGGTAGTACAAGATTTTCTACTTCACTTGGTTATGTATTATTATTTCACCTTCCTTGCTGTAATCCTTATCGCTAGAAATTTATTTATAGCACTGTAATGGAAGTAGTTTCATAAATTTAAAAATCGGTTCTTAAGTAGTTTTGCTATTAGAGTAATTGATGTAGCAATAACAATCGTCTTAATTTCTTAATTCTTTTTAAGAATTGTGAGATAATTTCTTTGAAGTTCTTAAAGACTGCACTATTAAAACGAGAACTCTTAAAATTTTTAAATTTTATGTGACATTATTGGACTTCTGAAGATTGTGCTAAGCAACTTTATCATGACTGTAAGATGATTAGAGGTGTTAAAAAAATGATGGTTTATTTTTAATATTGTTTTAGAGAGCTCTAAGGAAGTATACAACTACTTATCTAGAAATAAACGATTCCAAACGTACACTAAGAAGTATAAATGCAAAATTTGTTTACCAGATTTCTATGAAATCTAACAACAGTTCTCATGCAAGATAATGTAGAGAGTAATGGAGCAATGAACAAGATCTAATCCAATAGAATATCCGTTAGGAAAATGACTTAGATTGGCATTTTTAGTGTCTACTGGGTCCTGTGCATGTGCTACCTGTAGTGAAATACCAATTTGGAGAAAGAATTATAGAAGAGGCAAATATCACTATAATTTGACAGAACATTCTTATGGTGGATAAACTTTGAAACCTAAATAAATGTAACTAGCAATCCTGCAAGGTGGTGGTCCGAAATCTAATTTATTTTCCCGGTATGTAGTCAACATGCACAACAGAAAATGAAACCCATAAACTTGTGTATCAAGTTTGAATGGAAGTATAAGGAATATTATAGTTGATTCTGATTCTCTTATATTTTTATCAGTCCACCATTGACAGAATTTGCAGATACACAATTTTCAAATATAAATAAGGATAAATTTTACTTATGTCAAGTTATATTAAATAATACTCATATTTATTTTAATTTTAAAATAAAAATTTATCTTTCTTATATTTTTAATAAAAGAGTTACTCACATTTTCTATCATTTTTTCGTAGAGATCAACCATCTTTGTTTATAAAAAATTAATTTTTTTAATTGTAAGTAATATAAAATTTTTTAATAAAATAAGAGGAATGAGTGTCACTTTATTAAAAATGTAAAAAAGATTAATATAATTTATTAAAGTATAAAAAATGTGGATATTTTTAAAAGAGTATAATGCATTTTATTTAAAAATATAAAAAAAATGTTCAATTTCAAAATTAAAAAAATTATATATGAATGTCATATTGTTAAAAATATAATTAAGAAAGATAAATATCTATTTTAAACTTAAAAGAAATATAATGTTACTCAACATAACTTGAAGATAAGAACAATTTCTCTTATAACTAAATTTCAGGTATAAGACTACAACATAGTCATTAATACATATAGAGACAGAGAGAGGTACAAAGAAGAAAGTGATCAGAAACTGCTTATATACATGTGAATGACAAGACAGCATTTCTATTTTTGATTCTTCTCCTTTTCTTTTAGGTGCAAGTGACAAGAGTTGCTGTGAATTTACCAAGTCATCATAGTGATGGTTCATCTAATTTCACATTAGAATCCAAGTATTGAGATGGACTAGCCACACCTAATAAAAAAATGAGGAAGACACAAGTGACTAAAAAGTGGTAGAAGCCACATAGCTACAACCTTTTCTGTTATATATGCATGGAGAGATCTCCAAATCATCTTGTATTTATGAAGCTTGTTCCTTATCATGAAAGTCAGCAGATGACTTTCCCAAGGGAAGATATAGATAGATGCATTGTATGCATGCCTTTTTTTCTAACACAAACATGCTTCTAATTCCAACTAACACTGATGTAAATCCATTTCTTCACATACAATTGTTACTTTAACAATAGCCTATGCTAGTAATCAGATCAAATTTTCATGAAAACGAAAATTATGCAGTTCATTTAGTCAATTGTATTATATTGGTCCATTCATACCCCCATGGTGGGGTGTAGCTAGAAGTATGTGGGTCAGGGATTTTGATTGGTCTAAGAGAAGGGTGGAGATAATAAGTAGGAATATACTAAATTATTATAGGTGACATTGTTGAAACTGTGTGTAAAATATTAGGAAATAATTGTTGAGAAACAGCAAAGAGAACTTTAATGTGAAGAAAGCAGACAGAGAGAAAAAATTGAAGGACAGAAAATGATATTTGAGTAACAGAGAACTTGAGGAGATGTGGAGTGATTTGGGGATGAAAAGAAATTGGGTATCTGTTTAGGATGGTGTGGGCCACAGGGTTAGGATAAGCTGGGATTTGGAAGGTGGGGACAAATCATTCCCTAACCACAACAACTAGAGATTAGTGACCAATTTCTAGAATCATTATTTTGGTCTGCAATTACTGTTTCTACCTTTTCCTTTAAACATTCACTTCTTCAATAAAATGGACTTCTTCAATAAATGATGTAAGACTTTATTATAATAGTGATAGTTTAATAGAAAAAATCTATATTATATGTCCTTAAAAAAAACAACAGTTGAAGTTTAATTTTATTTTTTCAATTATATAGATATAGAAGCTGTGCATATATGTATATATATATAGTAGTAATAATTAATGAGAGTGTGTGGAGGGTGGAAATATGTTAAATGGGGAAGAAACAAATAATAGAATAATCAGCATATCCCACCATGCATGTGTGTGTGCTGCTTTGCTGATATCACACACAGAGAAACGTTTTGTCCATTTGAACTAATTAATTGAGTAAGTCTTACTTTCCCAGAAATGAAGGTGAAGAAAAGGAGCAAACTTTCATTAAATCAAGGATCGAAAATATATGGGAAAGCAAACATTCTTGTGATGTTGTGATGTGATATGATAATTTATGATTGAGGGACCCTTCCTTGTCGTTGCATCATCTGCCACAACAATAATTAGTGTGCCCTTTCATCTAAGTTCTTTCACATTTCTAATCTTCCAATCACAAATGTTAAGATATATACATCCATTTATTCGTTTATATCTATCATAATACATTTAGTATTCTTCTCAAGGTTTCAGAATGACTAGGTTAATCATCTCAATCCACTCAGATCATTAAATGTCAAGTAACTTTATTGAATAACCTCTTTAACCCTGGTTTAAGTTTAGTTGACCTATAAGTTAAGTCCATAATTCTGATTTTATGATAGTGTTAATTTTAAAGTTAGATGGGTCAAATACACAAATGTTATGAGTAATTTGTTGTTTTTGTATAACTTTGTTGAACTATTTCAATAAATTTTATGGAGTAGAGTATTCTTTTCCCCTTAGTCAGAGAGGTCCCTAATGTACACCAAAGAATATATAATTGAAATACAAAAAAACAAAAAGCATGCCTCGAATCGCATCCATTCCTTTCTTAAATGGAAAACAATAGACACTAGTTAGATTCAAAGACCAATTGGCAAGTAACTAGAATAATGAAATAGCCACTAGCTTCTTTCAATTTCCAAAATTTCTTGGCTAAGGCATGGCATCACTACCCCAAATGTCTGCCACATTAGGACCCTGCAATACCTCAAAAATTAAGATTATCGATGCACGACCATGCATTGCCCAATTAAACAACAACAAGAAGAAGGGTACTGGTTTGAGGAACTTAGTTGGCAAACACCAAATTGGCAAGGGTACGTTGTTTCCATTAGCATCATTGGGACAAAAGAGGCCCAAAATAGAGTTATGGAAACACCAAAGTGAAAAATGGAAAGTATGGGCTGGGGAAAGTTCTGAGTTCCCACCACATGCACTTATGGAGAGTGTTGTCAAAGATTTCTACCGAGCTTTCAATGATAAAAAAATTGAGGAATTGAAGGAGTTAATTTCAGAGGATTGTGAGTACCAGGACTACCTCTTCTACAGTCCCTGCAAAGGCCAGGTTAGTTTCAACATTTTCTCAAAATTGGTCTTTGGTGATTGTTTCAGTCAATTAATCCCTCTGTTGCTATTGATTCAGGAGAATGTAATAAAGTTTTGGCAGACCGTGATGGAAGCTTTGGGTCCAAATATAAAAATTGCTCTCAGAGATATCATTGTGGAAGATGTCAATGAGGACAAACTTATGGCTACTGTGTTTTGGCACTTGGGTATGTTTCTTCCCCCAAAAAACACAAATTATTATCCTGGATATGATTTTTGTTTTGTTCATAAAGAAATCAAGATTATAAAATTATGTTACCTTATTAAATATGACTTCTCTGTTCTCATAATTTACCAAAAAAATTACACCAACAACATAATATAATGCTTTTCCCATACTATTTTTTTTCAATTTACTCATTTCAAATAACATCAGGCCCAATACTTTGGGTTTGTGGCCCAACAAAAAAAGCCTTGTATCTCACATTTTATTCCTTTATGTGTGATTAAAGAATACCCTCACATTCTTTGCAGAGTGGGGAACAGACAAAAAGAAACTACCCTTCTCAAAAGGATGCAGATTCTTTTGGTTTAAAGAAGAAGAAGATGGAAGATTGGTTATTAGGTAAAAACCATGATGTTTTTTTTCTCTGTACTTTCAAACTGTATGCTTCATTATTAAAATCTGAACTTTTAAACATCTTAAAATTTTAAAGAAAATTTTCATTTTCTTTAATTAAAGATAGATATAATTGTGTGTGTGACAATCTGCAGCAAGATAACAGGCTTGGCGGAACTTCCACTAAAACCTGGTGAACTAGTACTGGTATCTTCCTCATTCAATATTTTTTGTTTTTATTTATTTTTTTCAACACTAGTAATTGTATTAAGAAAAACTAAAAACCATTTTAAAAATATTAAACTTATGAATTTATAAGTGATTTATTGTCATTCATATCTTTATTTATAATATCTGCAGAATGTGTTAAAAGCAGTTCGTACCTTTTTGGACACCTATCCACCCATGGCTGCAGGTATAAAATCTGATCCCTTTCTTCTAATTTTTTATCTATTATTTAACATTATAATACCCAATTTAAGATTAACAATTCATCTCTTTTTTTATCATTATTAAAATTATTATTAAGTTAATTTTAGACATGAATCTTTATAGTAAGGTAAAGTTCTAACAAAATAAAATTTCAATTTGGTGCTTGACAGTGTTGCTTAACAATCCTGCCTTTCGAGACGAGTGATGGCACACATGCATGGGGAACTCCATCACATGCTTTCTAACAGTTAAAAATCTGCTCTTGTAAATGAAGAATATGTGTTTAAGGTGCAATTATAGTCATATATTAGAAAATGAAATGTTAAACTTTTAAGAAATTTATAATTATTGAATATGTGTGCTTTATCATTTATTTGATATTAATTGTGCCAATTTTATGTTGGTGAGAGATTTGCAATTGTTTAGTGGTGGGAAATGACTCACTAGTGACTACCAATGTTTGAACATGGATTTGGCAAAAAGTCCATCTACTTTGAATTCCAAAACATCCACCTTTGTTGTCTAAAAAACGACTAAAACATATTTTATCCATCTAGAACGACTAAAATTGTTGATGTCCATCTAAAAAACGATTAAAACAGTTGTTAGCCGCGACACATTAAAATCAAACAAACCATAATCTAAATTTCTTAAGTATATGTCGTATTGAATACAAATTAGATTTGATACTCATTTCGTATGTGTAATTAATAGCTTTTGAGACTAAAGTAGTAGTTTTATCCATATTTTTCATAGGATTGAGCTATAACTAAAATTTTGACTAAAATCAACGTCTACAAGAATATATAACAGGCAATTCGGTTTGTGTCCTCTTTAAATAACTTGTTTTGACATCTTCTCTAATTAGGATCATATGTTTTTCTACATATTTGATAGTATCATACCAAACATGAGAAGGAAGGAAGAAATGGATAGGCAAATTGCTCCTATGTATTAAAAATTGAATAAATTTTGTTATTTTAATATTTTCCACTTTAAGGATTAATATACAATAATATTGAATAAAATATGAAGACTTAAGAGTGTATATAAAATATTGAACTTTATATAGTATCTATATGATTCGTATATATTCCAAAAGGTACAGATTGGCAGTGTGAACAGAATTCCAGATCCAAGAGTATACCTTTTTCAACTGCATTTCCACGATATGGCTATATGCAGCCGAAATACAAGTTTATTCTACATCCACTAAACATAAACAATTTCTATGCCATTCTACTTTTTTATAATTACCTTCATCAATAGGAATTATGTAAGGTGCGTAGCAGTAATTAATTAACTCTCTGTTTCTTCTCTTCTTTTCAAATAATAAGAAGAAGATCACATCTTATAAATAAAAAGTATATGTAAAATCCGATCCAATTGATCAAGGAGTTGATGAGAACACTTCCATCGTTGAAAGATCCAAGGAACTCCAAGAACTCCAGCAAGTGTCACTCATTGAATTCACGGTAGATGCAGAAGTGATGGGTAGTAATTGCTCATCATTCTCATTCAACAACGGCATCGAGTATTCCAACTCCTGCAACTGCATTTCCTTCACGGGTAGTTCCCAAGTAACAGAAGAGGACAAGTTAGCATCACACCAAAGATCATCTTCATCACCACACACACCCAGAAGCCTCTCCAACTCATCAATCTCACCCAAACTCAATTCCTCCCTTCCAAAATTCTCAATTGCCACCACTGCATCAGCTTCAGACTCTACAATGACAGGATCCGACAAACCCTTGTTCTGCGACTGAACAACTGCAATATCATTCTCCGTTTCAACGCTCTCCGGAGTTAAGTAATTGTTGGAAGAAGACGAGCCATTGTTATCCTCACCAACGCTTTGTTTTGGGTTCAAGAATTTGGCGAACACAAGGGCCATGTCTATTTCACGAGACCCGTTATTGTTTCGATGGGCATCATCAAGGGAAGACTCAGTGTCCTCGGAAGCGGAGGAGAAAGAGCGTTGGGTTTGGTGGTGACGCGAGGAGGACTTTCCACGACGGTTCTTGCGACAGCCGCCGCCGACGGGGACGTTGCGGAGAGAGCCACCTTTGGTCCAGTAGCGTCTGCAGGCTTTGCAGAAATAGCGGGGCTGCGACAAGCTGTAGTTGTTGTAGTAACAGAATTTGGTGTTGGTGGAAGCGCAACGAGGGCAATTGGGTGCCACCTCAATGTTGGGTTTCCACCTAGAACGTTGTTGTTGTTGTTGTTCCATTGAGGTTGGAAAGTGATGATGATGATGATGATGGAACATTTGTTGAAGGGCAGGAGCACTAAGAAGGGTATGTGGGAACATTTATTTAGGAGAGGTTTGATATAAGGGTGGGTGGGGATGGAGTGAGAGTGAGATTGGAGAGGGATTTGTTGGTGTGTGAATATATGTGTAGGGGGAAGGCGTTGGGAGGAACGTGGGCGGTTGGGGAATCGTTAAAATTAAGGAAGTGTGTGCATGTGTTTGTGTGTTTGATGTTGATGTTAATTTCATGTTATGCTGTGCTGTTTCATAGGCGGATGGGGCGTGTCTCCTTCGACACTGGATTTTTCTTCATTCGGGTTTCTTTCTGAGAGTGATTGAGGTTGATTAGTCAAACCCTTGCTTCCCCACTCATTGTTTTACTCGCCCCGTGCCAAATCATCATCCATCATGCTTCCTATCTCAATCTCCATCTCCACCTTCATCACATTACATCATGTATATCTCACATACACCTTTTCTTGATTCAACCACAAGCTTCAGAATATACATCAATTCACATTTGACTGAGTTATTTTAATCAGAAAAGCTTAAAGTTAAAGAAGGTTTATGTATTTAAGGAAAGTTCATTATAGATTTGATTAGTCGTTGCTAATTCATCATGTATTTCCACACTCATGGTTGAATTCAGCTAGCACTGAATTAACAAATCTGTGATTGATTTCCCTATGGATATATAAATATATAATGAGGCTGATAATATAGTCGGCAAGAATGTGTGAAACAATGCAGTGGTGGATGCAGAGGATGGAATTACGGTTTATAGAACAAGTTTCATTATATATATAAATATAGTAATGCACACACATGATATGGAAGGCTAGCGTTGCGGGCATGGAAAGCACGACCACGTGCTTAACGGGGATACGTGGCACATCTTCCATCCTTTCGTTTTTTAGTGCTAAAAGTAATTCTGCAGATGCCCATAGATTTCGTCGCACTTGTTTGCATTCTTCTTTTGTTTATTTCACCCTTATGGCGGTCAACCTATTCACTCTCACTTCATTCAATTTCATACTTGATTCACTTCAAATTTGCTTTACCATTTCCCCAACTACACCCTCCAACCATTCAATCCAATCAAACTAAATTAATATATTAATCTCTGATTCACTCCTTTTGCTTCTTTTTTCTTCAGTACTTTGAACCAGCTATATGTTAACTGAAACTTTTGTTTTAAGATTAAACTCACAAGTACAATACTTTAGTGTAGTTAAACTAGAGCTTTATATTAATAATTGACGAGGCTTTATATGAGTTTATTTGTCCAAGACTCCAAAGTTTATGTGAGAAGTATGCTAGCTATGATATCTATATATGGTTTGGCATACCTTATACGACTTTTTCTAAAATTGAAAATGATGGTACTCTGAAACGGAGTCCAAGTGAAGTTGTACTGGAGATATAAACATATATAAATGGAGAAGTTTGCAATAATGGATGGTTGATAGCTAGGTTACATGCATTGTGGTGATATATGGAATTAAAATAGAAATAAGTTGGAAAGGAATTGATGTTACATGAAAGGAACATAAAGAGAGGATGGTGCAGCTAAAGGTTGCAATCGTAGGAGTGGAGATTCGATCTAAAGAGAACATTCGAGGCACGTGGGGGTTTAACGTTGCTTTCACGAAAGATGCTATCATACGTATTCATACTTGAGGATCAGTGGCTTCCACGTCTCAAACTCCTTCTGCTATTTCTTTTCTTTTATATCTCTCCCTAAACTTTTATCATCATTAGTTCATTAAATCTAGCAAAACGATGAATCAAATTACAGTTAGTTCCTACGTACTTCACTTCCTATAACATGTTCAATGTGCGAATCCTATATATCTTTCAACTAACAATGCACCTATAACGAATGCGTGCATGCATCAACAAAATAATGATAGTTGCATATATATAATATATATACACATACCCCACATGTGCTTTGAGCTTGATGAATATTGAAGTTCAGAAATCAGAAGTGCAAACAAAGCCACCATGATTGTGGACTAGAGAGATAATAAGTCCCAATGGCCTATTTTTGAATTGAAAGTAATACTATGAATTATTAGTAAATATCTCAGTTCGTATATACTAACGATGGGAAGTATAATCTGAGCATGAAATAAAGAATAGTTTTTATGAACACCACCCCCGAAATTGATAGTATGGGGCGTATCACAGACATGACGTTGGGCGTGCAGAAGTATATTATAATCATTGCGTATTAAATCATATGATATTACCTTTTTATAAAATAATTATAAATAATTTCTCATTTTTTGGGTTTTCATATGGTTCATATATGCATTTTTGGATGAAAATATGTTGGGGATGAACTTCTACGTATAACTCTATTGTACTTGTTTTCTCAAGTTCTTGTGGTTCTTCGAGAAAAAAAAAAAAAGGTTGAATAGCCTACTTTTAGATTCAATCCTAATATGTTGGCTTATCTAAATCCATAAAGCTTAACTAATTCAAATTGTGAATTATTACCCAAGTCAAGATCAACATTTAAGTGGTTTAGTGAAAAAACGTAAAAAGAAAGAAAATGAAAGAAATGAGAAGAATGTGTTGGTTTAGTTTAGGGAAAGGTGAGAGGAAAGATGAAAAGAAAAAAAACGTGGATCTATGAACAACTTTTACCATGTGAAAGTGAAAAAATAAAAAATAGTCTACAACATTTAGTTTTTTAGGCAATCAAATAACATTGAAATGTAATATTGTTATAATTAAATTTAATTGAAAAATAAAAGACATGAAAAGATAAGTTAGAGGGGTTTTTTTTTTCTATTACTTAAGCAATTACTTATTTTTAATTAATATATACTTATTTATCAATATTATGTTAGTTTGAGTGATATTTATGAGTGTTACCGATTTAGATCTACTCATCAATTAACACAAGTGAAAATCAAAATATTTAAATCACATAATTGAAGTACTTAAGGATAAAAACATAATTAAGTTTTTTTTTACATAATGTTTACATATTTCAATGATATTTATTTGCACATTTTTGGATGAAATTAATTTTTTTCTTATAATAGAATACTACACATACAAGGGAGGATTTGTAAAAAGATCATGCTAATAAATTTCACTGTTTGTAAAGTTGAAATGGTGAAGGGGAGAGAGGTGTATGAGAACAAATTGTGGAGGTACATATAGAAATAGCCACGGCATAATAGGCCGTACAAATGAAAAGTTTCGGGCTTGGTAATCATATTGGGCCATTATCGGGCTTTGCGTTAAATTAGATATTACAGATTTTTCTTAGTACTTAATTTTATTAAAATATCTGGAAAAGTCTATTGTCAAAGGTTGCAAGAGATCACGATTAAGTGAAAGCCACGTGTTTCGAACCACATGCAGGGTTTTTAATGTTAAACAAAATTGTTAACATCCATATATGGTTTAATTAAGATTATCTTTTCTTACATCATATTCATTTACGTTCCTTAATGACATTTCTTTATTACTGTATTAAAGAAAACATTGAAGTCTGCCACAATTTCGTAATGATTTTAATTAAGTAACAATTTCATTGACATTCATCCTCTGGTCCGAAAGTCAAAGTCAAATTAAAGTTTTTAGAATCTACCACTAGTTTCATTTCACATGTGATTAAATGTTGATTAGTTCTGTTCATTGAAAACTTCAATGAATATACGAGGTTGGTTAGGAATTAGGATGCCATATATATCTGTAACACGAGTAAATTTAATTGCAATATCCATAGAGTAAGATTATACACAGAACTTTCAAACATGGCATGTTGGGAGTTGAAATGTTTCTCTCTCTTTTTTGTTTGTTTTCAATTTACGCATGAAAGAAATTAAGACTGTTTCAGCAAATCTCACATGACCATGTCCTCTCTAAAGTGTTCCTGTGTTTGGCCCCACTAATCATCCTCCAGAATCTCGTTGTTCGAAGCTGCTACTTTGACTCTAGGAGTATATGACCTTTAAATTCTTTTTATCACTATTTTGTGAGGGTAGTTACTAATTTCTAATGACTATTCTTTCTTAGTTAATGGATCATCTAGAAGCCTAAACCAGTAAGTCCTACCTAATTAGGTGGTTCTTAACCTGCACACATGTATAAATTAAGAATAATAGTTTTATACTGGTATGAATCAATTCTTATGCATACTACTGCATTTTTATGTTCTATAAGAATACTGTTTATGGTTAGGTTTGTTTAATGGTTTTATGTTTATTTCATGAGAAGAATATATCCTCTAGCTCGCATGGAATTTATGATAATAAGTTACCATGTTAAAACTTTTTATCCATAGACATTAAGCAGGTGGACCTATTGAACATTTATGAAAATTAAACACGATTTCGACATCACCTATGCTGCATAAGAGAATTGATTTTCGTTTTTGTTACGAAATAAGAACTTCATTGGTTGATTGAGTGGTTGCTTTCAACAAAAGATGATTGTAGAAACGTATTCATGAAGAGACCTTTTCTTAGATCTCCCCCTTCACTAAGTTTGACAATCAATAAAAGAAATGTCTCCTTGGGTTCAAAAAGTGTTTTCTGAAACAAGTGCCAGAAAACCAAAAAGTAAACTATTTTGTTGTGAATTCAGACTAAAGAAAAATTGTTTACCAGAAGGCAAGAAAAAAAAAGTAGGGTTTATGTTTATTAAGGGTATTGGTGAAGGTGTTTAACATATATAAATAAAGTCATAGCGAAAACGTGTAGAGTAGAGAGTAGTAGATTATGAGATGTGTATATGTTATAAATGCAAAGTCAAGGCATGCATGCTATTTCAAGTTGGAAGTAAAGCCGTCAAAACAAGACTTTTGTGAGAGTCATAAGGCTTCCGAAAGGGCTGCCAAATACACATTGCTTGTTCAAATGATTAGATTTGGATCTCCTGCAAACAAAACGAAGATCTCAGACTGTAACATAATTTCTTTGCTTTATATAGTCTTACAATATTCCATCAATAATTGCAAATTTTATATTTCCTTTTATACTAATATTTAATTTTTTAAGTTGTTATTAGAAACATTTACACTCTGAATACAAAGATTATTACTTTTGAAATACTGACCAAGCATCGACTTAAAGGAAGATTAAATCACAAATCACACGTCTTAGCTAAAATAAAACGCCGTGCTGACTGAAATACAACTAAAATCTGAATAGGCTGTATCCAGACCTATTTTGCCAAAACAAAAACGTTATCGATATGCATGCACACACGTAACTATTCATTTTATTCTTGTTTTTTACACTCTATTCCAAAGAAAAAGTTTCCTGTGATTATAGTAAAATTGGAAAATATTAGAGGTCATATTATGTTAGTTATAAAGCAAAAGTACGTAGCTAGTTTAACTTGTGGAAGAGGTTGTTTGTTTTTCAGTAAAATAATAACGTTATATATACCTGAACTTAATAAATTTAACATTCATTTTGTTGGTTTCATTGTTATTTACTCCTATTGTTATGACAGACAAAAAGAAGACGAAGAAGACTTGATCTCGATGCAGTCAGAAATAGAAGTTCCGATGAATCTATCAACTGAACATGTAAAGGGTAGTAAAGTGGATCCCACTATGAGACTCACTCTTTTCTTCTACCTACATATGATTCACCAATCTCATCCACAAATTAAACCTCGTAACCTTCTCCTACCTCACCAACCAATTCATCAGAATGTATAACACTTACAAATTTAAAATGTATCAATATAAAATCTAGAATTAAGAAATTGATAAAAAACTTATATAAACATAATTTATGAACTCATAACACACTCTTTATATTGGTTACAAGTTTATTAAATCAGGAGAGTGAGTCAGTCAGCAAGTTATGAGATAGATTCATAAGTTTTATAATAAATTTTAACAAATAGAAAAAGAGAAACGATTATAATTATAATTTAGGTCTTTCACTATTTCAAGATTCTTAAAACATTCTTACAAGTATAGTGAACTAATCAATTTTTTTCTTTTGCAGAAACTCAATATATATTATCAATAAGTCATACTGATTATAGTTTTATCTTGGTTGCTAAATGTTGACTAATGATAGACATGAGAAATGTGTAAATAAGGAAACATTAATTTCACCCATTGAAGGAAGCGAATTACACATCACTTAATTTCACCCAAGGAAGAAAGAAACATAGATGAAGGACGGCTTTGGTGTTAGATTCAGTGCATAACAATGTTGCACTCAAAAGTCTTAAACTCTCATTGAATGAATGATACAGAATAGAAACCACACACAGTATTACATGGGCCATTGTCAAGTTGTCAACACTCATCCACTTGCATCAGAACTCTCTCACACACACTTGCTCATCCTACGTCATCACATCCTACAATGACATGCCAAGGAAAGAAGAGACCTTTTCCAACTCTCCCCAGACGCGTTCAGACAACCACAACATCACGAAACCGGCCGTAGCTATGAAAAACCCTTAAAAAATTACCTCACAACAAGCCAAACTTTACCAAAAACTTGTAATCTTTCATTAAAATAATCCCTCTTCATCATTGACCAGATCTCTTTATATGTGCCCTTATATTCCTTCTCCACCTTAAATCACAACACAACTATGCTTCACCACTCATCAATAACATTCCCCTCAAACCACACCAACATGGATCACTTCTCACACATTCCCACAGAAAGATCGCCCAGGAGAGAACTCCAACTCCAAGGTCCACGCCCCACACCGCTCAGAATAAACAAAGACTCTCATAAAATCAAGAAACCGCCGTTGGCACCACAACCTTCACACCCCCAACCCCCACCGCGCCAACCCATAATAATCTACACAGTTTCCCCGAAGGTTATCCACACCACACCCAGTGACTTCATGAACCTCGTTCAACGCCTCACTGGCTCCACTTCCTCTTCCTCGTCCAACTCCGAAGCGGTTCCCAACATCATTAACAACGACCCTTTTAACAGCGGCGGCGGAATGGTGTCGCCGGCGGCGCGTTACGCCACCGTGGAGAAGGCCTTGTCCCCTATGGGCAAGAAACCGGTGATGGGTCATGGGGATATGAATATCATAAACGAAGTGGAAGGGATGGAGATTATAGCTGATGGGGTAGTTGAGAGATCGCAACAAAACATGTTTCAAGGGATTTTGTCTCCGGGACCGGCTTCACTCTCTCCCATTCCTTCAAATTTTTTCTCTCCTCCGTCTTCGGATCCATCCATGGTTAGCTTCCTTCACGATTTGAGTCCCATGTTTCAAAGTGGAAGAAATTTTACGGAGGGTAGTGGTGCCTTCGTCTTGCCAAGCCCTTCTTCAAACTTCAGCTTTGTTTCACCGCATACTCCATCTATAGACTTATTCAACTATTTCTTAGATTAGTTAGCAACTTCTTCTTATTGTTGAATTTAGTGTTCAATTTCGCTGATACAGAAGACTGGATCAAATCCAAACCGAAATCGATAGGGATTGCTTTGTCGAGTTATTGTGTAGTCTGAGAAGAGGGGGCAAAGTGGAATTTTGTTGCGCTTTCGGTGACTACATAGCTGCAACAATTTGGAAACTTCTTCGTTGGATTTGTTTTTCTTTTTTCTTTTTTTGAGCAGTTTGTGCTCGAATTTCTTATAACCTACGCCGTTGACATCATTCTTTGGCATGTTGTACATTGCGTTTAGTTTAGTTTGCTGATGCATGTCGGCACAAAAAATATTCAATCCCATTATTCTTTGTATGATCAGATTCACATGGATGCTAATCTGGCAACCTTTGATCAATGAAACTTTGAAAGCATCTACTGTATTTTTTTTTTGGGGGGGGTAATGACAATCTACCATACTCTTTTTAAAAACTTATATTTAATTTCAGTACTCTGATGCAGTTGTTAATATTAATGGTCGGCGTAATTAGGTGTGTCATTAATACATCTTGTGCAAAATATTAATTGGGGTTGAAAAAGTAGAGTGAGTAGAGAGGCGTTACAGTGTTAGCTCCTAAAAACTACAATAAATCTCTAAGAAGAAAAAAAAAATTACTTAAGAAATTAATCTCTTAGTATATAATCAAATGACTTCTTTGAAAAGAAGTATACTCATGAATCTCATGAGGAGATAAGAAATTATATGCTTAAATAATTTGAAATACTCAACGCAAAAATCTTGAAAAGAAAAAAAAAACATCTTTTTAAAAGAACGATAGAGTAGTATTTTTTTTTATAAATATAAAATTATTCATTATTAAATTTTCCCTGCTGGTCTAAACTTTGTTTAATAGAAATGGAATAAATAATAAAAGTATCACCTAGGTCTATGTATATTGTATATAATTGTATAGGTCTATAAACAAGGTTTATATTAACATTTTGATTTGCATATAAAATAAAGCTTACATTAATGGGAGCAGACTTTATAAACGATTAATATATATGAAATATTCTTTTAGTGATATCTATGTGTTCATAAAGAAAATCATATGTTCCTTGAATTATCAGTCTCAATTCTCCAACAGAAAAAGAATGATAGCTTTTGTCTATGTTCCATTAAAACTTGAAAAAAACTATAATAATTTGTCTGTATTTTAAATTAAAGAGATCTTACTATTAAATAATAAGGCAATGACATGGTAATCCGAATACCAAATGTCATCCTTACACATCTGCTAAAAATTATTAACACTTTCAATAATTATTTCTCAAATTTAAGAACACCTTATTGGAAATGTCTTCAACAATCGAGTCATCATTAATTCTTAGTGATTTTTTTTTTTATTTCATACTAGTAGAAATATATATGTATTATAATAAAAATAGTTTTCATGGAAGAAAAAATTATGTAAAAATAATATTCTCTTTATGTATTAATACAGATAATAAAAGATGTGATTTAATATTGACTATATTTATTTTAACACTTGGTTTTTGAAGTAATATTGAAAAGAGAATAAATTCAAATTTTATTCTAATTATTGTCTCTAATTTAATGTTTTTCTTATAATAGAAATGATAGGTTAACATAAATTTACAATCTTAATCTTTTACCTATTTTTATAAACATTAAATAACTCGTCTAATTAAAAAAAAAGTGTTAAAGTGATTTATAATTTTAGGTAAATTGCCCAAACATCTTATAACTTTTACATATCATTTCATTTCATTGTGTGTAAATATATATATATATATATTATAGATAATACATATTATTCATATTTTTCAAACTTCTCCTTAAGAACTAAATAGGAAGTTTCCTCTTAATTTTCATTCTCTTGACAAAACCAAATAAAGTGAAGAGTTCTCTTTCTTCTCTTTTAAACAACATCGCAGTAATCATTTAACAATTCAAAATACTGAAAATGAAAAAGAAAGAAATATCGATCTAAGTTATGAGAAAAAAGAACGTTGCTGTTAAATCCCCATGCATTTCATGCACAGATAGGAGGAAACCCTTAAACTGTTACACAAAATTGTCACAGATCCCTGAGCCTACCCACACTTTTAATTTTTAAGCACCAGATACCTCTAATCAATCATATATGCAAAAAAAATCATATTATAGACATTAAATAGAAGCTTTAATTATTAATCCTTTATTTAACATGCATCTGCATAAAAGTCTTCAGGCATTAAAGTTAAACTGTTCTAATTCTAGCTATAACTCTCGCGACATATGGTGTTGAAATATCATCAACTAAAACCTTCTTTCTAAAGTGGTTAATTTTCAAAGAGTATTTAGTTTCACTTTCACACCTACATATTAGACTGGTTTTCAAAACCAGACTTTACATGGGAAAAAATGGAGGTATTTTTACATACTCCACTTCTAGAAATACAGATAGAGGAACACTTTTAAACAGAAAAAACATGTCGCGTACGTTCCTTCTCCCTTACGAGACGCATATTCATGCACTATCTATATTTGGAACTGCAAAGTCAAAGTTTAACACAAAACTCAACCAAAATTTGTTGATATCTGTGTATTTTATAATTATTTGACAGCAAGATATGGGAGCAGTTAGAGATAAAAAAGTTTGCAATATTATTAGTTAGTAATTAAACCAAAGTCATGAAAGATGAAATAGACATTATAATAATGATTAGTGCTTGAATGAGGAAATGATTGAATATATATGTGGGATTTTGGTTGGCATCAGTTAGAAACTGGCTGGATCAGTATGAGTTCCAGAACTTTGTTTTATAATTTTAATAACTCCTGTAATTTTATTTAAATACTTAGAGTGTAATACACTTTAATTAATTATTTAAATTATACTTATGATACTTTTAATTAATTATTGTTTTATTTAGTGATGTGATAACTGTAATTTAACATGTGCAACTATCTAAATAGAAAAGTTAGTTATTACAAGATTGTTCAAAAGATAATGTTAGTTAATTAAATAAATACAATGATCTATGATTCTCATTTCTTTTAATAAGTGTTCTCATCTGAGTAATTTCTTGTAACATATTTAAATGATACCAAATATTAGTTTAATTTAGTAAAATAATATGTTCGAGGATAACTTGTTGCCTATTTTATTAATTCAACACTTAAATTTAAGTAATTTTATTAATTTTATAAGATTGAGTTAAATATAATTTTTATAAAATTAATAAAATAATATTAAAAAACATCTTAAGTTTTAAAAAATTACAAAATCATATATTTGTAAATAAATATGAACTTTTCTCGTAACGTAAAATTTGTTTTTTAAATAGGTTAAAATTAAGCATAGTAAAAAAGTTTAGAAATACTACACACCCTAGTGAGAAATTAAAATTGGTTATTTGTGTGACTCCATGGATCTATAGATCTAGAGCAAAATTAGAAGAACCAGAAGGTCCATTGGTAAGACATGTTTTATCCTTTGTGATTTCTTTTCTTTGCATCTAGTTCTAGATCTCATCACCCTCATACTCTTCCATTTTCATATCTTCCTAATCTATTGTTTCTACTCATCTGGTAGTGTAACGTGTAGGTTGCATAGGTGTGGATGACTTTGCTCCAGCTTTTTATTAGGTTTTAGTCAAGTCTCATTACCAACTTCTCCTTCCAAATTGTCAACTTTAATTCACATCTCCCCACGCCAAATGTTAACATCAAATTATTAAGTTTATTAAAATAGAAAATAAAAAAAAGTTTTCAAATGTTTTTTTTTTTTTAATTAATATTTTGGATTTTTTTTCTTTAAACCAAGGAATAAAAATAGTTATATTTGTTTTGAAAGTTTTTTCTAAAGAGGCGACAAACTTGTAAAAAAGTTAATGTGTTTTCACAACATTTCTAATATTAATTAAATGTCGTACGAATTTAATTTCTTTTTTAAAATGTTCGATTATTTTTAAGTGAATCTCATATAATAGATAAAAGTCACACAAAAATAATAGATAAAATAAATCCGATGATGGTAAATAAGAAGGGAGAAGGCAAAGTAGTGAATGAGTGGTGACTTTGTTGACCGGCAACAAGTACCTACCATACCACACCAGCAAAGTGTCTTCTCTTCCTTTTCTATGCGTCTATCGAATTCAAAATTCTAATCCAATTCTCTCTGCATCTGCATATATAACACCATTATAGTTTATAGGATTGCATTGAATTGAATTAAAAATGCAGAGCAGGGGATCGAATCACAGACTCTCGAGTATGGGTAACAATCGATCCCGTATTCCCGCACTCCTCATCTCCATGTTCGCCACTTTCGCTTCTATCTACGTCGCTGGAAGGTTCTTCTCTTTCTCTTCCTCTTCCTTCCATTGTCGTTGCGCTCAATTTAATTTTGCTCTATTTTCCTCTTCAGGCTATGGCAGGATGCAGAGAATCGCGTTTATCTCATCAAAGAGCTCGACAGGATCACTGGCCAGGTCGGTTTGTTACTGCTAGTCACTACTTTCACATACTATTCTTCACTGATCTGTAATACTTTAAATTCTTTAGCTGCAATTTCAATTACGTCGTTATCGCGATTTCCGTACGGACAAATCGCGACCTATTGTACCGAATTTTAATTTTTGGGATTTCTGATTCAGTTAATGCGTTTGAATTTGATCTGACACTGTCGATTATCTGAATTTGAGAGCTGGTTGATCGCGTGTGTATTATTATTAGTTATTATTAAGAAATTAGGATTCACTTTGTGTAGTAGATCAACTGTTGGATACTGTATTATAAAATTCGATGCATTAAGAGATGGACATGTGTTCCTACGTCTTGTTCTGGCTAACTTAACCGCGAGGTTTTTATCTAGGGACAATCTGCTATATCTGTGGATGATACATTAAAGATCATAGCTTGCAGGTGAGTTAAATTTACTTAAACGTGTTGCTTAAAAAATTATCAGGGTTTTTTATTGATTACTATTGGATTTTATTGGTGATCTCCTTTGGATTTTGAAAGTTTCCTCATTTCTTTGTGGCTGGTACCGTTGAACTATATGGTTGTAGGGAACAACATAAGAAGGTTGATGCCCTTGAGACAGAACTTGCAGTGGCTAGACAAGAGGGTTTTGTTTCGAAACCGTTGATAGAGACTAATGGAACTTACTCTACGAGAAGGCCATTGGTTGTGATGGGTATACTGACAAAGTTTGGCCGCCAGAAGAATAGAGATGCAATCCGCAAGGCATGGATGGGAAGTGGTATTTATATTCTTTGCCTTATCTTCCTCAGTGCCACATATCTTGAGTATACGTTTGCCTGTGTTGGTTTCAAAATGAATAGAATAGCAGTAAATATGAAACTTGATGTAAAGTTTATGTGAAGCCTGAGCTCTAAGGTTATTGAATTGAGATTCAAGTCATGTATTGGAAAGCTATTTTTCGAATGGTAATTTTGTACAAATGGTAAGATGCAGATACAAAGAAAAATTACTTCAAATATATCATATAGATGATATATAGTGTTCATTATAAACAATTAAAACTAGACATAGATAAAAACAACTTAAGCAGAAGTCATACAATACAAAACAAAACTAATAGTTATATCTAAGTTTGTGAAGTCTTTATTTTAGGAGAATGGAAACGAAACAATTAAATAGCTAAATAGTCTACATGCATTAAATGAGTGAAAGACAAATAAAGGTTAAATAATCAAATAAGATAAGTTCACAAGTGTTCTGCTAAATTCCTTTTCATTTAAAAAGATAATCAAATCGTATATGTGTTACGATTTTCATATATTCATTCATGTATAGTGAGATACAGAATCATTTAAGATTCATCTTGGATACAAATCGGTAGATAGTCTAAATGTAATCTTGATAACTATTTTCAAAAACATAAAATTATGGCTTTAATTCACTACTGCTGCATGTTGATAATGAGTCAAGGTTTGGTTAAAGAGACAATATGAACTTTCAATAATTTTAATATCCATTTGCTAAGAAATCCATTTCCCTTTGCTCCTCTCGTCATTTCCACACTTGAAAGAAGAGTCAGCATCCTCTTATTTAATTCCTTTAATATCTGATATTGATCATGAATCATAAGAAAACTCAATAGTGGCAACTCTGTTTTAAAGTATATCTCAGGTATTGATTTATTTTGTTGATTCTGAACAAAATTATTTCCAGTAATCACAAAAATGTGTTTACAGTTTCCTTCACTAAGATTGTGGTTCGGATGTGACTTTAATTTTAAAGCAATATCTTTATAGGTGCATCTTTGAAGAAAATTGAAGATGGAAAAGGAATCATTGTGCGATTTGTTATTGGTAGAAGGTTCAAATTCCTACTTTTAGACTTGTTGGGGTTGGGGTGCGTGTGGCATATGGAACATTGGTTGAGTTACATATACTTTTTGCAGTGAAAATCGCGGAGACAATCTGGATAAAGACATTGATCGTGAGAATAGGCTGACTAATGACTTCATAATTCTTGTATGTTCAAATAATTTAAGGATTTTATCTCTTCATGCGCTTTGAAATTTTTTTATTTTTTTAGAACTGCAAATTTAAAGGTTATTCTAGGTTTATCATTTGGCATTTACTTTTCTGTGAAAATCCTTGTTAATTGTCTCATTCTGAATTTGGAAATAGAA
The DNA here is from genome assembly GCA_016859785.1 of Macrotyloma uniflorum. NCBI lineage: Eukaryota > Viridiplantae > Streptophyta > Magnoliopsida > Fabales > Fabaceae > Macrotyloma > Macrotyloma uniflorum. The sequence goes on from BDMB01000001.1 coordinate 4,904,560, forward strand.
CCTCCATACTCTGGAGTATAATTTTTAGATTAGATTTCGATAATCTCCTGCCCATGCACAAGTTGAATCTACCTAGTTGCTAAATGTTAGAACGGGTCACCACTTGGAATTCTGATGCAAGCAATTTGTCACCAGTTCTGTCGGTCAAGTTAGACCAAGCAGTCCAAGAAAAACCTGTTTCAATAGCTTCTGTCTTTTTAGCATAGTTATTTCACTGAGCATTTTTTTATTATATTCTTCTGTTTCCGATGGTCAAAATCACATTTTCTTCTATGTGGATCTTTATTTGAGTTGGCATTTATCTTGAGTTGACATCATTCTATCACTTTTTCATACAGTAGTTTAGATAAGCCAGCAGATATGACGTTAAAAGTAATACATTTGCAGTTGTATTTGCTTAACTTGGTGCTCATAACGTATGTTCTGTGTTGTGGCTACTTTTGAGTGGAGAATAAGGTTCAAGAGCACAAGGTAGTTAACTCACCTCCAAAACTTATGCTGACAGGATAATCACGTGGAAACAAATGATGCATTCCCAAAGAAGGCTAAATTGTTCTTTGCTCATGCTGCAGACAAATGGGATGCTGAGTTTTATGCTAAAGTCAATGATGATGTTTATGTAAATATTGGTTAGTTTTCCTTTGACTGGATGAGGTGATAATTGTTAATAATGTAATTTACCTATTATTTCATTGCTACTGTAATATGTATATGTTCCTTTTATCTCTTAATTGAACTTCTCTGTTAAATCCTCCCATGCCTTAGAGAACTCCGTTGTTACGATCATATGACCTCAAGTTTCTGGTGTCATCATATGGTGCTGCTTAATTCTACCATTTCTTTTTATACGTAACTCTAGACCATTTGGATGGGCTTTTTGTAAGGGAAAGTGCTATTTTATCATTAAAAAAGGTGCTTTTAGCCTTGAGATCTTCGTGCTTATGTGAAATTGCAGATTGCATAGGCCCTCTTGGAGTTGTATGTTAATAAGTTTTTATATGATGGCTATATAATATGGTAGCTATGACTGTGAGACTATGGTGTACTTTTCTGTCATCTTATAAGTTCATCCATGAAACAGTTTTGATAGTCTTGTTCGGAAAATTATATTATTGCTTGTCCTATGTAGTAGTGATCTGTCCTTTTCTGTTTTTCTTAACCTGCAAATACAAATGTGTAGTCCTTTTATATGATGTCAAGAACTTCATGCTTTGTGATATCAAGAACTTCGTACTTACCTAGAGAAGTCTGTGATGAATTTTAAATTTCAAATTTCATGTTACATAATATTTAATAGCTTAATTCAAACATTCTCATCGTAGACGGATGCATGCTTCTGACGGAAACTACAACCTATTAGAGCCATATAGGAAGAAGAAAATATTTCTCTCGATATCATCCTAGGTTCTTGTGCAGTAATCTTCAAGTTTCATCTTATTAGACACCTATTATCCAAGGTTGTACTATTAGACTACAACTATTACCATGTTCTAAATATATAAAGCACCAACAAGATTAGAGGGAATATATTAAAGAAAACAAAGGAAAAAATTATATAAAATGTTCCTTTTATGATTGTATATAACATTTTATAGTGCTCTGCCCCCTCCCCCTATTTAATAAAATTCCTGAGAATTTGTTTCCCATATTTAGATGTACATGTCTTACCACTTGTTTTTTTCCTACATAGATGCTTTGGGAGCTACACTTGCTACTCATTTGGACAAACCTCGTCTTTACTTGGGATGCATGAAATCAGGCGAAGTTTTCTCTGAGCTGTGAGCCCCTTAAGTTGTTTGAAAAATTTAATTTTATGTGCTCTAGAGAAAATATATTTTATGATTCTTATACTGGTATCTTGAAATATGACAGGAACCATAAATGGTATGAACCAGAGTGGTGGAAATTTGGTGACAAAAAATCGTAAGCTAAGCAACCAGTTATTTCATATGATTGAACAACTGCATTAATTTTACTGCATGTCAAACTTGTATAAATTAGTCATGAATGATGCAGTATTTACCAGTTTTTAATAGCTGAAAGTGGATCTTTGGTGAAACACTTTTTTTTCATGATATTCTGCAGCTGAGTTTGTTGATCCCATATGTAAAACTACAATACGTTTTGGGAGAAGCCTATTATGTGAGATGAGTATATATTATTATAGTGCCAACATATCAAGTCCCTGAAAAATGTAACCCTACTGTATCCCTATCGTGTTAGTTGAATATTTCATGCATTGATGTGCACTAAGTATCAAATATTTTCTTCATGTCATCTATTTGCTTATCTCCTCTTGAAATGATGTTCAAATCTCCTGTTCAACAGATACTTTCGTCATGCATCAGGAGAGATGTATGTTATATCACGAGCTTTGGCCAAATTTATATCAATAAACAGGTCAGATATACTCCTAGCTGCACCTATACTGTTGGTTGCCTTTTATGCATCAATCTTGAATCTGTTGACTTGACAGATCTATTCTTCGTACTTATGCCCACGATGATGTGAGCGCTGGATCCTGGTTTATTGGGCTTGATGTGAAGCATGTTGATGAGGCAAAGTTATGTTGCTCATCTTGGTCGACAGGTCTCGCTCTCTCCATGTGTATTGCATGTGCATATGTACTAGTTTAAAATTCACGACGTTAGTTTTACAGCCACCGAAAAGATGTCCTGACTTAAAGTGTATAAGATTATATAGAGATTTACTTAGCATTATGGTTGACGTCGTCAAATTTTAAAGTATACATGACTATGTTTTTCAGGAGCAATCTGTGCTGGTGTTTGAGTTGATTCGAATGCATTCTTGTGAGAATACCACAGACGTAATACACGGGGAGTCATGTTACAAGGTTTGCTTCCTATGATTTTTTCAATTTCTATTGGAAGCGGAGTGATTCGTAGGGATGTCTCTGTAAAAGTTGTTTGATGTCCATCGAACAACATCATTTCATTAGCTTATCAGCACTATTAGCAAGTTGAGCGGTTGAAGGTTTACTTGCAGTTATTACTAGAGGCATGCAGCATCGTACAGAAAATAAAACTTCAGCTTCCCACCTTAGTTTTTTTTAACAAGAGCTAGCCACCTAGAAATTGGTTTCTATCATACTCGGATTGTTTCCTTCTTTTCGAGGGTGTAGGGGAAGATGACTGCTATTAGTTGAAGAACTTCTAAAATGTACTAGTGAAATATTTATAGGAATGACATGGTGGCTCATAATCTCTTTTGCTGTTAAGGGAACTTTGTTTTTGTATATGAAATAGGCAGTGTCATGATTATGTTTTATTCGTACAACTTAATTATTTATCATTAGTATCTTAAGATTCGCAATTTGAATATGTAATTCATCATTTGAATTCATCAAAAGCAAACACAACAAGGGGTAATAATCAGATCTATTTGTTATCTCGAAGAATCTTTTCAAACCAAAGCCAATTCCACGACTCACCAACATATATGTAAAAAAAAACAAGACAATAACAGATTGCCCATGTTCCAACCTATATTTGATCATTATTTATCATTGTACAAAGGAACTAACATTCCTCAGTCAATAAATGATATAAATGATAGCCCCTAGCAGTCTCTCACGATGAACCGTTAAGGAAATGTGCTAGTGCCCTGTCCGTACGGTTGTCATTCACAACCAGAGCTTCAGCAACGCTATTAGATGAAAATCCCATTTCACGTAGAAGTGTGTAGCCATTGACAAATTCCTGAACCTTCAAATGATTAAACAAAAGAAGTAAATAAAAGACTGACAAATCTTCTGGCTACTTTGTGGCAGGTGACAGCGTAAATAGAAGAAATCTAGCAATAGTCTAAATAAGAAAAGCACTAAACCAAGAGATGGTATTCAACCAACAGAAAATACAATGTAATGATCACTTTGAAAACCATAAACATACATCCAATGTGGTCAGTACCAAAAATACAAACAACCATGGGATTTCAGAATGTCACCCCTTTAGGGATTAGTCCCGCCCATTCTAAAATTGACAAATCAAAAAACTTAGAAATAAGATCCAGACTGGGAAAGCTCCTGAAATTCTCTAATGCTAAGAAAGTCTTCTATAAGGTGGGTCAATAGTTATATTCGATTTGGAAGCAGATTCCAAATGAGGTCGAAAAGCTTTTTAACAGAATGCAAACAAAATGTCTACAACCAGTCAACTTTAATCAATGTTTTAAAAAACAGATCGACAATTAAACTAGTGAAAGAAATTGGTTCACGATTTATGTTGAACCTCAATCAAACTGGTAGAAATAAAGTTTATATTTTTTAGAATTATTTAATATTTTAAGTAATGAAATAGTATAAAATTATAAAAACTCAAGATATAAAAAATTGTCAATTAATACAGAAGGCTAAATTATATGTTCTATAAGATAAAAAAAATTAATAAAAATTGACAATAATGCATAACTATGTGTAAGTATGTGTTTTCTATTTACCTCAAAATATTTCAGATTAAATTCAAAAAATTAAAAAAGGTTTAAAATTTTAAAATTTTAAAATACTGGTTCAAACTAATTTTTCTGCACCAGTTTTGCACAGTTCTTTACCAGTTGCCACCAGTTTGGAAATGAGCTGGTTTTTTGCATTTAACTGACCTGTCACTTGACCAGTTCCTCAGTTATACTGATCAAACCAGCTAGCGTTTCTGAAAACAATGACTTGAAAGAAACTTAGGTCAAAACCTTCCATTTAGCCTTAAAGCTTAACATGTCAGAATACCAAATTTACTCTCCTTAATGATCATTGACGTATGTAAGTAAAAGGAACTAGTAGGACTCACAGAACAACAATGCTACTCTCCTTACCAAGACACAGAGATGTGATCAGAAGACAATCAAGCAAGCAAGATATCCAAAGTTGTACACATTATTGATCATTCTTGGAAAAGCTATCAACTTATGACTAAAAGTAAGTTCACAGTAATAAATTGGAGAGAAAGTCTAGTATCAAGAACCATTTGGGTTACAAAAAATTAATCAACCAACATGGTCAGTCATTACAAAGAGACAGAGTAAGACATTATTTTTCAGAAACATAATGAAACATCATGTCAATGAGTTTCAGGGATCATAACTTACTTTGGTTGGATTATCACCATAATTTTCAACAGCAATTGGAACAGCCTCTTGGCTGAGCCCCATAGATATAAATTTGCTCACAATGGAATCCAAAGCAGTAACCTAAACAAAAAAAGTTTCATTTTACAATCTGAGAATTGGAACTTGCAGAAAGTAAACGATTTATCTATGTACAGAAAAACAGTGCTCCAAATTAATCAGAAACTAACAAATAGTAACCTATCATATCTGCAAAATAAATACAGGAAAAAAATTCATTAAACCGGTTACAACAGCATAACTTGGAACTTCTTGCTCTAAATCAAGAACAAACCTTTGCTGTAGAGGAATCAGAAACTGTAGGCGGGATATTTTCTGATCCAAATTTGCTCCAATTTGGGTTTTCCTTATCCGCTTCAGCCAAAATTTTTCTCTCTAATCCAAAATCAAATTGGAAGTTGCTCCGTGGATTATCACCCGCGTGCGATGATAAATGAGGCTGCAAAATTGTCAAAACCATTAAATATCATATTCAACAATCGAAACAGACCAAGTCAAATATGCAAAGCTGTAGAATTTTCACGCATGGCATGGGGAAGAACAGACTCAAAGAAATTTACGCAAAATTCGTCCCGCTTCACCAACATCCAAAATGGACTTCAAAAAGTAATCGTATCCGCTTAAATTATAATCATTCTTTCAAGCATTACAACGTAGAGTAATTTAGAAATTCTCTCAATTCACAACAATACGAGCAAAGCAAATCTTACCGGCGGTGTGATCCTATATTCTGGCTTTATACCAACCCTAACGCCAAATCCTATTCCTGCTGCACATTCAATTCAATAGGAAAATTCAACTACACCGCCGTGAAAACGCGTCTGAATCAATCTTTCTTTCATTTGCGCAAATTTCAAGAAAAAACAGAGAACAACCGAAAACTTAAACCCCTAATCAGAGAGAGAGAGAGAGGATTACGGGAAGGAGAAGGATTCTGCTGATACGGTGACGGACGGTACATCGGTGGCGGTGGCGCACGGTACGTCGGAACTTGTTGGCCCGACCTGCTTCTGAAATCGTAGTCCATCGAACAAGCGTGTGACTTTCCACTTGTGATTCCGATGCCAACTTCCTTTTAAGTTTTCGTTTTCTTTGACTGATCAAACAAAATGTTTACTCCAATAATTTTTTTGTTTCACTTTAGTTTATTTGAATTTTGACTAATTATCACCAAAAAATTGACTAACTAAAATTGAATTGACTTCTAAAATGGAAAATTATTGATACTTGTGCAATTAGTCATTAGATAACAACCAATTAAAAGATTGGTACTTAATTATTATTTTGATTTTATAATTTATTTATTATGCTCCTTTTTATCAATGAAAGATTCATTAATTCCTCAATTTAAAAAAATATAATAATATAACTGTTTTAACATTCAACCAAACCTTTTAATTTTTCAAAATATAATCATATATATTTTTTATTTTAAATTAACATTTGTTTATTATATTTACTCGAAATATTTATATAAAATATTTTAATAAATATTATCATTTATCAATTAAACATGTATTAATTATGAAATACAATAAAATATAATCATAAAATATTTTTAAAGTATTTTTTTATCTATAAATATGATATGATATATATTTTTTATCTATAAATATAGTATGATACATATTTTTTATTTATATTTAATTACAAGGAAAAAATTTGATTCTAAAATTAAAAAAATATATATATATATATATATAAATTTAATTTTGTACAATTTTAAAATATATGATGAATTCTTAAAAAAAAAACTGATTAAGTCTATATATTGTTTAAAGTTTAATATCAAATTCATCAATATAAAAGAATAGAGATTTTAATTACATTTGATTGAAAACATAGAAACTAAAAATACAATTTTATTAAAAACAAAATAAAAATGTTTCTGAAATTAAACTTAATTAAATGAGCGTGTTTTGGGTCAGAGAATACTTTAGTTAATTTTGAATTCTAATGAAATAGTAGTGTATATACTTTCCACTAAGAATTAACATATTCATATGAGACTTGATAATTTCTGCTAAACTTGTAACTCCATAATCAAATGTTAAAACTTATGAATTTCTATATTTCGATTCAATTCCTATGCTTCCACATGTTGGCTGTGGGAGACAAATAATAGAATCCCGTCTTTACATCACTTTCAGATACATTCCTACAAGGAAAACTGAGACCTACTTCATCATGGCCGAACAAGATCTAGAACTAGTAAGAACACTTACTATGGTACATGAAGGGATACAAGATTACAATCCAAATATGGGGTCATTTGCACCAAATATAGAAGAACCAAACTGTCTCGTATTCAAATCATTGCCATCCAAGGCTGGACCAAAACGATCCAGCCACTGTGTGGGACTTGCAGTTTCATTTTCCTCCACCCACTCAGAATTCATGTCAATATCATCCAATTGAAGCAGATCAACTTCTGAAGACTTTGCATTCATCTGTCTCGTTAACTTGAGATTGTAGTTTATATAAACGAGGTCATTCAATGTTTCTCTATCAATCTTGTTTCGCTTCTCAGAGTGAATTTGCCTGAAGGTACTCCACTGCCTGTGAAATGAGAAGGTGCTACAAACTTGACTTAATATTCTGATGGCAACTCGTTGCAACCCTGGAGCAGAGTCACCATACTGCTCCCACCAAAGCCCTACAACGAAAAAGCAATGAGTTTGCGAAATAACTAACGTAGAGTAATGGTATCATCAGATTTGCAAATAAAATAATAGTAAATCTAGAAAATAACAAAAATCACATTCTTATGAAAAAATGCAGTTCAAAATCCATTGCACAAGATTAACAACAGATGGAAATAATAAGCATCCTTGCAACTGGTTCATTAATACAGTTATGCTTGACTATCAAAGCATGGTCTGGCATTCGCTTAGAATAGACATATTAGAAATATTTCGTTGTGTTGTCTTCTAAAGAATAATGACACATTTCAGCTTGATGTGGTCCTCCCTCCCAAGAGAAAAAAAAAGGCACATAAATTACAATTAAACCAAATGAAACGAGTTGTTGTTCCTGGAGGGTAGGACTGTCCAAGTTTCTCAGAATGCAACTAAAGGAGAAATTCGATGCTAACTAGTTGTCCAGTGAATGAAAAAGAAAAAAAAAAAATCTAATTAATCAGAAATGAACTGAAAATGTCCTACATTTCGCATGACCTATCTTTTCAAATGCATTCCATTGTCCCCTAAAATACAGGTTTCTTTACCTAAAGATCGATATTGAAGTCAGTCAATGATATCACAAAAGTTCAGTTGGATAGATCGATGCAGCTTAAAGTGAACTTCATCATAAAATTGACTCTCTGAGTGAAAATGTATCAAGGGGCACAATTTAAAACTTACAGGGTGCAACCGTATTCCTTGCCTCCTTCGCTAAGCTACAGCCAAACATGCCATGTGCCTTTGTAAATGTATAGATTTGATTGGTGATGTCACGCCTCATATCTGGTACAGGAAGCAATTTCTCCAAAACATTAAAGAAGTCTTCTTTTATGGAAGAGATAAATTTTATTTCAGGATTGTATTGAATACTGGGGTTCAAAAAGGCAGCAGCAGAATGTAGAGGTGAATGGAGTTGGTCTCGCCACTTTTTATCAACTATATCTAAGAATGTCTTACACTTATTCTCATCCATTATGTAGTATGTCCTGATTGATTCTTTGGCCCTGGTCATTAGCTCATATATGGAACCTACAGTTGGTTTCCCTTCTGATACTTCCCTCAATACTTTTAAAAAGGGCTCAGTGATGGCCACGCACTCTTCCACTGTCCTCCAGAAATCACCATCTTCAGCAATTGTAATACAAGAAAGACTCTGTGGTTTATTTGCATAGGATGTGTTTGAGGCATATTCATGGCTGTGGAACATATTCTTCAATCTTGTTTTCAACTTCAACATAGACTGTAAAGACATAAAGGTGGATACAGACTTTGTGATGCCAGTCCTGATAAGTTCCTGCCCACCACTGTACTTCTTCATAAGATCAAGCAATGTGGCATTATTGTATATTAACTTTGATATCGTTTGTGCTTGTAAAATACATCTACTAATCCAATCAACCTTGGAGAATTCCTCCAAGATTAGGTTTAAACATTGAGAGGCACAAGGGGATACAAATATAGTTCCATAGCTCTGCACAATATGATTAGCAATACCAGTGTAATTAACACTGCTGTCCATAATAATTTGCACAACATTTTCTACACCAAATTCTTGAATTACAGAATCAAAAAGATCAGCCAGCCACTTCGTGTTCTTGAAATATGGAGAGGCATCCACAGATTTATAGAAAAAGGTCCTGGATGGCGAAGAGACTAAGAAATTAATTATGGCCTTTGATTTATAATCAGTCCATGTGTCTGCGATGATGGTACAACCTGTAGTTGCCCACTCTTTCTCAACATCTTTTGACTGTAAGCCCACTTCTGATTTTATCTTTTCCAACCATATTGTTTTCAGGATTTCTGCTGATGGACCAGTAAATCCAGGACCACACTTTGCAATGGCATCAATCATCAACTGATAGGATGAAGACCGTGCAACACTGAAGTCTAGCTTATTCTCAAAAAAGAATAGAGCAATACTTCTCTCTGCATGCTCTTGGTTGTTTGTAGAAGAAGGGGTCATAGGATTGCCAGTGGGGAAAATCTTCATAATAGGGGACGCTGCATCCAAAGATACAAGAGCTTTAGTTGCCGAAAGATTACTGGGAGACTTGAATTCTGCTAGTTTTTGCTTCTTCACACAAGAGGTTTCTTTGACCTCTTCCTTTGATGCTATTATGCCCCTTACTCTATCTGTAACATCATCTCTGACCTTGCTACAAGGATTTACCCCTTTACTTGGGAATCGAGATAAATGGTGCTTCAACCTACTTATGCCACCATTCAGAACTCTTTGGCAAAATTTACATCTTACCTTGTTTCCATCTAACTTCTCCGCATATTCCCAACAGACATCTTTTTCTCGAACCACTACCAGAGTTCAAATAAAAAAAGAATCAGCACATTATATGATAAGCTTTTCATTGATTCTGTTAAACTAATTACATTTACATCAGAGTAAGCGAGAATAAGTTACCAAAATATTCAAATTATAAATGAGGAATTGGCAAAATGCAAAATAAATCTAAAAATCCCCTGAAGAAAATGGTATTCATATGGTAAGAAGAATATTAAAGTAGAAGCTAGTGAATTAATCGGGATATAATCACTCAATACCGCGCATCATGGTTTCAAATTGCGGTTGCAGTTGCAAATGAGGTCGCAATTGCAGCCACTGTGATTGCGTTTGCTGCTAGACTTATTATGGTCACTGTAGCTTGAATTTATGTTATGTTTGTACCAAATATAATTCTTCATGACTCATTTTAAACATTCTACATCTCTTGTTCTTCTCCCTCCTGAATTCCACCTCTCCCTCGTTACTAGCTCTTTATCATTTTACTATATATCTAGCCCTTCAAAAATCCCTCTAAATCTACAAATAAAGAGGAGGAATGAAAAATTAATTGGGAGGACTATGAAGCACTTTGCGGCCCTAAGCAGCCATTACACCGACTGTGTTGTGCATTTTCCTGTGATTACCAAAAACAGTGCAATTGCGGTGTGATACTACATGCTAGGTTCATTAATGATACAATTAGCTTCCATGCTGTTTTAAAAGACACGCATTGCGAAATAAAAGCTTCAACTTACTTTAGGATGCAGTAACGCAGCTCCTGGAGAATGAGTATATGACAACCTACACGAAAAGATGAAACCAGAAAATAGAGTAAGCATCTATCAGAAACGTAACAAACTAACATAAACCACGATCATTGAAGCACAAAGTGTTCATTCAATGATTGAAGCAAGCACATGAATAAAAACTACAGTGGTTTAGTGACAGAGTAATCAATCCATCACATATTTTAACTCTTCCTTTGTTTGCAAAAGCATTAAGTGATGTCAAGCATCAAATTCAAATAATCTTTCCTTTTACTCATTTTAAAAACACGTGAAGATATTCCAATCTTTCAAAGAAATTGAATAAATCTTGCTTCCAATCACACAGTGAAGTGAATCTATTTTGCAAAAGTGGATCTCATTTCATAGATACAGAAAATCAATTGCATTTAAAACAAATAAAAAATATGAAGATGAGATGAATTAATGAGATGCGATAAATTTGGAGCTTACTGAGTGTGAGAGATTGGTCAATCCCGACGGAGGGAGAGATAAACGGAGGTCGCGGATTTCAATAATTTTTTCGATTTATCGCGATATTTTCGAGCTAGGGTTTATGCTGCTGTGTATACCCTCGTTCTTATCTTTTCCTCTTTCTCCTCTCCTCTCACCAACTTTTTTTATCTTCTCTTGTATTTTCTCGTTTTTCGATTTTATTTTTATTTTATTTTGCGTAATGGCATCTCTCTGTTTGTATTGGGTTTCCTTTTGGCGATATCTCGCGCATATTTAACCAATGGTATAGAACCAGGTGGGATTCAGTAAGCAGAAGATTTATGACACGACAAATAATCTACCTCGTATGAAGTGAGTATTCGTGAAGTAAAAGAAAATTAAGTTACAAATTACCGCTAATTTAAAATTAGTTAACACGGTAAATTTCACAATCAGGTAACAATAATTACACGTTAATTTAGAAACGGTATTATGAAAACAAAAAAAAAACAAAATGAAAATATATTATTGAAAATAAATTAATTTTATATTAATATTTTTTATCCCCTCTGCATGCTAAGAATAATTTTAACAGTCCTGTATATATATATATATATATATATATATATATATATATAAATAAAAAATAAAAAGACCTGTTAAGGGGAAGTAGAAAAAACAAAAAAAAGTCAGGAAATAATTAATAAAATCATACATTTAAGTTTTTGTCTCGAAATATAATAGTTATATTCTTAATTAATATGTTTTAATTTTTCACATACGTTCTTAATTTTCACTCGAAAATCAAAGTTGGTCTAATAATTCAATTTATTTCTCTACCTTTGATAAATGTAACATGCGTTATTTCACCACTTCTCAACAAATAACATGCGTTATTTGCTAAGTTATTTTCCTTGTTCAACGTTTCAAAATAAAATTATATATAGATGTAAAAAGTTGTACACTTGGTTCAATTTATCTTACTAGTTGTTAATCATGCACTTAAAATTAGATGCTAATTCAAAATTTATAAATCATTTACCAACTTTCAACTTTAATAGCTTTCCTTAAAAAAAAAAAAAAAACTATTTTTAATTAAGTGATTTAAGAAAAAAAAAGAGATAGAGTGAACTTACTCCTCTAATACAACTTGATTCACTAATTCATTTTAACTTTAAAAAATGAGTTTTGTTTTATTAATCCAACTCATTGATTAACTAAACTAATACAGATTATATGAACTAGTTATTATTTATACCTTCCATCTCTTATTTCTTTTTTCTATATTACACTCTCTTCTCCACACACTAAGTCACTTGGAGAAAAATAATATTACAAATTTAACTTTATTAGTTATCAAGATTTTGAAAATCACTTTCAACTATAATTTGAAATCATTTGTCATCATCACAAGTTTAAATTAAAATATTAATCTCTCAATCTAAAATAACTTTATACCATCTTAAAACTTTATTTGTGTTTTGTTCAAATATAGATTTTCTTAGCTAAGATCAGATGTTGCTTACTTACAACATTCTAATGTGTAATATGTTTTTTAGGTCTATATTTCAAAGATATGTTGATGTATTTATGATTATAGGTTGGACTACTAGTTTGTTTGGTGTGGTGGATAAGGCAATTGGCATGGTTGTTAGTAAATAAGGGGGTGAAAATAGCAACCGCCCAATTTTTTAAGCCGAAAACTGTTTGTTTGATTGGTTAGTGTATACTGTGGTACTGTTTGTTGTTGGGCTACTCTGAATTAGTCTTGTTCTCATTGTATCTTGTTCATGTTTTGTTGCAACTCCAATAAAAAAAGAAGAGAAAAGTCCACTAAATAAAACTTCTCTGTCATAATGAGAATCCAAAGGTACAACCAAATTCTGAAGGAAAGATTGGAAGGGCTTGAAATGATTAAGATTTTAAACCTTAACAAAGTCTTATACACAACTTTCTCAATAATTTTTAGCCATGTCATGATCCATTTGCTCATCTCATTCCAAGTGTCTTATTCTGCTACCTTATTAATTTTTTTCAAGAATGATGCTTGGCTCACAGCAAAGACTGTGTAATACTACAGTTGTCATTCTGTGGTTTAAACAAGCTGTATTTATTCCTGAACCAACCAATCAATCAATGCGTATGGTTGAATGGAGGGGGCATGGCAAGGCATGGAATGGAATGGAAGCAATTTTATAAGAAATTTGTTTATTCTTTTTGAGATGTGATGGGAGCAGAATGTGGGGAAGGGTGTTGAAGAGCATGGTGCAGAGTGGAGAGTGGAGAGTGCAGAGTGCAGAATGAGGAGTGCAGCGTTTGACCTGTACCATGTCCCATGCACTTGTCATGGCCCCAAGCACCACCCACGAGTCACCAATTCTATTATATTACAATAAATGCATGCAAATTATTTTACTTGTAAGGTCACCACTATAAACTACTACAACCAACCTTCTTTTCTTTTTATAATTTTCTCTTATTAAAAGATCATAGACGTGCATGGAGAGTTATTATTTTTGGTAGTTACAACGACAACTTATTTTAATCTCTTTCTTATTATTTTGACCTCTGCCCATTGGGATGGAGCATGTGGCCATCACTATTATTGCCATAAAATAACAGAAGCTGACTTTTGACATTTCTATATTTCAATTAGGACAAAATTTAAGGATATTGTAGTAATTTAAAAAATAGTATTTAGTTTATTAGGTAAAGGAAATTATCTCTGCTTTCTACTTGCTGACAAATGTCCATTTTGCAGTTAATGTCTTACTTAACATTCACAATGGTGAACCATTTGTAATGAATTACTTAACTCAGTTTTTGGCAACTATTTCAGTAGAAAGTATATACTGAGATGAACGTATACATATGAAGTGTTTATAGAAAGTAGATTCATTTTACTCTTCCTAACCTATCACTGAGATGGGTGTTATATTTGACTATTAATTTGGTTCATTTTGATTTGGTGGATAAGTTTGATAGAAGTAAAAGTCAGCCGATATTAAAATGCAATTTGTCTAAAGTGATGTTACATATATGCGAAATGTTCATGCATAAATTGGTCTTGGAATGCTATATATATATATATAATAACAGAAATGAATTGTGAAATAAAACCTCTCTCTGATGGTACTCAATCTTCATACTCTGGTTTTTCTACTGATTATTTTTATACTAAATTATATAAAATCTCAATTATTTAATTTTATTTAATTATAATCATTAATTTATAAAAAATATAAAATAATACTAATTATTCTAATGCAGTACAAATTCAGTACCAAAACTCTAGCAACATCACGTCTATGTTGTCATAATCAAACTACCCAGTGTCAGTGTTCTTATCTTTTCATAGTAAATATATATATATATATATATATATATATTGTGTATGTACTTAACTTGTAACACTATCGTGTCGGCGGAACTTTTGGGAGAGTATTCATCAATTTACATTTTATTTTTAATTTTTTTACTATAAAACTATTGATGCTTTCCTACAATTAAATAATTTTAATACTCCACTCTTAATAAATAATATAACTATTTTATCTAAAACATATTGAAACATTAATTTTGAAAAGAATTTTAAAAAGAAAAATTTTAACAGTTAACAATTCTAAAAATTTTGTTGATAATATTTTGTAAATAAAACATACATTTTAGGAATAGATAACATTAATCAATTATTTCGTTAACAGGTATTGCTTAAAGGGCACCACCTTTATGTCGGTCTTTAAGAAAAGACAAATAAAAGAAAAAAATTGACTGAAAATTTTCTAGACCCTTTTTTAATATTTTGTTTATTAATGAAATATCAATACTTCAAAAATAAATATTAAATGTAGTTGATATAATTTGCTTTACAGCACTTGTCTTGAAGATATTTTTTTCATTACTTCAACTTATTTCACAGCATTAAATTTAGTAACGAATCAATTATAAATGGAATTTAACTACCATAAAATGTTTCATTCAGTGGTAGTAAATGATAATTCATTGACTGATTTTTATTTTGGTTGATTGGAAATTTAATGACTCTCAACGATCAATTATATGTTTAGGGGTATATTACATGGTTTCTTTGTTTAAATAAGTTCATAAGGTCTCACCAGAAAAATCTTAATCTTAAAATATATTTTGTTTTCACTATATTATTAATCAATCCATTATTAGAAACTTGTTTGATTAAATTCAACGAATCTCTCATTTTAACAACCCGCTCTTAAGATTTTTAACTATTGATTTTGACATGGAAATGAACAGTAAAAAATTTCTTTAGTTTTCATATACATAAATAAAGAAAAATGAACAGTGAAAAATATAGGAATTTTTCTGAAATCCGTGACATAATTTTTTTTATCCTTGCCTTTGCAACTTGCATTCTTCCCAACAAAACAATCCTATAATAATAGTATAGTGATTGATTCAAGCAATATCCGTACTTAAAATGCGTTACAACCATCCTTTTATTTTAGTCTGGGAAGTTTCTGCATCTGAGTGAGTAACTGAATTATTATATATATCAGGTTGCATAAAAAAATAAATGAGCCTGCATATTTGTAATTTGTTTCATTATTCTAGAACGCACTCCTCCTGCATATGCACCCTGCTATTTGTGCGGCATAAAATAATGTAATCTTTGGCTTCTAAATGATTACCGAATGAGTTTCTCTTACTTCAATTCAATTGCATGTGGCACTGCTGTTCTCGGAAGCAAATACAGCTCATCTACCATCACTACCAACACACCATCATTGCAATGACCCCAATTTGGATTTCCTTTCTCTTAACTACTCCTGAACACAAGAGGGACATGTATCTGATATGGCCCTGGACCCACTGCTTTTCTAGCTAATCCCCCTAATTCATCACTCTTTCTTTGTTCTTGAAGATTCGTACTATGGTTTTGGAGGACATTGTGCTCTCTGTCTGTCGATCTTTAACTAGCTTGCTCAATTTTAGGATCAAGAAGTGAGTTGTAAGTATTCCATTTTTTTCTCTTTATGCTGTCTCAACTGTCAAGTGCTCTCTGCTTCTACCTTTTTATCTGTTGGATTAGTTCCAAAATGTAAGGAAAGAATAAACCCCAAATTTTAGTGTTTTTAATACTTTTCTTGTGTATACAAACGGAAAATATTTCTGCTATTCATGTTTCTGATTGGTTCCGTATAATGGTGTGTTTGTCTGCTGTCAAAAGTCTTGGCCATCATCAGCAGGTTATTATTGGCTGCCTATTAAACTGACTTTTAGCTTCAAAGTTTAGGTTTGCATCGTTTTTGTTGTAGTCATTAAGGAAAACCAATCGAGTTGGTGAACAAAAACAAATGTTAATAAGGTTAATTTCCTGGTCAAACACGAGCTGCTTATTTTGACCCAAGAGATATACTAGTATAGTAAAATGCACGCTGTATATTCAAACATATTTTCTACTCAATTTCCTTTTGGCTCGGGTTTGCGTATATATTGAAAATGCTCATGTTTATTAGTTCTCTAATTAATCCTTCGATATTACTCCAGTTTGGTTTCTTGTAAAGGTTACCAATATCTTGAATAGAGGTTTTACTTTGAATCCAGGTTGTGCTGAACTGTTGATCTTCGTCTCTCTTCAACCAAGAAAATGGACAAGAAGCTGCCCCTTTTCTACATTTTTTCAGCAGCCTTGGTGATGGAAGCAGTGTTGGTTAGTGTTGTGGCTGAACCAGTGGAAGATAAGCAAGCTCTGCTTGATTTCCTTGACAACATGAATCACTCTCCTCATCTCAACTGGGATGAGAACACTTCTGTTTGCCAAAGCTGGAGAGGAGTGACTTGCAACTCTGACAAGTCTCGAGTCATAGCCCTTAGATTGCCAGGAGCTGGTTTGAGTGGTCCCATCCCTCTCAACACTCTCAGTCGGCTCTCAGCACTTGAGATTGTGAGTCTTAGATCAAATGGTATATCAGGCCCTTTCCCTGATGGTTTCTCTGAGCTGAAAAATTTGACCAGCCTCTATCTTCAATCTAACAAGTTTTCTGGGCCACTGCCATTGGATTTTTCAGTTTGGAATAATCTTAGTGTTGTCAATTTATCCAACAATTATTTTAATGGGAGCATCCCCTTTTCAATTTCAAATCTGACTCATCTCGCTTCATTAGACCTTGCCAACAACTCCCTTACGGGTGAGATTCCTGATCTCAATACTCCTAGCCTGCAGGAGCTGAATTTAGCTAACAATAACCTTAGTGGGGTTGTGCCTAAATCTCTTCTTAGATTTCCTAGTTCAGCCTTTGCTGGTAACAATCTTACGTCAGCAACAGCACTTCCTCCAGCCTTTCCTGTACAACCACCAGCTGCTCATCCATCAGAAAAATCCAAAGGACTTAGTGAACCTGCATTGTTGGGTATCATCATCGGTGCTTCTGTGTTGGGGTTTTTGGTGATTGCAGGTTTCATGATTGTGTGCTGCTATCAGAATGCAGACGTGGATGTGCAACCAATGAAATCCCAGAAAAAACAAGCCTCTCTGAAAACAGAATCTTCTGGAAGTCAAGACAAAAACAACAAAATTGTCTTCTTTGAGGGTTGCAATCTTGCATTTGATCTAGAGGACCTGTTGAGAGCGTCTGCTGAGATTCTTGGAAAGGGTACCTTTGGCATGACATATAAGGCTGCTCTAGAGGATGCAACCACTGTGGTGGTCAAGAGGTTGAAGGAGGTCGCAGTTGGAAAACGAGATTTTGAACAGCAGATGGAGGTGGTGGGGAGAGTTAAGCACGACAATGTGGATTCAGTGAGGGCATATTACTACTCAAAGGAGGAGAAACTAATAGTATATGATTACTATCAACAAGGCAGCGTTTCTGCAATGTTACATGGTATATTGAACCATTTCTCTTATCTAGGAAGTTACAGTTATATTATCTTCAGTTTCTCTCATTTTTCCCAACAGGCTTCCTACGTGGGAATTTAGTATTCTGCAATAAATTTAATAGGAATTCTTTTATTCAGCAAGCCCAAGTCTATACCACTAGTTGCACAGGGTCTGTTTGAATAAACAAAATAATTAAGTCTTATTGAATAAGTTGGTTTAAAAATTAAAACAGAAACAATGTTAAATTGGTTTTTAAAAGCTATTTTCATAAGCTTTTCTGAATACTTGCACAAGTATTTGTGTCATAAGACATGTCCAAATAAGTTGTAAATAGGATATTCCAAATAGACCCATGCTTGGACAAACTGTTCTGTCATCCTATGTAGTATCTCTATCTATTTGTCAACCTAACCTAGTAGTAGTAGAATTAGACGCTAGAAATATGACGTTAGGGATGTTCTAAATTAAAGTTTGTCCCTGACTCTCCATTAATGAATCATGACTACTTCTAAGTCAGGGAAACAATTCCGTCTGTTACATTGATTTTGGCTAATATTCGTTGATTTTCCTACTGCGTCTTTCATATAACAACGTTGAATTCAATAATGAGACTTTCTTCATCCATATAATTTTCTGGAAATGGCTAATGTGAGCGTGTTATTGCATGTCAATTATTCAGGCAAAGGAGGGGAAGGTAGAAGTCCTTTAGACTGGGATAGCCGTTTGAGAATTGCAATTGGTGCAGCAAGAGGCATTGCTCACATCCATGCACAACATGGAGGGAAACTCGTTCACGGAAACATAAAATCCTCAAACATCTTCCTCAACTCACAAGGATACGGATGCATATCTGATATTGGCTTGGCAACGTTGATGAGTCCAATACCCGTCCCAGCAATGAGAGCAACTGGATACCGTGCACAGGAAGTAACAGACACGCGCAAAGCAACCCATGCATCTGATGTCTACAGTTTTGGGGTGCTACTACTTGAGCTTCTGACTGGGAAATCGCCCATAAACAGCACAGAAGGTGAGCAGTTTGTCCACTTGGTTAGATGGGTGAATTCAGTTGTTAGAGAGGAGTGGACTGCAGAAGTGTTTGACGTAGAGCTGTTGAGGTATCCCAACATAGAGGAAGAAATGGTGGGGATGCTACAAATAGGGATGGCTTGTGCTGCAAGAATACCGGATCAGAGACCAAAGATGCCTGATGTGGTGAGAATGATGGAGGAGATTCGGCGTGTAAATACACCAAATCTACCATCCACCGAGTCTAGATCAGAAGTTTCTACACCCACACCTCGTGCAGTAGACATACCTTCTACCTCAGTTCAACAATGAGATTCTTTTGTTCTGCTCAATAGTTGTTAAGATGTAATCAATTAAATCATATTCATAACAGTAGAAAATATCAACCAAAATGGACTTGTGATCCTAGGAAGTTAATAAAACATATTTGTGCTGAGTAGTTAAGCTACCGGATTTCGCCGATGGTATATGAAACTGGGTCTCTTTGCTAGTAATTATTGTATTGTATTATGCAGTCAGGGAATCTTTAGGATCTGTTATGCTTTCATTTCATGATATCCACTATGAACTGCACACAGGACACCTAATTAGTTGGTTCGGTAATTCTTTTCAGGACACTTTGATCAATTAAAACTATCCATTCTGTCAATGATCCAGATTTGTTCCACCAGTCAAATATTTAAAAAATAAATAACTTGTGCTACTTCATACTTTTATTTTATAATTGAACTTATTTATGTATTGTTTGTTAAACCTCAACATGAAGCTAAAATCCTACCAATTTACTTTCTGATGAATCAAACTTAACAGTAAATGTAGTATTTCTTTTATCACTGGTGGGGAAAAAAATCTGCTTTCTATTCTGTCAAAATTGCTAAAAGGGTGAAGAAAAATAACATTGGAGACAAAACTGCTAGACGTTGAGGGCTCATAATTCTCCATTATACAAACATTTAAGATCACAGGGTAAAGAAGTTTGCTCTATAGGTTGACGTCCCGATTGAACCTTCCAACAACAAACCCTGGGAAAATTTATTAACTCCTGTACTTTTGGTGCGAGGGATAGGGAGAGAGTACAGACTTTTTGAGGGTACGCAGATGAACCATGAGGTATGAGCCTTGAGAGCACGTTGGGTCGAATTTTTTGCCACCGCCGGGACACGAATTAGGAGACAACTAACATAAGATTGTTTGTTGCACGAATTCTTACGCATGCCGAACAGCAGCAAGAAATTTTCTCTTAAACAACCGTAGTTTGAACTCAGTACTAAGGGAATCTAAAAGCATGTTTGTATTGCCGTTTGAAAGCTTCCAAAAATACTTTTAGTATAAAAAATACATAAACCATCCTTCTCCAAAAGTACATTCAGCATATAAGGAACAGTAATCCAAACATGCTATAAAAGATTAAAGCATATGATAGTAATTTCAGCCGTGCAGTTTGCGTAAACTTGTAAGAAGAACCTTTTTCTACGCACTCGCTCAACAATCATTTGCTGTACGTATATCCAAGTTTACAGACATTATCACGAAATACAAAAGAAATTCATTTCCTCAAAATTCTTGTTTTGACACCGCCTGAAATATATTAAAAGAGAAATAAGAGAAGACTCAAAAGAATGCAGCAGAAAGTACTAATAAGAGAAATAAGCATGGAATGTTGACCGAGATCACTAATCCCCTTCCAAGCACTTCCCCCCGCCTTAAAAAAAATAAAGTAAAAAAAAAAAAACCTTCCACCACATACCTTCAACTTCCTCAAATTCAATCGCCTTAACCAAATTAGATGCCGCATTATACTCAAACCTGCAAAGGAATAACAAAACATGTACTTAGTGATAGATTAAAGTCAAGAAAGTTTCAAGATAATGGTCGAAAACAAATTCAACAGAATTTACATCAGCAAAATTGACATGAAGACCATACAAAACATTAATCAAACTTAGTAAACTCCTGCAATGTTAAGATAATATTTGGTTAGTGACAACGGCATCCCGTACACATATTAGTCCTCGATTGTCAAATTTAGAATATTGCGTGGTTCATGTCATGGACAAAAAACAACTTAGTAGAAACAATTTTGAACTCGGGGATAGAAAATGTTACAGTAAGGCTTAAGTTGTTACAATCTAACAATCTATTTTTTTTTATCCGCAAAAACAAAATATATTAAATAAAGAGCATAAGACATACACATAAAAAAGCACAAGACAAGGTTACAACCATTAGAAAGAAAAATGTCAACCGCTTCTTTTCCTACAAAACTAAACTGAGAGACACTCAATAGAAAAGTAAAACTGAGAGGCACAATAGAAAAGGGATCAGGGAAGTGATGTTGCAGACATCTGCCATACAGGTCTGTAGTGTGTGTATACCCAGGTGTAGTTTTCATGTATATCAGGACCTACCTGAGAGTATTAGGACTCCAGAAATTAGATAATGATCTTTATAGGAGTCAAGGAATATCTTGGGGAGTAACAAATTACATAGAATTCCCATTACCAATGCACCATAATTCTCATACATAATCAATAATTTTATACAGCAACCAGGGTCATACCAGATATCATCCTACATAACAAAAATAGACAGATGAAATACTAGGATGGTACAAAAAATGGACTACACAACTTATAATCTATGGGTTTTTTCAATGTTTTTTAAATCAGTAACCCACACAGAAATTAGCAGCTCAACTAAGCAATATGAAATGTAACAAGATTTGCTGAAACAAGAAAAAAAATTCTTTTAACTTCCTGAAGCTAATTTATAAGTATGCCATCTCTCTTTAGAGCATGAATCTCAAAATGAAGAATTGCAAACAAATTCAATTATTTGCTAGCAAGTATATACAGAATTTCTAGACACATTCTGTAGAAATCCTCAGGGAACCACAGTAGATCATGTAAACAATCACATACAAATACATTGACAAGGGATGGAGCAATGTAAGAGCGAGCGGCAGGTGTAAACTCCAATTACCTATTGGAAGAAACGATCTCAGGTTCATAAGCTTCAATAAAGGCAGTGATGATTTCAGTCTTTCTAGCGCTAGCTATAAGCAAATCATACTCTGTCGGAATTATAACTACAAGAAAGTTATCAGCTAGTTCACTGACACAAATCTTCTCAACCGCTGCAAGGGCTATCCTCCGTTTAAGGGAATCAGTCTCAGGGTCAAGGAGGTAAATCGCAAAATCTGTAATCATCAGATATCGGTGTTTCATTTTCCCAGAACCAGTGAACTTCAAAACTTTATCTGCAAATAGAACAATCTGGTCCCCTGAAAACAAAACATCACATATCATTGACGATTTTCACGAATTGCCCTATTTGTCTGTTTTTCTTCCATAACAATATATAAGATTTTCATGAATTGTAACGCATTGGCATTACAACCGCACTCAAAAATTACATAACATAAGACGCGTATTAAAATTATGGGAATAAGAGTGAGAAACATTTTTTTTTTTTATTTTGGAAAAAAAAAAGTGAGGTTGCTTATAGGGAAGCTTCAACCTTGCTTGTGCAAAAGCTTCATCAAGTTGCGGTGAGAATAGATGTCGATGTAGTCCCGTTTACGGAGCTTCTCTTCCGGTTCGTCGCGTTGACCCGGAGAGGATTCATCCTCTGGAACGTCGTCGTTTTCGAGGGCTTGAGGTTTGGAATCGTCGATCTGGACCCGCCTCGACATCCTCCACCGTGTTTGCCGAATCAGAGAGAAAGGTTGAGATCGGAAGAGAGTGGTTACGAGTTATGAGTTGAGATAAATGAGTCAACTCGCCCGCGTTGAACCACGTGTTGGTCCAGTGGACCCCATCCAGCTGGCTCTCGTTCATTATTTCTAGCGCTCTCACCTATGTATTGTCCAGTTTTTCTTTTTTTCAACCCTTTTTTATTTACCCGCATAATTTTAATAAATAATTACTAACTACCCTGTTTTGAACCTGTCACCTTCCGCAGTTTGATTCTACTTTCTGTCAAAATCCACTGATTTGTAAATAGAAGTTTCTAGAATAACATATGGATAAGGAAGAAAATTAAGAGCACATGCTTGATAATTATTAAAGTATTATTTATCTAAAAAAGGAAATAAAGAAAAGTAGAAAACAATGTAGGAAATAAATTGAACTAGTTTTATTGGTTTAATTAATACACGTATCGTTTTATATAAATAATGAAAGTTGTAATTAAAGCAAATCCTAATTATTTAAAAAAAGTATTGATGACGTTTAATATTTTATTTTTTACGTAATGATTTTTATTCCTTACTTTTTGAATGGTACATGCATCTATTAATAAAGTTGATTGATGCACGCGCACACAGAAACTTAATAATGTTTGAATAATTATGGAGAGTTGGTAGAATGGTAAAGTAGATTTGTTGCTCTAAGTTTGATTTAGAAGAGATGAAAAAAATGAATGGGTTAAAAGGAAGAATGTTAGGATATTTTGATTAAGGAATAATTGGATAAGAGAGGAAAGAAAAATAGTTGGTTTAGAGGCGGCACTTTTTGACCGGTGATGAAGAAAAGGAATGGATTTCGTACAGAAAACGCTAAGTAGGGACCCACAACAGTTCATGAAATAGCGAACGGACAGGAATAGAAATGGAGAGAAAAGCCATATTTTGCCTCTTTTTATAATAATAAATAAAATTATTATTATTAATTTTATTTTATTTTATTTTTCTGTTCTTTTATTATCAAATAATAATAATAATAATAAGAAGGAAGAATAATAGGCATGAAAAAAATAAATAGATAAATAAAGGAGGGAGAGATGAAAGAATTGTAAAAAGGAAAGAGGAAGGAAGGAAGGGAAGGAGAGTGGATCGATTCCTCAGCAGCACCAGACATTTATAAAAGCTCTTTTCCTTCCCCCAAATCCCTCACGCTCTTCCATTTTTACCGCTCTCGTTCGCCACACAAAAAATAATACAAAACAAAAAAACAAGAATAATAAGAAGAAGAAGGTGAAGTAATTATATCCATCCACCGAGATCTATTCGTCTGTTAATGCTTTCTTGCGTTCTGGCTAATTGGTTTCTGATCTGATTTTCGATTTCGGTTAGGTTTTCGCGATGGCGTCGAAGCGGATCTTGAAGGAACTCAAGGATCTCCAGAAGGATCCTCCTACCTCCTGCAGCGCCGGTATTTTTCTTTTTCCTTTTGTTTTTGTAAATTTGGTTTTGATCAAAGGACTTTATACGATCGCTGATTTCTATCGCTGAATGATCGTGTATGTTATTTTGGAAATTCGCAAAAATTTTTAGCGTTCGTAGATTGTAGTTACTTTATGGCAACAGTGATCTAAGCATGATTCGGTGATGCCGATTGTGCTGATTTTGTGTTGTATTAATTAAATATAGGGGACGTTTATGATGATCGGGTGGTGCTAGGTGGATGTTCAAAGATTTTTTGTTATTGCGAGAGTACATATTAGGGATGTGTGATATTCTTCATTTTCGTTGGAGCATATTGTGTACATATTTTAAGCTTACATTTTCTTTTTGCCGGAAAAATGATGATTTTTTTTTTGTGTGGATTATGCCTCTGTTACCCGCTGCCTTGCTTGTGTGTTTCATAATTAAATTTGCGATTAGGAAACCGGTTTTCCTGCAGTTGAGGACTGATTAGTGTTGCAATTGTACATGTTGTTTTTGCTGTCTTAGTATGATCCAACAATCTGTGTGATCATTAGTATTCATATCTCTTATTTCTCATTTTGGATCGCTGCTTGTGTTATTGTGTAACCTGATTAGAGGGGTGCTCCGAACTAATTTTTCTGTTAGGTTACTTAAAATCTCTTGAAGCTAGTCGTATGACCTAGATCTTTCTTGCCAAATTGACGATTAATGGTATCGGTATTATGGGGATATGCATTGGTATATTTTGAAGGAATATATAATTTTGTTGCTTCCTAATCATGTCACTAATCTTTAAAGTTGTAATAATAAATATAGTTGGATAAACCTGTTCGAAATCCGCTTTGGGACTTAGGAATTGATTCAGAGAGCCTGAGATGCTATTATTTGCTTCTAGATTGGGACTTAGAAATCTGTCCAATCTAGTTATGTGTTGTTGTCCATTTAGAATAAATTCGTGTTTATCCCAATTTTTTTTTAAACATTGCAGGACCTGTTGCTGAAGACATGTTTCACTGGCAAGCAACAATTATGGGTCCCCCAGACAGTCCTTATGCAGGAGGTGTTTTCCTAGTCACTATTCATTTCCCTCCAGACTATCCCTTCAAGCCACCCAAGGTTTGTATTTTTTGAGGTGTCTATTTCTATAAAGTTTATACATTTCCTTTAATTCTGTGCTGGTTATTTTTTAATTAATGCCATAATACATTTTTCCCACTTGTTTAGCTTGTTTGGAGCTTTTATGTTCTAAGGGATCCTTTTTAATAGTGAATGCATCTTGGTAACTCTCATTTCTTAAAGAGAATAAAATTTGTTTTTTGGTCTCAATTTTTAAAGTAGTACAAACTATAGCATTTATATTGTTGAAAATTTTAACGAAAGTTCTGTTCTGTGTAAATAAAAAATTGTGTTGTATGCCATCATGAGCCATGTGCTATGCGACTCCTTCAGCTGATCTTGTTTATACTCAAGGATTGTGAATGCCTTTCAGGTTGCATTCAGGACAAAGGTATTTCACCCAAATATTAATAGCAACGGAAGCATTTGCCTTGACATCTTGAAGGAGCAGTGGAGCCCTGCGC
The DNA here is from genome assembly GCA_016859785.1 of Macrotyloma uniflorum. Taxonomy (NCBI): domain Eukaryota; kingdom Viridiplantae; phylum Streptophyta; class Magnoliopsida; order Fabales; family Fabaceae; genus Macrotyloma; species Macrotyloma uniflorum. The sequence goes on from BDMB01000001.1 coordinate 4,930,495, forward strand.
TAACTATTTCTAAGGTCTGTTTCTTCATTGTTTCACATAATAAGATCATCTTTTATTCCTTAAACTATGTTTTAATCATTCTCCCAACTTAAGAAACCGCCTAAACTTCGATGTGTTTCACAGCTTTATTGGGCACATGATCCCAATACTTGTATTCAATTTTGATATACAATATTAAAGTTGTTTTTAAGTTAATCATCTAATCACGTGTCAGAGTATTATAAAATATGTCTGACCTCAGGATTACATTCAATTTTTGTTGAATGATATAAAATCATTTTTTGTAGTTAATGGAATAATTAAAATCTTTGTATTTCTCTACAATGAAGTCTGAATGGATGTTTTAAGGAATTATATTGTCCATCAAGTAATTCTCATGGAAGGAGACCGCCATATGTAGCTTGATAGTTTTGATTCTTTCAAGCAGCCAACTAGTTATTCAGCTCTTGTAGTTGTTGGGGTTTTAAGCATCACCGTTCTAATTTTTCCTTATTGAGAAAAGTATGTTGAATTGCAACTAAGCATTGTTTACTTTGTCTTCCACATGTTTAGGTGTTGCTCTCAATTTGTTCTCTGTTGACGGACCCCAATCCTGACGATCCTTTGGTCCCCGAAATCGCCCACATGTACAAGACAGATAGGACCAAGTACGAGTCAACTGCTAGAAGCTGGACCCAGAAATATGCTATGGGTTAAGTGACCCGTGGTATGTGTGAAGGAGAGAGCCTTTTCTACTTCCAGGTTTAGGCCTCTCAGCCCTTGTATGAATATTTGTCGTTTTCAATTATGATTAAGGCCCCTTCAGTTGAAGATGATGGGGGAAAAAGTTTCTCCAACTGTTTGTTTTCAAATGGTAATTTAGAACAGTGAAATGTGCCCCCAATCAAATGTTATCCTCAAATTTTTAAACTTTGTAGTAGTGCCATTGCATGTTTATTATTATTTTTTTCGTTGATTAACTTAATGAAGGTGAATTGAAGAGTTGATCATCATGTGGTAGTCTTCTCAAGATTTATTATTAATTTCTTAATTGTGGAAGGTGTTTTAACAAATAAAGTGGAAAATTGCAATTGCTCTATGATGATAAGAAAATTAGGAGGGTAATATCGAATATCGTTATTTATTATACCTGTTATACTTTTTAAAATGGAAAATTGCAATTACATAAGAAAATCAGGATTCGTAATTTTGATCCTATAAGTTTTTGATTATATAAACTCTGTATACTTTCGGAAAATGCACCTTTACTTCAGTTTTATTTTATTGGGGAAATTGTCCTACGTAAATGATACATTTTTTCTAATTTTAAGTTAATTTTTCTTATATTTTAATAAAATAACTCTTGCATATTTTCTAACTTTTAAATAGAATTTTATTTTTTTAATAAATATTTTTGCCTTTCTAATTAACACTTATTTTTTTATTTAAAGTTATAATATTAATTCAAATTAAAATTTTAAAATATAAATATTAAATATATTTTTATAGAAGAATATATTTTTTAAATAGATTTAGAAAAATAAATATTTTCTTATTAAAAAACATAAAGAATGTAAGTGCTATTTATTAAAATTAGTAAGAGAAGGTGAATGTGTATTTTAAAATTATAAAGAATATAAATATCATTTATTAAAATTACAAAGAAATAATTGTCTATTCTAAAATTAGAAAATGTGTATGGTTAATTTCGTGGGTTTATAGATCAGCAAATCGTTGAGACTGCAAAATAAAACAGCTTCAGCTTCAATTTAAGAAGTTAGCTTGTTCGTACAACGCGTGAAAGTTAAAAAAGAAAATGCAAAATTTAACTCAAATGGATGAAGGAAAAATCATAAAGAAAAAAAAATCATAAAGAAAGTGATAACTAATTTTTAACGTGTTTTGGAAAAAAAAAATAGAAAATTTAAAGTTTGGAAAGAAGGCTGTGGAGAGATGATATATTTAAAAGTGTGTAGGCATTGGGTAAAAGGAGTGGTATGTGAATCTAAATCCAAATACTTATAGCTCTACGTGTAGTGTAATGTAATGTAATGTAATTTTTATAAATTATTTATACTTTATGTTACTTGTTTTCCCTTTCTCTTTCTCCCTGCAACTTGCTGTTGCTTCGCGGAATCTTTCATCCTCTTTAAATAAATTCAGACAAAAATTAAAATCAATTTCTTAAAGCCTTCGCTTCTGTTACCAACGTTTTCGCCTATAAAATGAAAATCATGTTTTCTTCTAAAATATATCAATTTTCTAAAATTATTTTCAAATCAAGTCTTTTGAAACAAAATTCATAAGAATACTTAGATGTTTTCTTATCTCAAAAGCATGTGGTGAGACATTTAACCTAATATGAGCGATTATTTTCCGAGTATTTTAACTAAAAACAATTGTTAAAATAGAAATCAAACACAATTCTAGTGATCCTACGTCGATTTTTGGTGAGAGAAGTTGGTCCTTTAGATGATGAGATGATTGATTGCTCGAACAGACACGAATTTCAATCCGTCTCTGCGTTGATAACACATTTTAAAAAATAAACTTAATTCTAGATTTCCTAATAAATAAGCTAATGTTAGGTTGATAAAATATAGTCGATAATATTTAAATTAATAAAAATATTGTTAATTGTGTGTATATTTTATATCCAGTTATCAATCTGTAATTTTTATTTAATAGTAAAAGAACCATCATTTTATCATTAATGTTTTGAATTAGGTGTAAATTAAAAAGTGATAACAAAAAAAGAATAAGAATAGAAGAGAAATAGTTAAGAATCTATATTATTTTCGATAATAGAAAGAAAGAAAGAAAAAGTAAAAAACTCCATCATTTCTTTTCTAGAATAGAAAATAGAGTGAAAATAAATATATAAGTATTATAAAAAAATACTAATAATTAAAAATTAAATTTAACTTGGAAAATGAACATTTTATTATAATAGTTTTCTTAATATAATATTTTATTAGAAAATTAATTTCATTTCTTAAACTAATATTTCACATTTTTAATATTTGTAAAGGGGATCGTCTTTATACCTTTCATAAATTTATCTTCCATCTTTCATAATATTTATTTATAAAATTTTACGAGTTATTAATATATTGATGTGTGTTAAAGGAGAGAGCTCAAAATATAAAACATATAATAGATCAAGAAAAAGATAAAAGTATAAATTATTATAAATTTTAGATCAAGATGTAGAACTCAAATATTTTCTTTTTCAAGTAATCCAAATTCTTCTAAACATTATTCGTTTAATCTATAAAAGAAATTATAAACTTAAAGAAATATGACGCATATCTTATTGTTTTAAAAAAAAAAAAAACTAAAGAATTCAGGAACATCCAACAATTGATAAAGACAATCTAAGTTTAGCAAATTTATTAGTCGCTTGGTTGTTTTTTGTGTGCACATGAAGCCATAATAAGTCTCTTAATTGGGAAATCAGATTTCCTATTCCACAAATTGATAAATTTCATTAATATTTATTTATATTCTGAATTTTAAATAATTAAAATTTAATATTTTAATGCATTATAACTTAATTTTATTTTTAATGAAATTAAAATGTTTAAAACTGTTGATTGGACTTCTATTACAAGATTTTTTTTTGGGTCCATGTTGAACTTTTTGGGTCAGGGCCCATACTGAACTCAGGGACTTAACATTTTGTTTATTTGGGCTGTGCCTTTACGTGCCCAGCAGAATTAAAGCCCATAATGATTGAAAGACTAAAAGAGATAGTTTGAATTTTGAAAGAAAAAAAGAAATTGTGATTGGAATTTTTGTGAGATTTTTGAAATAGTTCAATTACACCCTGACCTGCAATATCTGTGTTTGTCAGGTGAGGTAAATGAAAAGTGAAGAAGCACCCAACAATTATAAACTTCTGGAATACTCTGATATAACATTAAATACCTCTTTTCCTTCCTATTTATCTCATTTTTATAACACTCTTCCTAAACTAAAATCTCATCCATCTAATTCTGAGTAAATAGTTTAAAATCGTTTAAATGTATACCTTTATTCATAAAAAATAGAGATTGAGTAAAGATGTGCGCAAGTATTTATTTAAAAGGTGTTACTAACGAGTGTGATAAACATATTTTATTGGATTATGTTTTGGTTTAACTTATCTCCATTAATTTAGTTCCTGAAAAATTGTTGACTAACAATAGGCTAAATGGTGAAAGAAAGGAGAAACAGGGGACAATGAAGATTATTTAATTAACTTGATGCCCTACTTTCAGAGGACTAAGAACTAAATTAATAAAGGATTTATAGTAAAAAGTGATTAGGTGTGTACCGGAAAGGTACTGATCAGTCCTATGTCAGCCTTACTTCATGACGCTGGACTGATGAGGTGTCGGCCTAAACCGACAACATTCCGGTTGATGTTAAGTTCACAGATCCAGATTCACGATTAGTTACCACAACTGATTCTAGTACTGGAATTCAGTTATTGCAATTCTCGCGTAGTATGCCATTTACTCAGGTAATTACCCTATTATAAACTAGGGTCTAGGAAGTCAGATAAATCCATCTAATTCATACTCTCTTCACACATATAATCATACGTACTCCTTCTATTCATTTTTGTGAGGTATTCTGTTCATCTAAGTACAGGCTGTTCAATTTACTTCTAAAACTAATAAATTTATATTTTATTTATATATTATAATTCGGTTTTATTTTTATTATATATCGTCTAATGATACTGCATTCATTTTGGCCACCACATCAAACGACAACCGCCATATTAGCCGGAATCCCTTCAACCACTCATGCCATTGCCTCCCTTCTTTTCTATGTATACATTAGTCTATCTATGTATATACGTTAAAGTATTGTATTTATACGTATCATGAGTGCTTGCTAATTGTGAAAAATGATGAGTATCTTAAGAAAGTAACAATGGTAGGGTGGGAATTCAAAGTTGAATTTGGTGGTTGTTGTTATTTTATATGTTTATATACGCCGCTGTTGAGAAAAAGCCAAGACATAATAACATAACTTTTCTTACTATGTATGTATGAACAATTTTTGAGTGTTTAAATATCTAGGGACATCGTGACCCATGTCGTGTGTGTTTTTATGTTTTGTTTAAGGAGAGTGGTACTTGTATCTCATTTTTATATTCACTAGTATACGTGTTCAACATGAAGCTGTTTGATACTCTACTTTTAAAATACAACAAAACCATTAGTTTAGAAGAAAAGAATATTAAAGAAAATGTTGCAAATGGGTCGTGCCCACGAGTGGGTTTCGAGAGAGCAAGGCCCCTGAAAACCCGGATGATTAATTACAAAACCCAAATACCTAATCTTAGTTCCATGTACTGCTACTGGTCTTGTCTCTTCTGAGGACAGGCCCACAATGCAGGGTTGAATTTTGGTACCTAAATATCTCTATTAAGTGGAATTTTACTTGTCATTTCAACTCACCACTTTGAGTCAATGCATGCAGTTCCTTAGCTGGAACTGTCCACAATTATATATATAATATCAATGCACTTACATAATCTATCTATCCCATTAATAATAATATCATCATTCTTATTATCATTGCTACAAATTATTCATCAAAACAATGAAATCTGGAACTCTGTTGGTTCTCTCATGCACTCCACTCAAAATTCCTAATAATGCTCACTAATTAAATGGGTTATGAGAAGTTTTAAGTGGGAACCAACTTTTTTGCCCAGATTAGACAACAAAAGGAAAATCACATGTCTGTAGTTTATAAACGTTATGCTTTTGCAGGACAGGATTTTTGGACTTCAGCTTACCCTCTCTACCAAATCCCCTTATTCTCTGATTTCACTTTCTCTTTCTTTCGTTTTCTTCTTTTTTAGTAGTACAATTCTTTCTTTTTCTCATTTCAATTTTTCCCCTTCTCTTGTAATTAACCAAATAAACATCACAATATTCTATGTGTCTGTAACCAAACCCAATTTCTATCATATCCCTTGTTGTTATTAGTGAATGATTATGGGATTAAAGTTTAATGAGAACAAAAGCATGTTCCTTCCACCACCCCCATTTTGAGGCAGAAAATTTTGGGTTGCCACCAAATCCTCGCCATTCTGCATATTTTTCAGAGTAGATTGGGATTCCAAATTCCAAACCCCAAACCAATCAACACAGTGCTAATCAACACCCCAGATAAAAAGAAACATAAAAACTAACCACAAAACCCAAAGCCACCTTATTCAATCCTTTCTCTTCCACTCTTTCTTGGAATCCAGGTTCTTACATTATAATAATCAACTAATCAGTGGTTATTTATTAGAAAAAAAGAAAAATAGAAGTCACAGTCTCCACTTTCACCATGGTACAGAGGTGCCACTCACAAACAAACGGTGCCGATAACCGGTAATAAACGGTGAAATGTCAGTGGGACCAACAGCTTCAACGTTCACCCATCTGTGTCTTGTAGTCTCGAGACAAATCCCCCATGCGACCATGTTTCGCTACTTCCACTTCGCAGTTGCAGCCTTTACCACACTCCATACTTTCACATCACTCGTTTATCTCTACACTATATATTATTATGCAAACCCTATTACTCTGCAATGCACTGCATGTTACATATTAATTGCAACCATTGAATTAGTTTTAAATATATTTACTATGTGAATGAAATCTTCCTAAGATCACTTCCATGTCATACGTGCATGTCAAAGCAACTCTACCATTTTTTATGGGAACGAATTACCATCAAGGATCCTTCCATAAAATAAACCAGACGCGATCTTTTCTAGATCAGACTAAAAAAAAATACCAGTTCCTATTATGTTGATCTTCAAGAATAGAATAAACATTCGTATACCCTTTAGAGTTTGAATGAGAAAAAGTAAAGAGAAATTATGTGGAAGTGAAAGAAAGACGAAAACTTGGTCTCGACACATTCATGCGCACGTCCTATACACGTCTCTTTTGCAATAGTAAATTTGGAGTTTGGAATAATGCTTGCAAGATATTTTTATTTAAGTAACTCAAATTCTTTAGAGGGGCACGTGATCTGCTTCAATATAAGTATTCATCATCCTCACTCAATATTAAAAACAAATCAAACAAACCCAACCTACAAAGCAACCAGCTGTGGCTTTCTGTAAAACACACCCCTCCTCTATCTTTTTACCATTTTTTACTTCTATAAATAATTCGTTAAAAATTAAATTTACGTGTTTATTCAAGTTTAAACACTGAATTTATTCATATAAAACGCATATAAAATAAGGAATTACATAATTATTTTATCAAGATACAAAATTATTATATTTTTTACTTTCTAAAAAATCTTGTTGTCTTTGAAACTGATAAATTTTGATTTTCTCTTACTCTTCTAAAAGGTGGAGTGTACTTTTCAAGGTAAAGTGTGGTTTCACAATTTTTAATTAAAACGGTTAAGCCGTTGAACATGTCATGCATGGCAATTAGCAAGGGAAGAGAGAGAGTGTGAAGGACAGCTAAGATTTCAGAAGTAAAAAAAACCTTAATCTGTTATTTTTTCATTCTTATTTGCTACAAACTAGTGTCTTTTATTTCCCATTAAAATAACTTTCAGTTCAATGAGATTATTTTGTAGGGACAGCAAGTGAATGCTGAGTAAGTGTTGGAATTTAAAACAAATTAGATCTTGGTCATGGTCATGGTTTTCTTCAAAGTTAGTTTTTGTTGTCTCTGTGGATTCACAATCCTTTTCATATGTTTAAAGTTGTTGTGTGATGAGTTTGAACCTTTTTTTTAACTCTTTTGTAGTGTAAGTTAGAGTACCTCACGTACTCTTTATTATTAACAAAACCTTTTGCTGATAAGAAAAACACAATAAAAACTATTCCAGATAGTATTTTAAGGAAAAAAAGGTAATTAAATTTATAAATTTAATTCACTTTCCCTGAAGTTTGCAGTTTGAGAAGAACTTTATATAAGAAAGAAAAAGCTTAGGAAGGCAAATCTGATTCTTTTTTATCTTTGAGAGAAAACTGCATAATGTAGCTCTTTTACTTTTCTGCTTTTCTTTTGGTTTGGTTTACTTTTGGGAATTATATTCATTGCAATATGTCATCAAGGCAGCATCTTTTTATTCGGAGAGGAAAAAATTGCTTTCCATGAAGGGAATTTTTATTGTTCATTTTATAAGTAATTTTTTCAAAAAAAGAAAAAGTGTTTGATCTGATTGTTCTCCAATTTAACTAAAGTTGTGAAACGTGGAAAGAATCACGTGACAGAAATTAATTTGGTAAGTAAAGAAAATGAATAATCTGAAGAAGTGTGATGCTGTGAAGTCTCTGCAAGTAGGTAAAAATGGAAGGTATTACGTTTGGTTTGTCTGTTATGTGATTTCTTCTGATATCGATCAAAATTATGACACACACAAAACCAACATCTCTTGCTTCGGGGAGAAGCTTATGGACGCGTTCTTAGTGAAGATAATATTTAATATCATTCCTTTCTGTAATAATATTATTACCATTATTGTTTTAAATTCACAACTCTGAAGACTTCCACCATTACTACTATTTCTTTTTTCTTTCTTGCATGGAACTACGAGCTACGTTGTTCGATCTCAAACACAGAAAAAAAAAAAATTAATACCGACAAGATACTAATTAAAGCTTCAAATTATGCGGCAATTGGCCCTTCTTTTTAGAATAGGTTCTACATAATTCACTAGTTTATGTTTGCGAGTTATTACAGTAACATGACCTACTCAAGTAAAATTAACTAAAAATAATAGTTGAACTTAACTAAACTTTTATTTTTATAAAATAATAAATTACTTTTTTTTTTCTAAATGATTTTCAAAATTATAGATTAAATAAGATTTACAAATTTTATATTTTAAGTTAATTAGATATCATATTTTTTTACTTACATTAAATTTCAGAAAAGAGACATTATAATGTGTGTGTTTATTATAGATTAAATTAATTAATTATTACAATCATCTTTTTTTCTTTGCGTACAATGATATACAATTACTTAATAAAAGTGCAGTATATTAAATATCAAATAGTTTAGTATGCATATTATGTTATTTTTTATTATAAATTATTTTTTCATAAAAAAAATTACAATGGTAAAAAATTAAAATTGTTTGATAGATATATTAGAATGTATATCCGAAGAGGTGTATCTGAATTAGTTTAATTATATTTTGAACAAGTTTTTATAAATTGAAATTTTAATCATTGAATTTCATGATAATATGTTATCGAATGAATATTTATATATTTTGAAAGAAATTGAAAAGTAAATAAGAGAAGGTTGTGATTAGAAAAGAAGAAGCAGTGAAAACGAAAACGGAGGCAGGAGTGGATAGTGGGTGGCAGCTAAATATTCATTCAAATTGGAGCAAATTAGCGTTGAATTCACTGAACCCAAAGGAGCGTGATGTGCCGGTCACACTCAATTCAAGGGCATCGAATCTCGTACGGACACACAAACAACGAAATACTTAAATTCATTACATTACGCACTTCATCAACACTTATCATTTTCACTCAATTTTTCAAAAAATATACAGGATCTTCGATTTTATCTTCATTCACTCCCATCCATCCATCCCTATCTTGTTACTAGCAATCAAGTAAAAAAATAAAATTCAATTTAGAAGCTGATAAAGAGATGATCTTGATGAGTTGAAGTAGCTTTAGAGGAGAGGCAAGAGAAGGACGAGGTTGTTTCAAATTTTAATATAAATGAAAAAGTGGGACGCAACCGACCGAGTAATTTGTCGAATTCGGTGTTCTTGGCTCTGTGTCTGCCTTGGGCTAAACTTTTGCTTCACTTGGCTCAATGTCAATGGAGGAAGAGACTCGTAATAGGACCACTTTCCAAGGATTGATTCATTACTCTCAACACTGATTTTGTCTTTGAAGATCCATATATATTTCTATTGGTGCCTTCGGTTACCTCTCCTACATCATGGGATCTTTCAAAAACACACAACATTGTTTCAACTTCACCCTTAATTTTATGTGAACATAAAAGGTCATTCTCACAAACACCAAAATCTCTAGGTCAACTTTTAAATTACTTTTTTATTCCATAAATACAACTAAAATGTTTTCTTCTTGTATTTTATTTTCCTTTTATATATCGAACGAGTAAAAAAATAAATAAAAAAGCAATGTAACACACTTGTCATTTTATATTTTGGGAAATATCAAATGTGTCCACTTGTCCAACCCAAGTTGCCCTCGATACCTCTTTATCCCATTCATTGATGCCAAGTATATATACTCATAGCGTCCCTTGTCTTTATTACTCGATTTTTGTTTGCTTGTATTATTTGTCAAGAATGAAATCAATAATATTCCGCGACTAAAATTTACAAAACAGAATTAGAAATGTGAGTGTACTCGGACACAGACTAATTTATGAAGCTGTCATTTTCGTGAGCTTATGAATGCTTTTATTATCATTGTACAATTTTCTCATAACGTAAAAACATTGTAGAACTTTATGATTTATTAAATGATACGTAGCTACGTAGCTACGTATGAGAAATGTGAAGAAATGTGAAAGTAGTGAAGGGACATTAGAGTGTTAATGTTTTGGCCAAATGTTGGTGCATGAATTGAACCGCGAGAAATAAACTTATATGCAGAATAAACCCAGAAACACTGGTACGACGCATTAACCCTGCATGCATTATGGATCAGTAATTTAGTATGATGATTATATATTATGAGTAAATCCAAGAAGTAATAAATATGAATATATGGTACGTACATACACACAATCAAGTGACAGACCAACCTCCAACAAAATTAGCTACACGTACCCTTCAGTTTTTCCCTTACTAAGGTACACTTCTATACTTCCCACTACACCAACATGCACGTCCAATATTTATTATAATGCAATGCACAACACATTCGCTTTAACTTTTTCTACAAAAAATATAAACCTAATATATTTTACTTATTCTTAGGAACTTACCTAGCTGAATAAAAAATAATAATAAAATTGTTGAAGGTGATACATAGACTTTATAATGTATGAAATTTGATGAAAAAGTGGGAGAAGATACCACCCACACGATCGATGACCAACTAAGCATCAAGAATTACCCAAATGATATTAAACATTGAAAAAGACTATGGATATTTTTCGATTGATATTAAATATTGAAAAAGCTATGGATATAAGTTTGATTAAGCTTAATATGTTTGAAACGTGGAGTAATGGTTAACAAAAATAGTATTATTAATGTAGTTCCTTGGTATAATACCACATGTATCTAACCACAAAGGATGCCGCAAAAACCAAAACTGTCTTTCAATTCAAAAACGGCAAGGCAGTGGCTCTATTTTTAACAGAAATAATTAAATTAAATGAAATTTTGTTGCATTTATATTCTTAAATATTTGTCGAATTCTTATTGAGAAAGCATATCCACGAATTGGTACCTACGTGACACATAAAGACGTATGACATAGTTGGCTTTTGAGAAGCTTGGTCACAGGTATTAACACTAAACTTTACAAACTACAACTTTTTTTTTTCTCCTTTTATTTTGGTTTGGTTACTTTCTCGAAATAAAACCAAACAGTCGGCAAATTTTGTTTTATCTACTGTTTGGCTTTCAGGTACTTTTATGTCTTTTCGTTGGAGCCGGTCTTGGCGTCTACCTAGCCACATTAATTTACTTTCTTAATTTCTAAGCTCATTTTCTAGTTTTTATTAACCACAAAATTTGATAAAATCAAGGTCAAAATTTCAATACCTAGCTATGCTTGTCTTCTTTTTCAGGACAACAAAATACATATCATATATATGGCTTTACTCAATTTTGTATCTTTCTACCACTTACTTCTCTTCTTGTTGGATTTTTCTCAAAAACAGCAAGTAATTAAAGCAAGCATGGTCTACTAAGCCACTTGAATTATACTAACTATTACTAATTTTTATTTTCAACAATTCACTTGGTTTTTATTTTGGCTTAAGAAAAACAGCGAAAAATAATCAATATAACATCATTTTAAGTATTGAAAAAAAAATTGTTTGATGGGGATATATACATCATACTTTGGTTCTGAATGCAAGTTGGAGTGTCATTATACCTTCAATAATGTTTGTGATGATGATAAAGCTTTGTTTTGAGTTTTAATAATTCAATTATTAAATTTAACTCAAACGATGACTTCTAACTACAAATATAAATTTTGTAAACAAGACTCTTAAAATTAAAGAATTATTTTTCATCTCTTTTGGGTCAATCCATGTCAATCAAGTTGGTATTTTTGATTCTATTGTAATGCTTATGCATGCTATCATTTTCCTTAAAAAAATTAGCATGTTTTACTCAATTTGTAGTTATAAGTTAAAATCTCAACTAATTTTTTTCTTCTACATAGATTTAAATTAACGAGTAAGATTTAAAGTTTCATTTCAGTTTTTTTTTTTATGTAAAATAAATTGTTTAAAAATAATCTGAATGTTTGAGACATTTTTAGATTTAGTAAAAGCATTTTTTTTTGTTTAAAATAAGTTATTTTAGGAATTAAAAAGTTGTATTATATAATTATTTTTCAATAGTCTTTTTAATAATATCTGAATAAAATTAATTATCTTGAAATCAATTTTTAGTAAATTTATCCAAATGAAAATTTGATAATGATTATAAATATAATTAATTATTAAAAATAATATGGAGCCATCAACTTTTATTGATAATTAGTTTTTGTTAGAAAAATATAAATGATTATCAAATATTTATAGAACTTTAAATTTTACTTAAGAATATTGTATTGTTAATAGAAAAGAATTTCAACGAATGTAATGGTATCTAATAAGATTCATGTCTTTGAAAAAATAAACTGCTTCAGAGATATCATTGTTGTTTTGGAAAACGGCTTCTATCATTTAACTACTTCTTCATACTCAAAACGCCTTCTTCTATCAGTCTCGTATAAAGAGGTCAAAATGTTTTGGAATCTTATTCGTGTATACCTAACTGTAATGTTATGATTTTTCTCTAAAGAAGTGCTACAGCCATAGAAAAGTGTCATATACAAACAAGTTTTATGATTAAGTTCACTGAAACTATTTTGCTCTTACACTCTAATTTTAAAGACAAATTCAACACTAAATTAATAATTATTTTATTTTTAGATAATAGTATTTTTACAATCATTATTCCACTTCGTCTAAATCTCACTATTTTAAAAGGAATTGTGCTACTAATTTAATAAGTCAAACCACTTATATTATTTATATAAGTAAATAATATCCTATACGCATATGTCTTTATTGTAAAATAGACAAATTTAATCTTTACAAATACTTACTTACTGTTTAATTAGTGCTTAAATAGTTTCATCAGTGGTCCATTGATTTAATATCATAATCAAATCGATTCGATGATTTAATATCATACTGCTTTCTTGAATTAAACATTATAAAAGGCAGTGTTAATTAGTATAATCCAAATAACCTTTACTTTTTTGTAAAAATAGAATTTGATATAAAAAGAATGTAATGGGAGAACCATTTTGAACGAAAATGAATATGTGATTGAAAATGAAGTTTCTAAATTTTGATCTAAACACAAACTGTCAAACTGTGATGGGTGACTGATTAACAAATTCTAGTCAGCGGCATAAGAGATTCGCATTTTTGTCCAACATCATTGCGGTGGGTGTTTATGGAGGTTTTTTTTTACAAAAAAGTTTTGTTTTTAAATGAAAAAGAATTATAGGTTTGAGAAATTATATATATAGAGAGAGAAAAATAAGGAGGAGAAATAGATGGTAAATTTGGAAGGTGAAGAGGTAGTAAAAGGTGTAGAGTGTAGTAAGGACGTGTTATGTAGCGCGTAGAGTTGAGATATCTCGAAATAACAGATAGCAGAAAAAAACCCAGAGACGTACAGAGAGGAATTGTAAATGGCCGCAAATTCTAGGTTGCCCACCACGTTAACTTCTACCTCTAGCTGTAAAAAGTTAAATAAAATAATCATTTCACAACAAAAATAAAAACATAGTCACTGCTTAAAAAAAGTTATTGACCCACATATACACATACACATGACTCACCCACCATCACTCTCCTATCTTCCTTCTTCCAAAATACCCAATTCACCAAACTACCCTTGCCTCACGCATTTGGAATAACCCAAGGGGGGGTTCATTAGTCAAACAGATTTCACGGATTAGTGGCAAAGGGGCGGGTATCTTGGGCCTCACGTGACTCCATCACACCATCTTAAACCATGTGGCATATGATTGTAATCACCACCGTTGGATTAAGCGTTGATGATGTCGCATTGGTGTGGATGGCCCAAGTGGAAGCATATGTGCAACGTGTTTCAATCGCATGGATGCGGCGACCCGTATTCTTCCGCCTTCCTCTACTCTACTCCCACCCTTTCAATTTTCAAATTTATTTATTTATTTATTTCTAGTAATTTATTTTGATTTAATTTAATAGAGTGGTATTGTAATCTTTCCGGTTTGGGCTGTTGGATCCTATAAAACAGGGAATTCAGTGTTACGGACTTGAGAGCAGCAACTGAACTCTTGCTTCTTCTTCTTTACCCATTCAACTACACCTCGCAGAGCTAGTACCCTTCACCCTGCAGAATCTGCACTTTTTTTGAGCCCTTCTATTCTCCTCGCTTTGAATCCCAAGATATCCTTTCCATTCAAGGGCGCCACTACAGGAACAAGAAGTTTCAACGAAAGTCTCCGCCACCAGCTACCCTCCTTCACAACCCCATCTCATCTCTACATCACAACACAACACAACACAACACTATTGGAATCACCATCATCTCAATAATTCCCTTTCTCTTTCTCTCTACCCCCATCATGTCAAAAGTTCTTCTTTTCTCTTTATTCCTATCACTCCCAACCATGTCTACTACTCCCTTCCGTTTTTAATATTTCTTCCTTTCCTCTTTCTTTTTTTTCTTTCCTTCCTTTTAACCCTCCCTCACCTTTTCCAACATAAAACCCCTCCAGTTCCTATCCCAAACCCCAACCCTTCTCCTTCACGATTCCTTCTCTTTTATTCCCAAACCACTCCTATTTCTGTTTCCCGCTACAGCCATTACTATACCAACACAAACGCAATACTAATACTAATAATTATAATAATAATATTAGTAATAGTAATGGAAGAGAGTATCCTATGCAAACACACAGTGCATCACAGCGTCACCAAGAAGCTCCTCACACCCAAAAAATCCCAATCCAATTCAACCTCAGACCGCAGAATAGTCCGGGTATCCTACACTGATCCAGACGCCACCGACTCCTCCAGCGACGAGGATGACTTCCCCTTCGTTCGCCAAAGAATCAAGCGCTACGTCAACCAGATTGAGATAGAAACAGCCACCGCCGCCGCCACCACCAACGCTCTTTCCAATGCTCGTAAGAGGCCCGCCGCCGAGCCATGCCGTCGCCAAGTCAAGCTCCACCCCGGCAAGAAGTTCCGCGGCGTCCGCCAGAGACCGTGGGGGAAATGGGCGGCGGAGATTCGAGATCCGGCCAGAAGGGTGCGTCTTTGGTTGGGAACTTACGAGACTGCCGAAGAAGCCGCTATGGTCTACGACAATGCCGCTATTAGGCTTCGCGGCCCCGACGCCTTGACAAACTTCGGAACGCCGCCGCAAAAAGAACCTCCGCCACCGCAGGCGCCGGAGGTTCCCGAAATGAAGGTGACCGTGACGGAAGAAGCCTCAGGGTCCGGGTCTGGGTACGGGTACGACTCCGGCGACGATCATTGCCACCCGAACCTGTCCTCTCCCACTTCGGTGCTCCACTTCCGAAGCAACTCGAGCGAAGAAAATTCGGAGAAAACTGAACAAGTGTTGAGAGAGTGCCAGGGTGAGACTGAAACGAGTTTGTTCGACGAAACGGGGGAGTTTATGGCGCTGGACAACATGCCTGCGTGGGATGACGTGTTCAATTTCGAAACCCCGGAGTACCCTCTTCTGTTTGAAGAAGAGCACGGAGTACATGAGTCCCAGATGTTGGGCGAAATGATGATGTTTTCCTCGGACGAAGTTTTCAGTGACAGTAGCAGTATTTTGCTTGCGGATTCGCTCATAGATTTCGACAAAGCGTGTCCTCCATCTACCTTCTGCCAAGTGGACGATTACTTCCAAGACATTTTGTTAGGTTCTGATCCTCTCGTTCTGCTCTGAGATTTCTCATTCCTCATTCGTCAATCCTTCACTTTCCGGCCTGCCTATTCACGGCAGATTTTGGTTCCGGTGGTAAAAATATTAAATAAATTACTTTATGTTTAATTTTTCTTTTTCAAAAAAAAAAAGAAAAAAAGAAGAAGAGATGTTTAGCTTTATTTGCGACTTTATTTAGTTGTTTTAGATACTCCGTTACAAATAGCGAACGGGGATGAGTTGAGAGTTAAGTTTTGTTTAAATTTTAATTTGTAATACTTGTTCCTTTGCTTAATAAGTAGGATGGTTGAAACGCGAGAATGTTGTAATGTATATTTGTCCAGATGTTAAACCAAGTGCAATGGGGTTCTTTTCTTTTCCCAATTTGATTCTATTTCCTCTTCTCTGTGAGTGAGAACTGTTGTTAAGTTGCATTGTTTTTGAAGAAAATAAGGAAGCAGGAATTGACGAATGTATGTGAACGACGAAGGGGCGCTGATTGCGGTGATGTGGTGGCGGGTCAGTCGGTGGGTCGGGGGCGGTGAGGGTCAGAAGAGTAGGAGTTTTGGTCGTTTTGTTTATGTTATGTGATAATGTCATAATGTGAATTTGAGACTTGACTAATTAATTGGTTTTGGTCTTTGTATTTTGGAAAGTAACAAAAAAAAAAGAAAATGTTTAAAACGTTACGCAGCGCACGCGGGGCGAACATAAAATCTTTGGAGCCTTTAGGAGCAAGCGCCATGCCATGCTGCCGCAAAGAAAAAAGGTCCAAAGAGAAACGAGTGCGTGTGTGTATGGTGTGTAGTGTGGACATCAAAAGGTGGAACTCAAGAAGAGTGTATCAATTGTCGGGATTAGACTTTTTCAGTTCACATGACTCTTCAATTTTCCATCACCAAAAAATATCACACTCTTCAAATTCTACACCTTTTCATCTATTCACCCCTTTCAATTTAAATCACCACTTAATTAACATTTATTTTGGGAATAATCTTAACTTCCTTCAAATTAAGTTAAATTTGCTATTAATGACAAATAATTGCATTTTCGGCATATAAATGGTGGTACATTACCAATAATGTGATTTTTTCAACACAAATGAATTTGATTTTACTCGGAAAAAGATGCATTTAAAAAAATGGTTGTTTAGTTAGTTTTTAATTTTTATTTCCTCTTAATTCAAATTTTCTCACATTGTCGACTCACTTTACTTTCTAACAATTCCCTCTCCAGAATCACACACCATGATGTTTCAAAATAAGAACCTGTTCAATCTACTAAGATTACATTCTTTCAGTCAACCCATAAAATATGCAACGGTGGGGCTGAAAAGTCAGGTTCAACAAGCTGGCCGAAGAATGATGGAGAGATGAATCTACACATAATTTTCTTCTTCTTTTTGAATTTTTATCCAATTGATATGACACAAAAATGAAACACGAGTTTAACTGATATGACACAACATCATTAATATGATATTGGCCAAAACATGAAAGTAGGATAAATTTGTCGACATTTTTTATTTTTAAGGTATTAAAATATTTAATATTAAAAATCAGCTTAGGTAGTCCTATGTAGAAAATAATATAATAATGCATTATTAATATTTATTATAATAATGCATTATTAATATTTAGAAGATTGAAGAGTTGATTCTGAATTTAAATATTATCTAAAAGTAGCAATGCTAATATTTTGAATATAAAATATGAAGGATAAAGTATTTTTCTGACCATAAAAGTGAGATAAATTATTTGTACACGAGGAAGGAAAAAAAAAAAAAAAAAAAACTTGGGTGCAGCCTGTGTGCCAGACAAAAGAGGAAGCTTAATATTGACACAATTGAAGATTCCTAGTATCCTCTACTGTTGCTTTCAGTGTTGAATTATTTCGTCTGCATTCGCTTCATTAAACAAAAATACTATTTAATGAGATTTTATTTACTAAAAATGCCTATATATTTTAAGGATTTTTTTATGTAAAAGGATTATACCTCCTCTAATATAGTTATAATAATACTACATTAATTATAATAATAATATTATTAATAAGTATTAATACTAATACCAACTAATTAATTTTATTAATAATTAATATTATTTATTATCATTATTTATATTAATTAATATTAATATTTATATTAATTATTATTACTATTAATATTAATTAGTATTAATTAATATTAATTATTCATAACTATTAATACATTAATAATACTAATAAGACTGAAGTATAATAATAATATTATAATAATAATAATAATAAGACTGAAGTATAATAATAATATTATAATAAAAATATTATATTATTATAATAAAATTGCAGTTATATAATAATAATAGTTATTATTAATATTATTTATTAATTAGAATTATAATATTAATAAGTATATATATTATTATTAATTATAAGTATTATTTATAATTTATTATTATTATTATTTAATTATTATTAATACTATTATTATAATAAAACTGAAGTTTTCAAAACAGTAGAATTTATTTAAATTCAAATCGTCCTTCTTTATACTGCTACAATTCTATTATTAAATCATATTTTCTTTATACTAATCCAGTTTGGTTGTAAAAATAATACAACCGATGTGACTTCAATTTTATTTAAAAAAAAAAATCAAATTTTTTATTACATAAAAAAATTTAAAATGAAATGATCTTGTTAAATAAGATTTATCAATTACTATAATTTTTAAAATTTAATTCATTTCGTAATTTAAAAAAGAAATTAGACTATATTTGTAAAAACCTCTATTTTTTTAGGTAAAAATAAACGAGACCTAATTTGATAAATATGGTATAAAAAGAATCGGAATACACAGTTTAATAATGATTATATGAAAATTATTTATTTGACCCAGGAACTCATTCTTGCATATATGGTTGTTGATCAGTTAGTTGTGTTGACTGTACAACCATCTTATGCACTTGACCAAACTTTCTTCTCCCCAAAAAATAAAAAAACTAAAAGTAAAGTGTAGCATTCCCTATGATTAGGCATGTAGAGAATAATATGAAGAATTAATAATCGTTTTGTTTGTAGCAGAAAATATCCTTTTTTTAAGCAATTTGCATGCAGAAAGATTGAAGTTGTGTGAATGGTGTGGTGGTGATGCATGTGGAAAGAAGTAGTATCTAAGAATGCATATCTTTATGAGTATGTGATGTGTACAGTGGTGTGCGTGGTGGGAGAGAGGCCAAGTCTGTTGAGAGTGTGAGCATAACATAAAAGTATTGAATTGCTTCACTATTACTCCATGACATGTGTGTAGATGGAAACAACAGAATCAACAGAAAAAGGGAATAAGGGATAAGCTCCACTGAATCATTATGTCGCTACTCTCAACCAAGATTACTACTATTACATTTCTTCTCTTCACCGATGCTCATCTCATCCTACAATCCCATTTCATGTTATCATTAGTCTCACCTCCTCATTCACCTTAATATCTTTCTCAACATATACACTACTATTTCCTCTCAAATCCATTATCATAATTGTGTTTTCAACTTGTAACAACATCATAAACTTCATTTTTTAATCCATTTAACTTGTTTAATTATAAACTGATATCATCAGAGCTACTAATTGCTAACCTCTATCTCTCTCACACGCACACATACTTAGAGCTACTAGCTACCTTCTGCCTTTGCATTGCATCATTAGATCACAGTCAAATAATTCAACAGTTTAATTTCCTATATGTTCACCTAAGTGTCTCAGCTCGGATTTCCACCACTTTACCATCAAATTCGACTATGTTTTTTCGATTATTTATATGTATTTGGAAAATGTTTAAGACTTGCTTGTGTGAGTACATAAATATCTTATACATGCATGTTTAGTTGTGTATGTTTTGTGATTGGATTAGGGAAAAGTAAAAGTATTTGAATTTGATATATTGATGACGGTTATTGATTGAGATTTGATGAATTTTGGAAAAGGGGTCCATATGGGCATAGAGACATTAGAGTTAAAGGAATGGCCTTAGATGAGTTTGTCAAAATGAGATGAGGTTGTGTGTGGATATAATGAAGGGAAAGGTCTTTCCCACCATTGTGGTTGGTTATGCAAAGGTTGGGGTATGTTTGTGGTGATCGCCAGTTGGTAAATGGAAAAATGAGGTTGTCTTTGTATGATATATAAGTGCATACTTATGTTCTTGCTTTAGTGTCCCATGGCATGTGTCATCTCTGGAAATGACAACCTGCTGCTTCCCCATATGTATATTCTATATCAACACATTTTGGTCCCTAAAGTGCATTTTGTTGGTGCTACCCAACATGGAGCCACACAAATATCTGAAATCATCTATATTGCTTTCTCCACTCCCATTATACATATTTCTCTTCCATAACAAATCATCCCATGCACCAATTTATTTTTGGCATGTACATTAATACTATTACTGTAGAAATTTTTTTTTTTCTTCTAGTATGAACTTTTTATTAAGAAACATTTAGAAAATGAGAGACAAAGATAGGAAATGTGAGATATAGATAAGACAAGAAGAAAATAATAGAGGAGTTTGAAAATTAAATTTTTTATATTTTCTTACAAAAAATAAAATTCTGACAAGATTCGAAATAGTTATTACCTCAACCTATGTAATGTTCATTCTTGAAGGCTTTTGTGATAAAGCGGCTTCTGCACGGTTACCTAAAGTGTTTTATTTTGTTAAAGTATATACTTTTAATCAACTCCAAAATTTAATATTCGTCTGCCCAACAATAACTCAGAGTCATAACTTCATTGCTTTATATTGCACGTTTTATATATTCATTTACTACTTTTGTTCATCTGGTGTAGCTATAAAGTAGTCGTAGATTATAGATAAGACTAAACTTGTATATATTTTTAAATTTTGAGTAAAAAATTACCTTAATAATTAACATAATAAAGATAATATTGATAATCAAGATAAAAATACTGATTAAAAGTGATTTTAGTTTTCAAAAAGAAACTCATGAAGAGGTAAAATCTTCTTCAAGAAATATCTAGGTTGAAAGTTTTGCAAGTTGAGAATTGAATAGGTTTAAAATTATTGTGATGGATGGCTGTAGGCTAAACTGGTATACAGTTTATAGATATGAATAAGAAGATGATAAAAAATAAATAAGGAAATGAAGGGTGTGGTGAGAAGGAGGAAAGTTTAGACAAGAGTCATAGAGACAGATATATAGGTTGGTAGGAATAGATTAGAGACAGAATATTATGATGCTTCTTGAAACCATGTCACTTACTCACTCACTCATCATATTACTATTACCCTCCTACTCCTACATACTACATGTGTGTCGCACCCTACTATTCATTAGCTTCACCCATGGTTGGGGAAAAGGACCTTCTCCAAATTATTACTTCATCATTGCCACACCTTATAACAAGTTTAAATATTACTATTTATGCACCTACTCTGTTTATTTAACCATTCAATGCAATATTTTTCTTGCCATTTTAACTTGTCAAAGATTCTGGTATCTTATTTCACATGCCATTTAAATATATTCACCAGTTACTTTAATAAATTTACTTCCTTAGGTTCACCACATTTTGAACATCTGATTCATCCTTACCAAGTTGGGGGCAATTATTGCATTTTCTCCAGCAGTTTTACAGAGGAGTAAAAGAACCCGGACGATGTAGGTTATACATTAATTTTGTGACCACCTTTTTTTCCTAACTACACTTACCTCCACTGTCAAAAAATTTGACACTGCTTTTCCTTTCATTTAATATTAATTTTATAACGTAAAGTACATCATGGTATCAACAAAATATATCGTGTTATATAAATAACATTTTTTTAATTTATACTTGACTGGGTAATAATATTCTTGATTTATCTCAAAGCAGATGAAAAGATTCATTATCTTGAACTTATTATCAGTAATTTTGTTTGATTTGAGAAGCACCCTTATCTTCCTTGTTAGGTTCGGTTTGCGGGAGCAATGATGAGTATTTGAAATTTGGGAAAGGTAAAACAACAAGAATACAGTGTATATATATAAAGGAAAGCAACCACTGTTGTCGGTCATTTAACAGCTAGCAGAGAGTACTTCTCATTGAGAAGAAGATAGTAGTAACTTGTAAGCCATCAGAAACTTAGGGTTAAGCAACCATGTCACAGAAAATCCAAAGGCTACATTAAATGTGTCTTGGCAGGAGATACATTTTTTTCACAGTATTGAACAAACACAGAGTCACAGGAGGGATGAGCAGGGCACAGCTTTGAGTTTGAACTTTCTGCTGTTTTCTTTGCAATACTGGGACAATATTGTTGATTGTAATAAACCACAATAGACAAGAACGAGGATTTTTACGTTAATTTAGTTCCATTTAAGGTTTTTAACTTGGACTGACCAATTTCTATTAGTTTGTAAGAAATTAGTAAAAGAAAGAGTGAAGTGAAAAGAAAAGAAAAGAAAATAGTGTGACATTGACAAGTAATTGAAGAAAAGGGACAAAGCAGTGAAGAAAATTAGAAAGGGTGGTTATGTGCAGTATACGAAGTATTGATAAGTTACCTCTTGGTATTTATTAGCATTTAGCAATCTACGCATGTCAGATAAAATAAAATGGTTTTGGTTAGGAAATTACGGTGGAGATGGAAGGGGGAAGCCACTTGTTGGGTTGAGGACAAGTCAGTGGTAATGTTGCAGGCTTTAAGTAAATTTACTAAAAAAGAGTTCTCAATCTCTCCAACTTGCATGCTATGCGACACACTTTTTCTGATTTGTTTAGCTGTGGGCTACTTCAATTTAATGAACAAAAGCTTTCATTTCACCCAGCTAGCGTATGTCACAATGGTTGGTCCCCCCTGTTACATATCCTCCCATTCTACTACTACTTTCAACCTCTCACATACACACCATCATCTTTTCTTCTTCTTCTTCTTCTTAATTCCTCACTCATATAACCACTTTTCATTTCAATTCACTATCAACAGTTCATGTTTCTTAAGAAAAAAAAACCATAAAACATGAGGTGATAAATATTGAAAGATTATAAAAATCTTTGATTGATATTGCGGTTGGTGAAGTGAAGGCCCAGCAACAATCCCAGCTTGCACCTTCAAAGAGGGTACATATTATTAGCACGCAAATCACTTGAAGCCAGTGAACCTTTTTTACATCATTATAAGTAAAAATAATTTCAGTTTCGTAACTAGTTAAAAATATTTTAGAGGAAGAAATAAAGTAAAACATTTAATAGAGTTGTTAATATTGAAAGCACGAAGGGGTGTTCGAAAGCTGAGCCTTGTATCGGAAACCCCAGTTCACCCGAACCGTTGATCTTGATCCGTGTATGAATATGATTGATGAATAGGATGGATGATGATTAATGTAAAACTTTGCTAAACTTATCTTGAAACATAAATACTGTCTCAACCACGTGTACGTTGTACGGTTAACTATGCAGCTCTGACTTGTGGTGCTTCTTGGGCCCACAAAATCAGCTCCTTCGATGAGGCTCACATGTTATGAATCAGATTTTTATATTCATTCATGCTTAGTTTCTTTCTATCTCTTTGTTTTCAGAATTTTCTGAGATTATTTATTTGTTGATGGAGTAAATGTGTTAATTTAAATTTGAAATGGTAGATGATGATAAAACGAGGAAGAGCAAGACAAAGATGTTAGGGAAGCATGTGAAGTGCATATGGCGTTTCTGTGCACCCAAACTCATTTTGTCTTCCAAATTTATTACCTTTTATTATTATCCCCCATGTCTACGTGGCAATCATGAGAATTTGTCAGCTTCATCTTCAGCAAACACGTGGAATAGTCATAACTCTGTTCCATGCCTCTCCTTTTTCCTCTTTTTCTTCAAATTTCTAAATAAAAAACTCATTCAATATAAACTCAGATTTAATCGAATTAAGTTGACCTATCTACAAGGGAATAAATTTTAATTCACTTACTGAGTATGAAGAACATCTTAGTGTTTACACTTGTAAATCTTTTTTGCCAGGTAGACTTTTTTTCCTTAAAAGTATGTCTTTATACACAAACATAAATATAAAAGTGAAAACACAGATTTTGGTGAGAGTTTGTTAATCTGCGAATAGCTTGCATTAGCTGGTGAAAACACAGATTTTCACACCCCTTTAGAGATGATAAAAGAATTAGAAGAAAAATAAAAGTGTGTAACAAACTATAAAAGGGTGAGACAAAAAGATTAAAACGAGAGGAAGAGAATGTCGAGAAAGAGTTGGACAAAGGAAGAATGTTTGCAGTTGTCTAATGTCAATCAAATCTTGATGCTGGATTCAGTTAAGAGAATTTCTTCAATTAATGCATAAACTTTGACTGTGTTCTAATCAAGCTTATGCATCCAATGGGAAATAAAGAAAATAAATATATGTGATGAGGCTGATTAATTAGTGTTAGAATTTGATTACTTGGTTGTTTTGCATTCTACTTCTTAATTGTTATTTGTTTTACTTTTGTGTGCATCAAATAATGAAAAAGGGAAAGTCAAAAAGGTGGAAAGAAAAGGAGAAAAGGAAAAGTGGAAGGAACACTTTCCGACATTCCTCGCATCAAGTTGTTGCACGGTTGACACAGAAATCGTGTATATTGACACTTTAGCTTATTTTCTTAACGGTTGGTCAATGCTTAAACATGCATATCATCACACAAATTTTTTACCAAATACATGGGAAATTCTTCAATATTCAAATCCAAAAATTTGTTTGAACCTAAATCATACACTTGCTGTAAGTAAAAATTGATTTTGGGTGTAGAATGAAGATGTTGAGGCAGTGATTAATAAGTTGCCGTTATTGTTGACTTAGCATGATTTGATTTGGTTGGAGGGTAGGACCTGTGTTATTCACAAGGTGATTGAAATTTCTTAAGTTAGGCATAAAGTTAGAAGAGAGTATAAGGTATTAAATGTTGGTACATATTTGAAAGATTATATATGAATGGTTACACCTATTGCTACTCTACGTATCATATATTATTATTTGATGATTAAGGGTTTCAGGTCTTTTTCTATTCACACGTCAACATCTTATTTTTTCTCAGGGATTCTTTCTTCTTCCTAATTGGCACATTCATGATATTTATTTTTCTATTCAATTTCACCTTTTAAGATAGCGACCCTGTAATAATCATTGGCCGCGTAATCCATATCTGGGCTTTGCTTTTTATGATTCGGCCCAGTTATGTTCTATGCGTCAAACAAAAACTTTTCCGCTTATGCAGGCCCGTCAAAACTTTTTGTCCAATTTTTTGTCCAGCTCTAATGTATGTGTTCAAAAGTTAGGCAATTGTTGTTTATACTATCGAACCTCAATTATATACTCTCTTTTTTATATATATTATTTTAAACCTCACTTTTCCAAAAACTATTTTTCAGAATGGTACTATTAAATTAATATTTAATAATATCTAATATCATTAGTATAGTTTTTTCACGCACTAAGATTTTAATAAATATAATAGAGTTGATATAATTATATTAAAAGAAGTTAAATAAAATTATATGATACAAATAGAAATTATATTGACTAAAATATACAAGAAATTAACAAATTAATAAAGATGAGTCGTAAAAATTGAATAATCTAATCTAAACGAGACCGTACTTTATCATAATGAATTTTCTTAAGGGTATAATACAAATTAAGCTAAAATGCATAATTTTCTAACTTTTTGTTCGATAACTTTTTGGTTCAAACCTAATTAACCTAATATAGAACCTTAATAACTGAAGTGGTGAATGATAAATAAAATTTTGAATTCGAAAACTTATATTATATATCGAGGAATCATATATGAAACTAAAAAAAATTGAAAAGTAGAAGTTGAAGTTCTGAATTGATTGATTTTTGTTAGTTGCATTGAAACACGAACGCTGGAACACCTAAGCAGGAGGCAGTTTGAAAAGTTAGAGAAAGAAGCATGGCGTGCTTCACGTAAGCACTTATTTTTATGTTGATCTTTTTCCTATTAAAAGCATACAAAAACAAATTCTTTTGGAGGACATTATTTTATTAATTACTATCAATGAAAAACAATACATAGCCATTTGAGTCATCTTAGTCATTGCATTGCATTGCATTGCATCATGAAGAAAAGAATATAATTTTCGTGGATGGCTTCGAAGCATATAGAGCAACCTGCAATTGAAATGAACAACAAGGACACAAATTTTAGGGAATGCTCTTCTCTTCCTCCACCGCAAAATTCATTCGATACTCAAAAATTGGGAATCACAGAACGAACTTTCTCCGCCGCAGGCGCCGCCTTCCTTTCAGTTATCCTTGCCAATCCCCTCGATGTTGTCAAGGTGCTTTTCAATTTTATTGTTGTTTCAAACTGCAAATTCCTACATAGTTTTTTTTGTATATCTTTTCTTCTTTGTAGACGATTAACGAATGGATTTTCCCTCGTGTCTTTTGGCTTTATGTTTTCGTTGCCTTTCTTTTTTGTGTGTGTTCAGATTAATTATTGGAAAATGATTCATGGACACTAAAAGAAAGAAAGAAAGAAATACAAGTATGATAAATGATATGATATAATAGAAGAAAGATAAAGAAAAATTAAAAGTGCTAGTTAGATTATTGATATACAAGAGTGTTTAAGTTTCATTACTTGCAATTGTTTATCTTTATGTGTGCTCTGATTTGTTTTGCCATGTGTCAGACAAGGTTGCAAGCTCAAGCCGCAGGGGTTGCATATTCACATCCTCTCAGTAACATGACTAGTAGAATGGCTTGTTTTGGCCCAAACATGGTACGCAAGGAACATAATTTGTTGCTTTGTCCTTCTATGAAGACCTTCATGACAATCATTGTTCCACTCATTTATTGTATCTATACGAAGTTGTTGCAGCAACCACCAATGTTTCATTTTCTTCTGAGATTGTTTGGTTGAATGATTTTGCTTCGTTTTATATCCAGTTTAGTTGTTACTTGCTAAAAGAAAAATCTATACATTTTCCCTAACAAGTTTGTGTAATTAATCTGGTATTTTCAATGTTATTCTTAGATGTTTGCTGATTTAAGATGTTCTCCATCATGTCACCGGGCTGGAATCCAGGGCACGGTTTCCATTTGTCCTCCTGAGTGTTTTCGCTACAAAGGAACACTGGATGTCTTCTACAAAATTATACATCAGGTTGGTGTTTTTATTTCATGGGTTGAAGTGAAGTTGTCATATGCATGGATTGAGAACATTTGTGCTTGAAGTTGTTATTTATGTGTATTACATATCTGCATTTACATATATAGATACATATTAATCACTGCAAATTTGGTATTGCAGGAGGGATTTGCTAAGCTTTGGAGAGGCACAAATGCTGGCCTGGCTCTTGCAGTACCAACTGTAGGTTCACAACTCAATCAACAGAGATTTATTGTTTAGTAATGCACATCATATGTTACTGCAAAGGAATTTACTGGTCATAACTTTAGTGTGCTGAAATCAGGTGGGAATTTACCTTCCTTGCTATGACATATTCCGCAATTGGTTGGAGGAAGTCGCAGCTAAAAATGCACCAACTACAACACCTTATGTACCATTAGTAGCCGGTTCATTTGCACGCTCTTTAGCTTGTGCAACTTGCTATCCTATTGAACTTGCTAGAACTCGTATGCAGGTATTTACAAGATAATTATCCATATTATTTTAACACCAAATGTGTAAAAGTTATAGCTTTTTTGAGTTTCTGTTTGTGAAGTGCACTGCTTGTTTAAGTCATAGTTACTACCTATCTTTTTTGAATTTATTTGTCAATGAGAAAGTAAAGTGTAATTTAGGGTTTGTTTTGCACTTGCTTTTAATAATGCAAAATTGATTTTGTTCTATTTATTTCACATTAGTATCATTATGCTGAATCAATGTTGTCATGATTTATCCTGGTCCAATTTCCAATAACACTTATCCTAAATTTTGATTGAGTCTTTTTATTTATTTATTTAATTATGTGGAGGCCTACAGAAACTTGTTATGTTTGGATTAGTGAAGGTTAATGGAGTAGAGGGACATCTTATTACATTGTTTGGATTGGTAAAATGAAGATGATACTTAATGGAACCTATTTCGTGTTATTTAATTCTTAATTATCATTAGGACTTAACAAAAAAATATGGTTTTAATAAAACCATAAAGTCGTTGTTTTGTCCTTGTCAATTTGTTTTCGTGATCATTTAACCTTCATCTTTCTTAGTTATGTTTTTAATATTTTTGTGAGACAACTTAATCTGTGTCTCCTTGCCACCGCACAACCATCATGACAAACATGTCAAAGACACAATCATAGTTGCAATTCTAATAATGGTTCTAAACTAAAAGGTTAGGACAAGTGAAGCTCTTTCAGATAAGATTTTTTGAAAGAATAAGGAAAAATCATACATGAAATGACCCATGGTTTTTGCTTGGTGCAGTAAACACTATCTTAAGGAATGATCCATTCATTAACAAAAGGAAATCAATTACAAAATGGGCAAAAAAAATTGTTTTGCTATAACAATTTATAAAAGCCAAAACCTTTTGTAAAGGAAAAGCTAAAGCACAAAGGAAAAGTAATGCAGTAAATTTTTCAAGTTCCCACAAATATCAAACCAAATAACGATAATTCTAAGATGAATTTAGTCCAGCTTATTAAATGAAGAAATATTTAAATTTACTTATATTTTATACATATATAACTGGTTTTTATTAGCTCATCATCATTTGTTACTACATAGAATATAAGTCTTTTCAAAGTAAGGGTTATATAAGAATAAAAAATTTATCATTAATGTCATTCCATTCTTATTCAAATGATGGAATAGGAATTTTGTTCCATTTTATTATAAAATATCTTAACGATATAATCATGTCTTCATTTTATTATGATATAGCCTCTTTCATTTTATGTTGCATTCCTCACTACTATATATTTTTACCAATCCAAAAATAGGCTAGAATTGTATTCTACTGTAACAAATGGGGTTTTCTTTCATCATTTAATTTATCCTTTTTTTTTTATTATATATTTGATTTTTTTAAAACTAGTAGTGTTTCAGTTTTATTTTAGATTCTAGAATCTTTCTTGATGCTCAATGGTTTATAGAGGAATTTCATTTATTTTGTTTTCAAGATATATTTTCTATTCACAAACTTGTTTTGGGTTCTTACTGTTTTCCTTTGGAGAATTATTGGGTTTTCATTTAATTATTTCGGATGTAGGCATCTAAAGTGACTCAAATTGGTAAAAAGCCTCCTGGTGTGTTTCAGACTCTGCTAGGTGTTACCCATGTCAAAAGCACAAATACTTCACAAAACAGTGGTAAGTGCTTAGGTTTTTTACAACATGAACATCTAATAACCATAATAAATTTAAGTTGAAGGGAGCACAAATACTTAACAAAACAGTGGTAAGTGCTTAGCTTTATTAATGAGCTGATAATTTAAAACATGCATGCAATTTTTTAGGTACTTTTGGTATTTTTGTCCTATCCAAATTGGAGTTTCACCTCAGTAAATTATGCTTTGCTTTAAGCAAATCTTTATTGTGTAGATTATCAAGGTGAAATTTAAATTTTTATCAGAAAACACTAACAAAAACACATGAGAAACTACATTTAAATTTTGTCCCGGAATTATTTACTTGTCTCATCTGTTTAATTTGATTAAGCAATATCTTCCAATTGTGACAATAGGTAAACTGTCATATTTATTCAAGATAACAATGCAATACTATATACATATATAAATTGATAAAGTAAAATGCTAAAAGGGTTACTAGATAATAATGTAATTGTTGTTGAATCTCTTCATTTCAAAATAGTGCGAAGTTATCGTCTTTTGTGGACTGGGATGGGAGCTCAACTTGCCCGTGATGTACCCTTCTCTGCCATTTGTTGGTCGACACTTGAACCAGTTAGTTTCCTTCATGAATCATTGGACATGTCAAGTTGTTTTTTTTTTTTATCTTTGTTTTGTCATGCCAATTACTCTTGCATTGCAGACTAGAAGAAAACTTCTTAGTTTGGTTAGACATGATGAGACCAACGTGTTGAGTGTTCTTGGGGCAAATTTCGGAGCTGGTTTTGTGGCAGGAACTTTAGCAGCTGGAGCTACATGTCCTTTAGATGTTGCAAAAACTCGAAGGCAGATAGAGGTTTGTTTTTGTTACAGATGTGATACGAAATTCACCAAAAAGTTTAAGATCTCAGGATTTTCATGAAATTTTGTCAGAGCTTCTATTACCGAGTGGTCTAAAGTTTGATAATTATCACCCACACTTAAGCCTAAATGAATCTTGCATAAAGGGATAGTTAGAGATGTAATGCAGTGTTTCTCATGTGTCCTTGGAAGAATAAACTTATTGAAATTTGTGATTCATGACATTTTCCTTTATTTTCAAGACACTAAAGATTTCTTAGCATTTTCTTCATTCGAATTGTGGATTATAGGAGGTTTTCTTTCCCTTGTTTGCAATTTATTTTTCCAAACAACTATTTTTTGGTGATACAGTTTCATATATATTTGATAAGTTGGTCTTATTCTCAAGTAATATTTTCAAAATAAAATTGCAGAGGGATCCTATTAAGGCATCGAAAATGACTACAAGACAGACATTGACGGAAGTATGGAGGTATGCCATTGTTTGGATTCCAATTGTTATAATTTTTAGTCTGCATGTTTTAGTGGTACAAATTGGATGACAAGTGTCTTAACAACCTATATTTTACTACCTCCTTTTGATTTGGCGTATGTCTACACATATTTGATTTGAGATGTACAATAATGGCATGATGAATCTATAGGGTTTTTCTTCTTTGACAACCTTAGTGAGAAAAGGTCATGTTTTTTACTTGTTAGTTAACTGTAACAATAACTTATAGTGAGGGTAAACATTGTTGACATAAATTATTACTGATATATTTGATTTAAACAAATTTTTGTTATCTTGTTTCAGAGATGGAGGCTTGAAAGGATTGTTTACGGGTTTTGGTCCACGAGTTGGTCGAGTAGGCCCTTCCGTTGGATTTGTGGTTTCATTTTATGAAGTGGTAAAGTTTGTTCTACATCATCGGAAAATAACATCATCATGATTGGATCCTTCTTATTTGCTGCCAAAAAAATTTTAATCGGAAATTTTGGAGATTGTAGAAGAATAGAGTTTTGGAAGAGGAGTCATTCCTAACATACTTGAATAGGAAAATGATCGGCATAGGACAAACGATTAGGTTTTTGAGTTTTTTCTTTTAATCTTTTTTGCTGCCTTTAACAAGCAGAAATTTTGTTACAGTTCGAATTCTCCTCTGAAGCAAATGACAGAAGTATATGGTTAAGATTTTTCTTTTTTTAACTTTAATTAACCTGATAGCTTTTTACACACAATCAAACCCAACCACAGACTCAATTAAATAATTTGTTTTCAAATATATATACTGTCAAATCAAAATAACAACTTCAGTATTTATTTGATGTTTGATGGTCTGATTTAAATGAATTATTTAATCTTTTTAATAAGTTGTTTTGTTAATTGATAAAGTAAATATTTTTACATTGTAAATTCATGTTTTTTTTTCTCAATGATTAAATAAAAATAATAATAGTACTATTATTATTATTATTATTATTATTATTATTATTATTATTATACGTAATAATTTATATATTATAATAAATTTTATTCAATATGTTTTGACATAAAAATTTAAAATATATTAAAGTCTTAAAAATTAAATTAAGTAAATGCTATTCAATTTTTTTTAATTTGTAAGAATACCATAAAATGTTTATCATACTTTTTATGATTTATTATCAAATATAGTTTAATTAATTATGTAATTGATCTTTATATAATTGCTGCAGTTTCAAAAATAGAATAAAGCATAAAAATATAAAAAATAAAAAATGTATTAAAATATAAAAATATTACAAAATTATCATGCAATCTTAACAAGAGGGTAAAACTCTCGTTATCTATTTTAGTTAGAAACAATTTTTGTCCTCCTATTATGCTTAATCCACAATTTTAGTTTCCTATTTTAATACAAAAGACATTTGGTTTTTCTGTTCACAATTTTGGCCCAATATTTAATTAAACATGTGTTTTATTTATATTATTTTGTTTTAATTGAACCCTAATTTAACATATTCATGTAAGTAAAATAAATAAATATAGACAAAATTAAAGATTGGATTGACATTACAAATTTTAAAAAATTGAGAGATTCAATGTCTGTTTTAAATGAAGGGATTAAAATTTTCAATTGAACAAAAGAGAGAGACTAGAATTGTTTATAAGCCTGTATATTTTCTATTGTTTTATGATATTATTTAGTCCACCTCAAATATAAGATAAGATAGCATATACATTACCCAATAAATTATTTGGTGTGCATTAAATATTTGATAATATTGCATCCTTACGTTTGCAATGAGTAACTTGACTCAATAATAAAAACTTGACTCAAAGCTTAATATGAAACTTCTTTTCAACTCGAAATTAATTCTATTTAAGTTTGTGGATAATTTGGTTCAATTTATTAACTCAATTTTTTTTTAAATTATGATTAGTTTACATATTT
Source organism: Macrotyloma uniflorum (assembly GCA_016859785.1). Taxonomy (NCBI): domain Eukaryota; kingdom Viridiplantae; phylum Streptophyta; class Magnoliopsida; order Fabales; family Fabaceae; genus Macrotyloma; species Macrotyloma uniflorum. The sequence goes on from BDMB01000001.1 coordinate 4,963,187, forward strand.
TTATTTATTCATTCATTTCATATAAAAATAAAAACAGTATGAAATTAGTTAAAAATATCATGTAAATTTAATATTATATATAGTTAGAGATTATTTTCTTAATATTATATATAAATTTATTTTTAAATGAAAAACTGATACATTTAATATAGATATGTAATTAGACATCCAGATAATGTATTTAAACAAAAATAAAACATGAAGATGGACTGATGATCAAATCTTGACACATTTCTCATATTATATATAAATTAGCATCACCACATTACTTCTATATTTTAATCACCTTCTGTTCTAGAGAGTTTCGTTCTTCTTCTATTATTATTATTTGATTATTATTATTATTATTATAAATATCTTCTTTCCTTATCTAAGTATAAAGAAAACAGCATAAATAGATGAAAAGAATCAGAAATACGAGATAATAGTTGAATTCATAAAGATATTACAATAATGCACGAATCCAATTGAAATCTCTCCTTCCTTAATCTTTATGACGCCAATGGCTATGCTACCATACATCAATTTAGAAATAAACGACAAGTCCCTTAAGATTCAGTGCATGATATAGGTCAGTACCAAAGCCACAAGCATTAGGACATATGCAATTGCTTGGTCAACTGTGGTGCCTGCAAAATATGAACAACAATTTATTAGCAATCTGCATTCTGTCCTCTATAGAAATGTTCAAAAGACAGAGTAGTATAAATATTCAATTGTAAATCAATGATTTTACTTTTGCCACCCAGGAGAATCCAGATCCGTTTTCTGAATAAGGATATTGAAAGAAGGCATAACATTTTTTACAATTGAAATCTCCTAATTGTATAGTTCCGATGATGCTCTTGTTCATTCAAAATGATCAATTTTTATTCTTTTTCTTTGATGAACATGGTATATATCAGTTGAAAGTTAGAGACTAATCTTTTAAAGTATTGAAATTTGTTTAAGAGATATACTTCTAAAAAATGTTAAATGGACATATCTTATCATAATATTATACAAAAAGCAATGGAACAAGAATGAAATCTAAAATAGAGAAAGAATTACCATCGCTTGTTGGGGCAGGAGCTGGAGCCGTGACTTGTGAAGAAGCCACTGTCATAAGAGCTGCAATGATGAGGATAAGGAAGGCAACCACCCTGAATGAAGCACTGTAAACGGCCATGTTTCTCTCTAGAAGTATGTCTATCTCTCCTCTCTTTCTTTTATCCTCTCAAACTTGAGAGAGAGAAAGAAAGGAGAGACAAGGCAAGTAAGAAAACTTTGTAAGAAAGATGTTCGGGTGGTGAGGTTCAAAAGCCCTATGAACTCCCTTTTATAATGCCAACGCAGGCTTCCATAGTCACAGAAACTACCTCTTCTGAGATGTGGAATGAAGGGTGCACCCGCACCTTCAGGGGGACCCCTACTATTCTCAGTTTTCCTTTTCTTTCGTTCAAAACTGTTACTAACAACATTTGGCAAAACCAACTCATATTTGCTTAATATATTTTTGGTTTACTTTAAAAGCAAACCCTTGAACCATAGCTTGAACAATAACTTTGGAGTTTAATTTCTAAGTATTGTAAACGTAAAAAAAGTGGTCATGTTAATTAATTAGAATGACTTTTAAATAAATTATTATGAAAACTAATAAATTTGTGAATGCATGGACTGTTTTTTCATAATTTTAAACAACGAATCAAACTAGTTAAGCTAGTTTGTTTTCAGTTCTGTCCTTGAAATAAGATAGCGCTTTCACGTTGTTGACAGTTCTATTTATGTGCAACACGTGACTAATCATTGCCATTAATTCTTAAAAATTAACAGAGGAGTCAAACATAGGATTTCATTTTGAGAGAAAATAAAAATTTCGTAATTTCTTTGAGATAATTACTAAAAATATCATAACTAATTAAAAGAGTAACAGTGACAGATATCCTTGGATAATCAGGGCAGCATATGCATGCACATATGGCCACCGTAATATATACATACTGAAACAAAAAAATATATAATCTTGTTGGTGTTTGTTTCAACTAGTATGCACATAACTGCGCATCCTAAGACTGAACAAAGGAAGTTAAGGAAAGAAAGGATTCTCTTTGTTTTTGTAGATCTGGTATAGTTGCTTTGAGTAGCGAATGGCAAAGGTTCTGCACAGTTCAATTGCTTTGGGGTCATGTTCTTGCAATTCCTTGACAGACTTCTTCAAACCACCACGAGGATCTCCAAGAGTGAGAAACTCGGCCAAAGTGCTGCCTCTGTAAAAGCAAGAAAACATGAAAAAGAAACTGATAGAAAATAGACTTTGAACTCACTAAAATAGCTAGTTTTTTCAAAGTACTTCTCAAATGGTCTTTAACATTGGAATATAAGAGATGAACAAAAGGGATATTATTTGTGTTTATGAGATGAGATTGCAAAGTTGAGGAGAAGGGCAAAGCCTGCGTATGGCTTTTGATTGTACTGTCTTTTACTCATATTATGTGTTCACTAAGCAATATCTTTTCTCATGTAAAGGGGTTTTCTTCGTCGAGTTATAATACTATCAATAATATCAGTAACTATGAGATGAATTCAAAGAAATGGCATAACCATCTAATGATGTGAATTCATAAAAGGGTAAATTTCAATCTCCTCTATTAAAAGATTCTCAAATTACACGCCTATCCTCTTTTCAAATATTCCTCTCATACAAATTAAGAAGAATTACATTTTCATGTAAACAAACCTATGAGAGTATTTATTTTATTTTTTATTTGCAGCTCTCAACATCAACAATTACTTTTGAGCTTCTCAGCATCATCCTAAAATAACAAGTTCTTGTCACATTTGAAATAGCCTTTGGGGTTGTTGCAAGTTCTTACTCTTTGGTGTGTAATAGCAATGGTCAAAACAAAACATGTTCAACTAAGACGGAACAAAATTAATTTTTAACTCAATTTTAAAACACTTTTCATTTAACTATTTAAAAAAAAAAATTAGTTGTATTCCCAGCCACAAAATGTCCAATGACGATCTAATGATAATCTAAGACTAGAGTATTTAAAAATGTGTTATGTCCACTTTTCAAACCTGACTAGAATTTTAACCCTGGATTGGTTGGCTGTTATTCGGACTATGTGAATCTCTTGTTATAGAGGATCTTATCTTCTCAAACAAAGTTCCAATTTAGAGAGATTAGATCCTGCATCTATTCTCCCCCGTCTCACCCCACACAAAAAATAAGAGACAAAATGCAACTTATAATCTAAAGCAAACATATTATTTAGGTTGTAGATATAACCAGCATGCATAGAAAAAGGAAGAACCTTTAGGAATCATACCACGTTAAATAAATGCAACATAGCCAACATTATACATTATCAAAATTATTATTTGTGCGTCTACCTATGAGCATCAAACTTGCTGAATCCTCGCTGGTTGGTATACAATGTTCCCCTGCTCATCTGTTCCTCAGAAGTTTGCTGTTGATAGAGAGCACACACAGCCTTCATACACAATTCAGAATCTTTCCCAAAAGCAGAAAGCATGTCAGCCTCAAATTCCCACTCCATGTGATCTTTCCTCCTGTGAATTTGTGATAATATCTTACTAAAGTCCATGTCCTCATCAGATACATCTCTTGAATCATCCATGTGATTATCTGGTACATCTTGTGAGTTACTGGAACCAGAGTCCACATCACCATTTGATGCATCTTGTGATTTGCTAGATGTGTCATCACAAGACAACTCATCAAAATCATCAACAATAAAATCACTCAAGCCTTCATCTTCACAGTCTGACAAATCCTCTTGTGATTCATCAGCAGCAGCATCAGCATCATTTGTCGGATTACTTCGCTGATGTTTGGCCTTACTAGATGTAAAAGCTGCTCTACCTTCTTGACTTTTTTTGGCCAATTTTCTCAGTGGCATTAGACGCTTCCTAGGTGTTACAGTGCCGGTAACCTTGTAGTCTGCAGAAGTAGAAGCAGCCACTGAGTTATTCGTGTCACATCTATCTTTATCAGGACTTACTTCCCGAATATGCATCCTCTTAAATTTACAATTCGGCACATCATCAGCATCATCATCATCATCATCACGTTCTGACTCGCTGGTGATAACATTACACTTTCGTTTCCTCTTAGGTGTTACCACAAAAGGTAAATCTTCAGCAGAATTCCTATCTTCCTCATTGTTTCGGGCATAACTGTCAGACATCTTTTCATTTTCTGCAGCAAAACACGATGAAACAAAAATATTTCTGCTACCCGGACTATCTAGCACAGGGTGATGGGCAATATTGGGTTCATCATCACTGTCAACGATATCAATTACAACAGAAGCAGACTTTGCAACAAAGGGTGTAGATGGAGCAATCATTTTGCTGGGACTCCCTCCAATTTCAAAAGTCAATTGCCTTTTAACTCTCCCAACACAGAGCACTTCAGACTCTATAATTGGTTCTAGATATGAACTACCACCAGTCCTAATCACATTACTTTCCTCCTTCTTTCCATTTTCTTGATGGTAATAACTGCCACTTTCCAGCTTCAACTGTGAGGCCCATGATTCCAGTTTCCAGTACTTGTCTTTCCAGACCTCAATCTCACTCTCAGCCCTTTTCTTCTCACATTCCAAAACACTGTTTTCAATCATTAGTTGTTCAACCTCATTATCATCTGTTAAATCAATAAATGTGTCCACCTCTCCCTCATTTACATTACCAACTTTTTTCTCCTTAAGCCCTTCACTAGACACCCTCAAAACCTCCACCTCTCCTTCTAGTGCCACGAGTTTAGCCTCAAGTGCTTCACATTGCTCATCTTTCTTTTGAAGCTTAAATTCTAACTCAGCACACCTCATTTCAGCTATCTTGCTCCTCTCTTCCAATTCATTACACCTACAACTTTTTGACATGCTATTGCTAACAACATTGAGGTTTGATATTTCTTTATCTTCTTTCATTTTCTCTTTAACTACCTCATCAAAAGGTTTCTGCTACGCAATATTTTCGTCAAAGAAGACCTACATTCCAGTCTCAGAAACCCTGCGTTCGTAATTTTTAACATGATAAAACCCCAAAAAGATAATAGTTAGAAATTTAAAAATCCTCTAATAGTAAGTTCAGAAAGAGAGACAAAATGAAACTTTTAAAACCTACAAAGCACGCTTTCAAAAACACAAGAACAAGCAGCAAATCACAATGCTTCTTACCCTTTAGTTAAACCACGATTTTCCTTCAAAAAAATTGGGTTCCAATCCGATTTCATTTTATTTTTTGTTTTGTTTTATTCTAAAAGAGTCCACATCTCATGTTCATGTTGGTATCGATACATACTAGTAAACGCGCACACAAACATGAACCAACGCAAATGCCACTATTTTCTTCAAGTATTATAGTAAACTATATGAATGTAAGATACATTAAAAGAAAGTGACTTCCATCTTGGGTTCAATTTTCGCATTACCAAAAGGAAAATGGGAAAAAAATAAATTAAAAAAAAAAAAAAGCAACTGGGAAATACTGCAGTGAACTTACATTAGAGCGTGCATAGTGAGATAAAGCTGGGAAATTTGTGGAGTCAATATGTGAGTAGAATGAATAGTTTTGGGATTTGTGGGGATTCTTTTGCCCTGTTTAGAAGCATTTGAGTGACATTACCGTGTAAATGCAGACAAATGGAGTATAAAGAACAAAGAAACGTCTGCGAGAAGAACGACACTGAAACTTCGCGCGGAAACCATGATGTGACGTGTAACAACTCAACTGGTCTCAGGCCCAGGAACTAGGATTGTAATTGGGCTGAGTCCTTCTAAAGCCTTTGGTCCAGTTTATTTTAATTTTTTTACTATTACTTTTTATCATCAAATATTAAACATTATCAACTCATAAATATATTTATCAATTTCATAAGTAATCTTAAAACAAATATCGTATAAGTAATACTTGCTTTATATTTTTTTATACGACAATATGTTTTACGTGCCATGAGACTCGCGGCAAGAAAAATCTCATCCCAAAAATAAATATTATATAATATTCTATAGATTTATTGCATTACAATAATAAATAACGACCTAAATTTCGTTTCAATTATAAAATTTTATTTCTTGTAATTATAGACCACGAAAAAATAAATAAAAGTAGAAAGTACATGAAAAAAATATATTAAAATCTAATATAAAGTACTGATGCTACTATTTATCTTTATTTATTTTGTTTTAAAATATATCAAATAATAATTTTAATAAAATGTCACATGAATAAATTAATTTACGGGTTCACAAAAAAAAATTCTTACTCATAAACAAGTTTGGATGGATTCGGTTGCATCAAATTATCCAAAAGCAACAAAATTTAATTCAAAATTATCCAATTCATTTTTGTGTGTTGTGTATGTGTATGCTTAATTACATTATACTTTTAAATTTTCGTTTAAATTCAATTTCTTCTCTTATATCTCAAAAGAAATCATTTTAGTCATTACTTTTTAAATTTGATTCAATATAACCCTTTCGACAATTTAAAATTAACGACGTTAATAATTTTAATATAATGATGATAAAATCAGTGACAAAATGAAAAATCAAAGACCTAAGTATTTTTTTTTATTTGTGTAATTAATAAAACGACGACTTTCAATCGTCGTATTAATATTTTAAAGTTAAAACCTTTTGCGAAGAATGTTGAATTTTAATCATCATAATGATATTTTTCTGGTATAGATTTATCGTTTTTCGGGTGGAGTTGTTTTTATTTTACTAAAAAATTTCCCTTTATTAATTATGCAAATAAAAATGCTTGAATCCATAATATTATTTTTGTGAATTTTTTTAATTGTTAGTATGATAAAAGTAGTGTTAAAATTATGAAATAATCTGTGTAAAATATTTAATACAATTCCAATTAAATGTCTGGACTGATAAAAAAGCTGTAAAACAATAAGAAACATAGTTGTGTGAAAATGATTATTTGCTTTTAAACTCTCTCGAAAATATTATAGTTTTTTTTTTCTAAAATAATTTAATTTAAATATTCATGTACTTAGCTATGAAATAAATCAAGCGAGCGTGTGAAATTTTAGCTAATTTTGTTAAAAATTGAATAAATTAAAAGTTTTTCTACTTCTAAACTTGTTAATTCTAATACTCTGTTGGGATTGGCCAATAAATTTGAAAAATAGAAAAAGAAAAGAAATAAAAGGAAAGAAAATAAAAAAATAAGATTATTTGAATAAAAATAAAAATAAATAAATAAATGAAATAAATTTATTTTAATAGTATTTTTAATTATTTATTATTATTTGAATATTATTTTTTTAATCTATTCAAAACTCCATAACACTTTCTTTTGTTTCTGCTTTTAAAGTTTCGAAAAATGTATTTTTAATAGTATATTGGAATTGGGGGAGTGAGTTTGAAAAAATGAAAAAGAAAAAAAAAATTATTTGAACCAAAAGAAAAATAAATAAAAATAAGTGAAAAATAAAACAAATTTATTTATTTTTAATAATTTTAATTTTTTTTAACTTTTCAAAACTTATGACGATTTTCTTCGTCTTTTTTTTTTTAAAAAAAACCATACATTAAAAAAATATATTTTTGAATGCATTGAATTGAAAACATAATTGACTCTTTGACCATTTTTTGCGTTTTTCTTCAGTTTCTAGCTTTCTAACAAGGCGTTAATGTTTATCTCATATAATATTTTTAAATAAAATAAAAAATACTTTATTAAAAATATAAGCAATATGAATATTTATTTAAAATTTAGTGGGGTATGAATACTATTTTATTAAAAATATAAGAGAAATAAATCTATGTTGTAATAGTAGAGAATAGTAGAGATGAATATGAGGTAAATGTGATTCTCTTAATTTTGAAAAAGAAGAAATAAATGAATAAATAAATAAAGTAAGGTCCACAGAAAGTGTAAGATTTGTTAGTTTGCAAGAAGCATGTCTTTCTATTAAAAACAATTGCAGTGAATTTAGAGGACCTACATACATCGTACAAAAGAAAAAAGTTCAAGGACCCACTCTCTAAACATTTGTCCTTTTGAGAATTGAAAGTGAAAGTTACATTTTTATTGCAAATTTTACGCTATATCAAACCATTTTTACACATCCATGTTTCTCTTAACCAATAATACAAAAACATTCATCTCTTTCTCACAAATATACTTCATTCATGGAAATGCCTAATTGCAAATTACATACAAAGTTGTTAACTCGATAGAAAAAGAGAAAGTTTTAAGGGTACCCAATAAACAAGGGAAAAGGATGGAAAGAGTGAAGGTTCCCTTAGTTATGAATGAAACATTCCATGGCTAATCTAAACAAGCAAAACGTCACTTATTTCACTAGTCGCTATCACAAAAAGAGAAAGTTAATACAATTTCTTTTGTTTTATTCCAAACCCACCTTCCCCATCAATTCCATATTCAAAATAGACTAACACATTCTCACATTTAATCCAACCATTTTTTACACCATTTTATTAAGACAGATAAAACAGTAAAATATATGTACTCCAATACACACTTTTAAGAAAAATAGATAAAAATTAAAAAAATTAATAAATTTTTAATTTTTTATATCAAATTTCCATTGTTTTCTAGATCTATTGTGATGTAAGAAACATATACTTAATAAGGAAAAGTGGGGAGGTCCACTCACCTTTGTCTCATTTTAGTTAACAGTGCAGTACAATTACGATATAAAAAGTACTCTATCAAGTGGAATGGTGGCACGTGAAAATGGCAGGTACCTTTTTCTTTATGAAGAAAAGAGCTGAGAGATTATTGAATTACGTAGCTACTCATAGACAATATAAAACAAACGGATTCATATTTTTCTCTGCTTCTGCTTCTACTTCTAGGGTCTCTTCTAAACCACTTTAATGTGACTTCTTCGGACTACATTTTGCTGTTGGTAGTTGCACCACTCCTGATCACCCATAAACTACCATGTCCAATGTTCATTGTTAATGCAGCTAGAAAAATGTATTGTTATGTTTTTTTTATTTGCTTATAAGGATCAAAGATGAACCTTCTGACCTTTACAGTTCTTTCCCCTAAAACTCATTGCATGCTAAGTTTAGAATTAACAAGCCCATAACAATGGTGCACGAATTGTAATACTATGGCTTTTGAAGTAGGGACAACTGCAATGAGATATAGCTATTTGTATGTGGTTGATTTGATCCTTGCAGATGGATGATTTCTGTGATTTATCAGTTTGCTTATACTGTTGTACTCAACATAACAACTTGCATGTACTAACCTATGGTTTTTATATGCATTTTATAATGCTCAACATCTGGATATATAAAAGGAAAAACATTATATACCATATACATTGATATTAGTTATTAAGCAGCACTAGTATTATGTTCTGATAAAATGGGATAAGAACATGTAGTATATAGTAAGTATGTTTAGTTTTGATTATTTTGAGTTTTGAGTATTGGCTAGTTAGGTTTATATAGGGATGAAGTGGTTTTGCATAAGTATTACATTAATATCTCCCGACAAACGTATGTCGGGAAATTAATAAACATGGGAAGGAGGGTTGCACCGAATATAAACTCCAATAGTCAAAGGGAAGGGGATGGAGACATGGCATATAGGATGGGGCATGGAAATCTAACAGAGAATCAACCCTGTGGGACTCATTTTGGCTCCAACATCCATCCCATTATGAATGCACAATTACCAAGATCCTTCAACAATTTATTTGATTTTCATCAGCATATACGGGAGAGAAAGAAAGAAAGAAAGAAAGAGAGAGAAACATGAGAGGTTTAGGTGAAAAAGCAGTAATGTTTTGCTCATACATTTCGTGGGTGGTCATCAATGTGCTCTCAGATTGAGAAATGAATGAAGTTTTCTTCGAAAGGACCCAGCCTATTAACTTCTTTTCATTTTATATGTATATATTTCAATTCATGTTTTCAAATTTTGTCCCACTTTCCATTTATGCAGTGTTGCAGGCCCATAAATGATCGAGATAGTTATATGCTTGAATTTAAGTGGGTATGTACAAAGATGCTCAGTAGCTTATCTAGATCCGCGTAAGCCTACCAAATCTCTAAGCATGGAAACTTCATGAACAAAATAACACGATTAATGTCAATGTAGCTTCACAATAGTTGCTGGCTACCAATGTTATGCCACATTTGATTGAATAGTTTTATCCTAATAAAATCATAATTTGCGGGATGTAATGAATGCAGGATTTCTATAGCAGAATCTTATACTCAGTATGTCTTAATCGTTAACTTTAGGGGTGTTTAAAAAGTTGAATAAACTAAACTGTGTATGAACTAAATCGATTTTAAAAAAGAGTTTTTTTTTTTCAACTACCCTGATTTTTTTTAAGAACAACAAAACCCTACTTTTTTTTATGTATTATATGCAAATGGTCTGCATAAGAACAATTCAGGCGTAGTTATAGCCGACTTGTGTGTGAGATAAAGATGATATTGTAATTGTTACATTATGTTAGTGCAGAGGAACATATCAGGAAACCTAACCAATGAATCGAAAAATTCTGTAGTCAATATATACAGGACAACAACGCATCCGTAAGAACAAGTCCATGACATAATCCAGTATTATTTTCTGCGAATTTTCAGACAGATATAAAATCATTAATTAATTAGTGATCCTTCATCAAACTATTTTAAACTTTTAAACGTAAAGAGTTGCACCTTTTCCACCCAATTTTTCTAATAAAAATACGAAATTCAACCTAAGGTAGAGTAAACTCGAGTATTTACCTATGCCACTTTATACGCATGTATTAGAATCTGAAGTAAATTTTTTAAACTTCCTAAGAACCCGGCGAAGGTTTTGTGATTGCATGTCATTCTAAAAAGAGGTATCACACAATTCAAGACCAAGCAACTAAAAAGCTAACAGCATGCAATTTGGTCTTAATGGCGAATATCAATTACATTGAGAGGAGTTTGGCATCATCTGAAATTAGGAGAGAGAGAAAGGGTGGGTTGTTGAGGGTGGTAAATGTGAAAATTGATGTATGATACCAAAAATATGGACGCATTTGGAGGAAAGTAAATGAAATAAAACAAAAACATTGTAACCCGCAATTTACTTTAATGAAACGCACTCCCATGCTTCACTAGCAATTACTGCTGCCTATTTGTCACAAAGGTGGTACCAGCCACCTTGCCACAGAACACTGTGACCCCGCAGAGCAGAGAAGAGAAGAGAAGAGAAGAGAAGAGAAGAGAGAGAGACTGAATGGTGCTTCAAATTTGCAAACGGATCATCGTAGACACGGAGATGCCGTGTCTAAACATTGAAAACCTACCATCATTGTAATAATTGTTCCAATATGAAACTCCGTAGAGACGAGACAAGTTGCAGATATTTGGCTCACTACTACATGTCATCACTACCATCTGCAACATGCATTTTCCTGCCACCATCCTTATTTATTAATTTCTGCCATCTATTATTTCTTCACTTTGTCCTCCGTGACATCATGTCATGTGTATTATATTAATACATATGCCTGTGATCTTCGTAATTGCTAGCCCTAATACCATGCATCTATGTTCAGAATTCATCAGATGTCATCGTGTTTTCGTATCTATGCATAGATCAGTGATCTGGGACAATCAGAAGGAAGTTAAACAAAATAACTGACGCTGCACTTGAAGTAGATTCATTTCTGAATCACTATTTTCCTTTTCTGGAATTAATATATGCGCTTGTGGGGCAAGGGAAATTGGTATGGTTATCAGATTTCTGTGGTAAAATTCATTCCACTTGCCTCATTCCTAGTGCCAGCTGCACTTTGTTTACGATATGCTGAGGGACGAGTTATGAAGTTATAAATTAATTTACATATGTAACATATACAACATGCACATTCTCGTATACAAACAAGTACACGACAAAGTTTTGTTTACAGGTTTATATAACTTCACAGATACTATTCTGACGAAAGATTTTGCTTGGATGTAAATTTGTACATGTAATGATGTGTGAAGCTGCGTGAAAGGGCTTGAATAATGTTATTGACTGTTTCTAGCTAATTGACTAGCACTGTGACTGTAGATTATTTGTTCTGTCTTGTTGCCTGTGCTCGTAATGTGAGACTGCGTGACTAAGTAAAACAGGCTAAAGTAAAGACACTAAGCAAAGAATGAAAATATATATACTGTGAAGAAGTGACATTGAAGTTTTGAGGAGCATATGTAAATTAAACGTTGTTGAGCTGAGCTTGACCTAACAGGGAGCTATGGGTCTACTGTCAATCACGAAAATCAAACAACAGCAGGATGTTTTCATGGCTAGAAAGATACGACAATTTTTTAGTTGCTTCATCCATGTCCTGTTGTTTTAAGGAAAATATTGCATGGACCACTCCATGCTATTCAATACTTACAAAAGGAGAGATATAATATAGGTATGTTTATTATATGCTGTCATAAGTGTTCATAAAGTGTTTGTAAATTATTAGTATTAATGTATTCTCACTCTTATTTTCAACTTTAATATATTGATTTAATAATTTTACAATATTAAGTTAAATAAAATATATTTAAATTAATCTCAAGTATAATCGTATAAACAGACAGACTCACTCAATATATTAATCATGTCATACTGAATAAAAATGGTTAAACTTCATAAATAATTAATATAAATTTTCTAAACATATTTTCTTGTGACATTAAATTAATCATTTAACTTCGACTAAATCCATCACAGAAACCCTTAAGAGATTTCAATACTATTATATCGGATATATTAACATTATGTTGAGAAGAATTCTATCGGTTACATATCCGATAAATCTGGATTTCAATAGAATAGGTATGCATTTTCACCTTATATTTAAGTAACAAACTCATAAGTTTATTCTTATCTTATTTAATGCATATTGTTAATATAAGAATTTTGAAGGTAATTATATGAAGCTAATAAATTTATTAATTAAATGAAAGTGCATGATTATTTTAGAGTGGATACTATTTTGAGAAGATAAATTATACAAAATTAAAGAATGGTAGGACGAAATGGTTGTTTTTTTATTTTTATTTTTTGTTGATCTGAAAAACATTGAGGATAATCGGAATGTTAAATTGAGAGAGTGGAAAAAGTTAAGGTGTTATTCTACAACGTTCATTTACACACCAAAATTAGCCAGTTATTTCAGAACTAAAATAAGTTATCTACGACCCTGTTGTTGGAATAATCAATTATCGACGTACGTATTTCAACAAATTATTATTTTTAATCTAATTATTAGAAGTTGTTAAATTTTAAGATGAATTAAAATTTATAATAAAAAATAATAATATATAAATAAAAAAATTAATAATTTTAAGATTATGGATTAAAAATGGAATAATATTTTATTATATAATTATTTATTATTTTTGAAAATCTTTCTATATTATCTATCCATGTTGCATATTTTGATTACATATTTTTATTATTATTATATTATAAAAAAATAAGATTTAAGTTACTCTTTAAAATAATTTGATTCTCTATTTTTTTCTTAGAGAACTTGATCTCTATATATAAAGATAGATTAAGTTATTTTAAAAATCATTTAAAATTGTATGAATATTTATATCATACACAATTAATATAAATGTAGGTGCATAGTAACTTTTCACTGTATAATATTTTGAATAGTTGAAGAAAATATAAAATATTTATTAATATATTTTTCAAATAATCATAAAGAAGATTATTTAACCTTGTACACCGTTAAATTTACACACTGTGTTGCATTATTCTTTTCTTTAAAAACGTATAATCTTATTGTAAATTTAAATGTTTTAATTTAATATTCTATGTTATATCATATCACATATTTACAACATATAATATCAAATAACATAATTTTAAATCCTTACTGAAAAAAATTGATTAAATTATTTGGACAAAAAAAATTCACTGTTTTCAGAATTAATTACATCTAATATACTTTTCTATAATTAGAAAATATTAAATGGTAATGTTAAGAAGAAAAGAGCTATAAATAATTAGTAAAAAATATTTTTCACAAGTAAAATATAACACTAAATTTTGAAAAAAGAGCTATAAATAATTAGTCAAAATTATTTTTCGCAAGTAACATATAACACTAAATATCTACACCAACTCATCTTAGGAGTAGTGAAATACAAATCATCTGATAGTAATTAAAATAATATTTTTAAGTAATATTATATTTTAATTTTCTACATCTAATTTAATTAATTTTAATTTTTAAAATTATTTAAAAATAATATCTGTAAACTTTATATACATATTAAATATTAAAATTTTAAGTAAAAGATCATTCCTTAGAATTGAAAATTCTTTCCAGTGTTAATTCATTATCTTGCCCTTATTAAGAGAGATGAATAAAAAGTGTATCTTGAAATTTCAAAAATTGGCCCCTTCATTTAAAGCCTACATTGCTATCGTTTTTAGATGTCGGATAAGAATTTTTGTACCTTTAACGTTGGAGCATCGAAATTTCAATATTTTTATATATTTAATTATATACATTATATCTCTCTATATATAGATATCGATAGATGAGATTTCTACCTTTTCTAAAAACAAGTATACTTGTATTTAACTTTTATCTTATCATTTATTTATTTATATATAAAATAATAATTATAGTTAAAAATAAATTTCTAATTCTTATTTTTTATTTTTCAATAAAAATATCTTTTATATATATATATATATATTTCATTTGTTGTGTTTATTATGAATTATAAAAGTGTCTCTTTTATATCTTTTGAGCTTGATTGTAAACAATAAATTATCAAGTTGTATTTCAGGTCTACAGAGTTAAATTATATAGTATCATATTATCTTATATTTTCTCCTTCATTATGAATCAAATTAGTTTTTTCTCTGTAAAAAAAGTAAATAAATGCAATGATGGGGTTGTGGTTTAAAAAGAAGAGTAAGAGCCTCTCTATTTTAAGATTTTTTTTTTTTTCATTTCTTCTTGTTTTGTTCTTTTCCTATAAATATTTGTATATAAACAGTTAAAATGTTAAAATTTGTTTTTAATTAATTCCAATACAATCTTTTAAAAATAGAAAATAAACAAATGTTTATAATTAATAATGAAAACAGAAAAAAAAAAGATAGATCCTAAACTTCGTTATATATTATTTTTTTTATTCATGAGAAAAAGTGAGAGAAAAAGAAAATAAATATTTGTTTTAATTAAGTATTACTCGCACATAAAATCCATCTACATTTTTTTATTGGTTTTGTTAGTGTTATTAATTTTTAGTCGATTAATATCAACAAT
The DNA here is from genome assembly GCA_016859785.1 of Macrotyloma uniflorum. NCBI lineage: Eukaryota > Viridiplantae > Streptophyta > Magnoliopsida > Fabales > Fabaceae > Macrotyloma > Macrotyloma uniflorum. Next base: position 4,978,476 of record BDMB01000001.1, read on the forward strand.
TATAAGTTAATTGACTAAATAGGTAGAATATACTCTTAGGTCTTATGTTTATAAAAGACCAAATTTAGTGAATAAAATAAAATAAAAATGAGTAAAAATAAGCGTGAAATAAAATGAAAGTTAAAAGTGTTTAGTTAAATGAAAATATAAAAAAGATAAATTAAAGATAAATTAAAATAGATAAAAAGAAATAGTACAATAAATTTCACCTTTTTAAAATTAGTGTCTCTTTATTTCTCTTTCAAACATTTCAACTTATTTTCTCTTATAAATAAATATTATATAATAAAAAATAAGTATACAAAATAAACTTATTTTATGAGTCATGGAGTCTCTTATGTGAAAAATAAATTGTGTTAAGTGATTGATGAGAACTTTGACCAAATAATGGTAATGAAGAATAAGGAAAAGAGAATGTGTGATGTTTCTACAACTCACAAAACCTCAGCTGTATAAATGCAGGCTTTTTTTTCAGATAGAAACAGAAGAGAATCGTAGCGTGCAACACGGAAGGACAGTATTCACAATTTATATGCATCTCAGTGAGAAGTTGAGTAATTTCTATACTCAGATTTCATTCATGCTGAATATTCTCCACTTTTGGCTTCTGCAGCAATAACGGTTTTTCCCTTCAACACACATTTGTATGCGTTATGCATTTCAAATTTTAAATATGCGCATAACTTGACTAGGAGTACTCATACATTATCTGTTCATGGTTTCTTTTCATAGAAAATCTTTATCCCCACTCAATATCCAAACAAATTCATACCTAAAGGGTAAAACTAATGCTGGAAACTGCAAATTTTAATGGAACTGTCACGTTAAGCATCATAATATAGGAAAATCTGTATCTGCTTTAGATATAAATTACAAGTGTTTTTAAGGATTCTTTTATTAAAAATATAGAACAGTTTTTTAGTAAAGGTATATATATGTGTGTGTACCCACACACCAAATTCATTAATTCTCCTTTATCCATCTATGTCTTTTTATACAAACAGCTTCACATTAGTAAACCAGCGGCACCATATATATCACACAGAAACCTTGTTATTTTTAATACAAATGACATCCATAAAACATTAACAGATTACAGTACTTATCTGCATAATGGTCTTGAACTTCATTGCAAAAGCATCCGTATATTTAATGGACATCAATTCAAGTTTAAATAATTCACTATTCATTCCCAAATTTTAAAAACATTTCAGTGACATATTAATGAAGGAGAGCAGAGACATTTATGAGTGGAAATGGAAAATGTAACGTGGATGCGCAGTGATCCTTGACCCCCTCTCTCCTCTCTGTCCATAATAGTAAAACTACTCTCTCATTGGCCATATATATGCTCATAACATCAACTGAAAGTGCTTGTAAGGGCTAAATAACAACCTAAAATTTGCATTATATTAGCCCGTCTAACACCAGCTATAACATCAATTGTTTTAAACACCATAATACCTTTATCATTACTATGTACTTTAGAATTCATACAAGTTATAAAACCCTTCTCTTTCTCCATTCTCCCACCCTAGCTCCCTTCTCAAACTTGTCTTGATTATTGGCGCAGTCTGATACTGCTGCTTCTGTTCTGCTTTGGCTTCAGCCTGTGAGAGATAGTATTGATCCCTAGGCATCTAACGGTTTAAACCACATCTTTTCAAAAGGGACCATAACATCAATCAGTTGTAGTAGTAGTTGATGGTGATCGTTTAGTCTCTATCACATCACCCCTCTCATATTTACTCCTTTTCAGTCTCCACTCTCCACTCTCCACTAACCTTTTCCTTGATCTTGACAAACCTCATTTTCTGTGTCCCTTTCTCACTCCAAACTTTCGCATTCTCGTTCCCGCTCAAAAAGTTTTTTCCGGTACTTCCTTCGCAGGTTTCCCGGAGTAGATCCATAGATTTGGAAACTCCAAAACCTTCCAACATGGACGACAGCTTATGTGATATTTTCGACGACAAAGAGTTTGGCAGCGACCACTTTGGTGGAGACGATCTCTTCGCCATTTTGGAGAGCCTGGAATCGGACTTCACCGATTTCCCTCCTATTAACGAAGAAGCTGTTGCTATCTCAAAAGAGAACGAGGATGTCCCAAGATTGGTGTCCCAAAAGTCTACCTCGTCAAGTGCTCCACAAGATTATTCTGAAACTGAGTTTGAAACCTCACCAAAAACCAAGAGACAAAAGCTTACTCCTACCATGCCAGAGGAAGCAAACCCAGATGGACAACAAAGGATGTCTCACATTACCGTTGAACGCAACAGGAGAAAGCAAATGAATGAACACTTATCCGTGTTGAGGTCGCTTATGCCTTGCTTTTATGTCAAAAGGGTACGTCTTAATTTTATTTATATTGAGTTTGTCTTATCTCTTAAGCTCTTAGGTTTTATCTTGAAATATTTTTTTAGAAAAACATAGATGCAGTTTTTTCAAGAGTTTTTTCACTAATATGCAAAAGAAATATTTATTTAAAGGTTAATACAGATTTCCGAAATAAAACTTTAACTTTTAAACTGAGAAAAATATTAAAAGTACTTAAAGTGTTACATGTGTGTGTTTTTTGGCACTGGTACACAGAGTTGCACGTGTGTTGTCTATTTTTAGGGGGTAAACCATGACTCGTGGGTTTAAAACGTGGTTTCATCTTTTAAATGAGATGAGATCCTCCAAAATGCAAACCACTTTACTTAGACAATTAAGGGAATATATCTTTTTTAAGTATCCATTATTTGTTTAAAGTTGTTTTTTATATTGAAAAAATATAACTTATTTTAACTATATATGATTAAATTAAGTGCACCATGCATTTCTGAATACCCTTATAAATACGTGCTAATAGTAAAGCTACCACTGTTCTTTCACAAGTTCGTTCTCTTAATTAGTTCACCTTTAATTACGTTAATATTTCTAAAGTATCACTTATTGAATTCTTCTTAATGATTTATGCTTTAGGGAGATCAAGCATCCATAATTGGAGGCGTGGTTGATTACATCAACGAGTTGCAGCAGGTGCTGCAAGCTCTAGAGGCCAAGAAACAAAGAAAAGTTTACAGCGAAGTCCTAAGCCCTAGGCTTGTTTCAAGCCCAAGGCCCTCACCACTGAGTCCTCGGAAACCACCTCTGAGCCCGAGACTGAACTTGCCCATTAGCCCAAGAACTCCACAACCAGGAAGCCCTTACAGGCCAAGGTTGCAGCAAGGCTACAACATGATTTCACCAACCATGTCCAACTCTCTCGACCCTTCTCCCACTTCTTCCGCTAATTCCTCCATCAACGACAATATCAACGAGCTTGTTGCCAACTCCAAATCCGCCACCGCTGACGTGGAGGTCAAGTTTTCAGGACCCCACCTTCTTCTCAAAACGGTTTCTCAACGAATTCCTGGACAGGCTCTGAAGATAATCACAGCACTTGAAGATCTCGCGCTCGAAATCCTCCATGTCAACATTAACTGTGCTGCTGATGATACCATGCTAAACTCATTCACTATCAAGGTACATTTCTAATTGGAACACATAAATTAATCAAGCATGCTCATATTTCTGGTGTTTTACGTCTTTAACAAACAAACTACATTATTAAATCATAGGATGGGATGTTAGCTATGAAATTTCAAGATATAAGAATATTATTAGCCATTAATGTTATCGAAATGAAAAATGGAAAATGTATATATGTAAAGTAAATGGTATAGTCGTTTTATGAAAGTAAAGTATATATGTAAAATGTAGTTGTTCTTTCAAAGACAGCTGGATCAAAAGGTTGCTTTTTTCTTCTGCTTTCTGTCCAACTTGGTTAACAATCCTTAAATCTCTTTAACATTAAAGTTTAGCATAAGTTTTTTTTTAAAAATAAATAAATTTTATATGAAATTAAAAAAAAAAATTATTTGAGAGTTTTAATTTAAAAGTTCATTTGAAATTAAAAACTCTTACTTCGTAATGGAACATGGAAAAGGAGGCTATGATGTTAAAAAAAAGCATTTTTGAACATTTCATTTAAGTAATTTTAATTTTTTCTCTCCAAAATATATATATATATATATATATATATATATTTCATTTGATAATTTTTAAATATGTACTATGGTAATATTTTTATTTTATGCAAATTAAGTATTCATTAAATAAAGATACTTAAGTATTTGACTCTGAAATTTAAAATATTTTTTAATTATTTCTTATAAACTTTCTTATATTTTATTTCATTAAAATTCATCATATATTATATAAACATTAAACATATCAAATAAAGACATATCTTGTTAAGACATGAGAATTATAAGTAGAAATTATTACATTATATTTAAATAGCTAATATATATATATATATAATCTTTCTTTGGTACAAAAGAGATTTTGTAAAATTGGCTTATGTAATCGTCATCTGAGAACGGTTTGGATTTTTACTTCTTACCATCCAAGAAAATTTTACAGTCTGCAAAGTTTACAAACCAAAACAATGTGAATGATGATAATTAATGATTGAATAACAACAACTCTTTTTTTTTTTCTAGCACGGTGATGTTCTTTATTGCAACATGTAAAAGAAATAGATTGTTTGGTGTACCTGGAATGGTACTGACTCCATTTGGAGATTTGTCCCCATTGAATCGCTGAAAAGATGAAGATATATAAATTTTGTGTGATTTTGATTTAAATAAATTTGGATAATTATCCATGCATGGAGTATATACGTAGTAGCATATGATTGGATATATATTTGTACGTTCCTTACGTGTTCATTTGAGGTTCACTAATAAATAGTGTGGTTTCTGTTACACTACTGATGTCTGTTTATATGTATATATATAGATTGGAATTGAATGCCAACTGAGTGCTGAAGAATTGGCTCAACAAATCCAGCAAACATTCTGCTAATTACTATAAAGATGGATTATGCCTGTCCAGACTCCACACCAAACATCACCATCCATGCATCTCTCTCTCTCTCTCTCTTCTCTCACTGTGTTGTTCGTACGTGCTGTACAAATAACAGAGAACTTGATGGGGAGAGCCATTTAAATGCAACCATTTTATATTTTTCTTTCTTATTATTACAGCAATTGGTAGTGTATTAAGTAGTTGTTAGTATAAAGTGACTATTCTCTTGTAATTTATCACCTTCAACCTTTAATTTGTCTGAGTTAATTAGATTTCCGTTTCCTAAAATCGAAGCACTCGTCCACATGCACTTGCTGAAAATCTAATTTCGTCAAATTTGAGTTTGGTGCTCAATTTTCTTTCAACTAACGTTCAAAACATATGTAAGCATTACATTCTCAGTTTCCTTTTTGGTTTCTTTAACTTCATCCTCTGTCTTTTCCTTTTGTCCTTATCGGTACACAACTAGAGAGGAATAGAGTTGAATTTAAACAAACAAAAAAAAAAACAAAGATGAATAAAAATAAGTAAATAATAAAATAGAAATTAAATATGTTTGATTGAGAAAAATTAGAAAAAAAATATAAGAGAATATGAAAATAGATGAAAAATAAATTAGTCTCACCATTTTAAAGATTTTTTTCATCTTCCAAACACATTAATTTATTTTCATCTTTCTCTTTATTTACTTATTTCTCTCTCTATCTATCTATAAATATATATATATATATATATATATATATATAAACCTACTAAACATACCATTAAAGAACCCGGTTTGAAACATCTGAACTTTAATCCTATTTAAATCGATTTCAAATGAGTAAACTAAATTAATTACTATATTATTAATAATTTTATATGCTTTATTCATTAAAAGAATTACTTTATTTTAGTTTAGAAATCAATTCCAAACTGACTGATGTTTTTCAATTATTATGAAATGGTTATTATTTTATTTCTAATTTATCTCCAAATAAATTACATATATATTGAATTTGTAACCTATAAAATAATGTATTTATTAGGAATATAAGATATTTTTTCCCTGGACCTCAACGACAATTTTATTTATATAAAAAGTTTTCAGATTGACTAATGAAACATTGATTTTTTTCTCTTCCTTATTTCATTGAGGGATAGAAGGAGCACACTTTTTTTTTTTTATCATATCTACAGAATATTTAATATAAAATTAATTAGTGTCGGATTTTAGTGATGTGTAAAGGGTATTGCCTTCTCAAAATTTTCAATAAATAAATATATATATATATATATATATTGAATTTTGTATAAAAATTAACATTTTAAGTTTATTATACCCACACACTTTTTTTTATTTTTTCTTTTAATTTTTATAGATATTCGAATAGAATATTTTATTAAATATTATCTCACATATTAATTAAATTAAATATATCATAACAATTCAAATATTATTGATAATATTATAAAATAATAATTTTATTTATTATTTTCATCTATTTATAAAATATAATATTCATTATTTTAATCATATTATTCATATTAAATATATATTTATTAAAAAAATCTTCATTTTAGAAATAGTTCTTTATCATTAAAAATTATTTTGATATTTTTTTCTTTTTCATAAGAAAAATATTAATTAATTAAAATAAAATAATATTAATTCAGTTGAGATGAATAATTATGTCTTAAATTAATTCAAACTTAATAGAAAAAAATATTTTTAAAATAACTTATCAATTTAATATAAAATAAGATAAGATATCAAATGTATAACTGGGTATAAAAAGCACATTTTATATAACTTAGTAAATAATATAATAATTGTAACACTTTCAATAGATGAATGAATAAAAAAAACTCATTTTATATAAATTTATTGAATAATATTATAGCTAGTGCAATATTCAAGTAGTTGAATTAATAAAAATATTCTATATAAATTTATTAAATAATATAATAATTGGAAGTACGGTGCAGAAAAATTATTGGAGTTGCTTTTTACTTCCTTCTTTAAACTACAATTCATGCAAATGTCATTGATTTGTGGGTCATGGAGACAATTGAGGGAATCATAAGGATTTTTAGAACAACTTGCTCCAACAAGGAGGCCCATTCCGTGGGCTCTTTGTAACTTGCTAGGCCTGACATATTGTTAAATTTAAGCCCATGTCCATCACTTGGGCTTTAAACATCTCATTCCTTGTCGAAAGCAATTATTGTGGACTAAAATTTAAGAAACATTTTGTTTGACCAAAATAATATCTACAAAACTTTTTTTTCTATGAAAACCTATTAACATTTCATAGAACTTGAAAATACTACAAATTTGTATTTGTGTATAATTTTTTTTTTCTTTACTGTACATTCTTAAAAATACTTTTAAAAAAGTTATATTCTTAAAAATGAGTTTAAATTTCATCATCAATAAAGAGAGAACTTCAATGATCAATAATTTGAAGAACATTTGCAAACATTTTTTGGACCGTGAAGTCTATCCAACTTTGGTGAATCTCCGAGATCAAATTCATCTAATTTTTCACTACATAAAATAAAAAAAAGTAAGAAGTGAAAAATTAAAGAACGTTTGTTTAAAGTAATATTTAAATTTTCACTCCTCTTTTCAAGATAGACTTAAAAAAAAAAAATTGACCATAAGTGAAAAATCACAGATTAAAAGTGTTTATTTATCCCGCAATTCTTCATCATATTTTAATTTTTAAGGAAATATTAATGTTAGAAATTCAATTTGAAAAATCATTCAAGGTGTTAATAAATAATGTAGTCAACAGAAACTCAGCAACCTTAGTTTATAGAAAAGTATTTCCAATTTCCCTTGACAATAATGCTGGATGAATGTCACATAGACCCACTTATTTATTTGTGGTCCTATTTTTAATCCAGGTTGTGACTTCAATGTGTAAAACATTATTGTCCAACTAAAATCACAGTTCAGCAAAGTATAACAAATCTTGCTCATTTTTTTGTTTTTGTCCACTTGAACATTTCCACGGTCAAAGATAAAATACCTTAACCAGCTTTGTTCTTCCAGAAACCGGATTGTTTATTTATTTTGATAGAGAATTGGAAACAAATACAATGGCTTATATCTTTCTCCCCTTTCCTCTGACTAGAAAAAAAAAATGACCATTTTCGTCATCCAGTTTGTACTGAGTATGTACCTTTGTGAGTAAAGTTAAATCCTGATATTAAAGCCAAAAAATGAGAAAAAGGGGTACTTGATAACTTGACATGTCTCTAATGATAAAGGAAAATTCTTATTGACTAAGCAATTTTAGAATTGCACATTCCTACGACACAAGTAGCTAAGACATTTATAGAAATGTTTTTGCCTCTTTTTCTAAAGGGTCATATAATTCTAGAATGTTACCTTACAACACTAGCTAATGTCTTTCGACTTTCATCATATACTTCTTAAAAAAATCATGGGTTTTCGAATGTGAAGTTCTGGCCATCAAATTCAAACTGGTTGAAAGGAAACTCTAAAGCAACGGTTGCTGAGGTTGGGGTTGAAGTAGCAGCTGGGATCATGTCATTGATCTGAGACTGAAAAGTTGCAAAATTTGGGTTCCCTCCAAAGCTGTTCACCCCACTTGGAGACACTGAAAAGTGGGTTATTCCTGATGTACCAGGGGACATATAAGGGGAACTGAAGTTTTCAAGCACATGGGGAGGGAAAACTTGACCTTCATTTTTTATGTTCGTTGACAAAGGGAAACGGAATGAACCAAATGATTGGTCAGGGGAATCTAGGTTCTCTGTTTGGACTCTCAACCCTTCTCGGAGACTCAGAAGTAAATCGTTTGGTTGCTGCTCAAGGCTTTGCAAGATATTCTGCTGCTGAGGATTTGTGTTGTTGGTCAAACTTGGTTCTTGGTTTTCTAGTGGAATATTTGATGAAGAAGAACCCATGTTGTTGGCCACCGTGCATGTGTGCTTTCCTCGGTAATTGATTTCAAAAATTGAAGGGTCTTCATCAGATCTTTGCACTTGCTTTGTTGCCATGCAACCTTGAACATTTCTGTGGGTACATCTGTAATAGCCCCTGCAAAGGAACAAACTTTTTAGTTATATTTATATAATATAGACATAATAGTACTTTGTGAGGGTTAAATATGTTGTTACCTGGGGTACATGGCTCCTAGGATGTCTTTCTGACCATATTTTCTCCAACTATATCCATCATCTAGAGGCCCTTCCACCCCCATTCCTGGTGTAACCCGAATCTGTTTTGTCCATCTTGGCAAAGTGTTTCTGTGAGGAAAGAAGTTCATGACGTTAGCGTAAAAGTTGGTGTTTTTTTTTTTATCGATCTTATCCATACGAATGGCAAAGATGATCTTTTTATTGAGTTTTCTGGTTAAGATGACGGTGGTGGTGCTGTTTCTAGTGATCCCCACATTACCGACGTTAACTTGCTCTTGCCGTTGAAAATGAAATTTGTAATTGCTTCCAATGGTCCTCTTCCATTTTTTATTACACTTACTCGCTTAAAGTATATTCGAAATTTTTAATTATAGTAAAAGAAAGAAAAACTAAATCATGTCATTTCAGTTCAGTTCTACTTGATGAAAAATATAAGGACAAATCTTAGATGCATGCAGTAGTATCATAAGAGTTGAGTGTTGTTGGTTTTATTTTTCAAACAAATTTGGATTTTACCTAGATAATTTACAAAAGAAATAAAATTAAATGTGATTAACGAAACTCCTTGTAAAATTATAGTAATACTTATAATCACCATTTCTATGATGAAAAAAATAGAAATTATTCATTATGAAAACTTGTTCTTAAATATATTTTACCCATATGCGTAAATTTTAAAAAAAAAAACATAAATTTTGTAAAAATCTACACTATTTATGAAAAAAAAATCGTAGAAGTTACATTCAAGGATTTTAAAAAGGTTCATGACCAGATTTCAGGTAAGCTTTTGAGGTGCGTAATACCATCACAATTGTAAGTGCATTAATAATCTTTGTTGGAAATCTTCCAGAATATAAAAAAAATGCAATCAGAAAACCATTTGCAGTGGACATGAAAGCAAGTTGGCGTATAGAAATATGCATTAGTATTAGATATACCTTCTTTTGAAACCATTGTGGTCGTGTTCCTTCATATCTCTCTCGGAGTCTTCACTTTGGGGACTACTGCTGATAGGTGAGTCCGACATTCGGATTGCAGCTGCTAGAGGCAGTTGTGATGACTCACCCACAGGCACAGGCACAGGCACAGGCCCTTTCGAATTTACCATTTCAAGTGCCTTTTCGAACGTGGATATGATCTTCTGGATGAGGAGGTCACGGGTTGCTTGGGACGAAGAAGGCATGTGGAGATACACTTGGAGCTGCCTTGTCAACTCCAAACCTTGTAGTAGCTCTTGTATGATGCTGTTTAGGTCTCCCATGTTGTCCATGTAGGCACAAAAAGCAATAAAGCCTTGTTACTGGATGAACCCCGTGACAGGTGATGAAAAATGATTGGTTCTGAGAAGAAAATTTTGATGTCAGAGGCAAAGTGGCACATGCCAAAGATGGCCAAGGAGACAAGCCAAAAGATGGGTAAACTAAAGCATGGGATTGGGCAGATTTTTTGGTGGTAGAAGAACCAGAACCAAAACGAAAACGAAAAAGGACAGGTTTAGACGCATAGAGAAGAGAATAAGAGAAAATGGGTTAGGGAGGATGTGAGTTATACTGGATTTTTAAGGGGGGGTGTCATTCTGAATGAAGCAAAGTGTGGGAAAGCGCAGAAAATAGAAAGGAAAGGAAAGTTTGACTGAGAAAAGTGGTGGAGTGGATTTTCTTTACTCGGACTAGTCTATGGTCATAGGAATCACCAGTTCAAAGGGTGAGGATGAGAGGTCCAATTGCTGACCCATTCTCCCCACACACACTTCTTTAATCTTTTGCATTGACCCTCTTCTCTTCTCTTCAATACCGTATCATAATACTACCATTATTGGAACACAAATCATCAATATCTCACTTCTCTACCAGCAATAAAAACGGGCCAAAAGAGATAAATTTTTAATAAAAAAAATGTAAAAAAGAAAGTCAGAGTGATGTGAAGGGTAAAGTTGGAAAAGAACAGGGACTCGGAATCTTCAAACCTTGTTCCGCGTCGTTACCATTGTACCTTCCAACGTTGTCAGGGAACGTTTCTGACAAGGTCGTGTGACGTTGCCCATTCACTTTGATTCCGTCACTATATTTCAAGTTCGAATCCTCGCTAACTGAAGTTATTTCTCAGGTGTATCTCTCGCTAACACATATTATAACATTCCATTGCTGTTTTTGCCTCACCTGTTTCCCCGATTGGGTACACTCAATTAACTGGATTCAATTTGAGTTAAAATTATTAAAATAGATCACTTTGACTAATGTATTAATTAACCATAAGTGAGAATGTAAAGTTCTTTTTTATTTCTATTGGTTTTCTCCACATAACCCTTCATTTCCATCTAATCAAATTAATTTCATACGACTTACGTGTCCGTAATTATTTCAATTTAATTCGATTTAATTTTGACACGACCCCACTCATAATCTGTACAAATTATTGCCGTGAACTGTGCGAGTGTCAAAGTCTTACAATTCGTGTAGGTCACTACAATGTTTTATTTATTTTTCGTTTCTCATGCACGTTTTTTATTTTGAATTGTAATCATCTCTATCTTATAGGTTTTTTAATATGCAATCGTTTAAGAGATTTGATTTGATAAAAAATCAAATGTTTCTTCTATAAGTATCTTTACTTTTATGCTCGAATCGTTATTCATCTTTAATACATGCATCTCAACGTTGAGTACAGACAGTTTCCAGGCTACAACCTACTCTGAGAAATGAAAATAGGTTAAAAGAAGACGAGGGCACGTGAGTATTTTAATCTCAACTGTTTACATATTTTAATGTAGCAGTTTGATTAGATTGATAAAAAAAGTCATTAACTAAAATTATAAAAGTTTCACACCAAATATTTAGTTTATTAATAAACTCTATATACGTGAAGAGAATTAGGTACGTACTCACATGTTTCACATCACCACAGATATAAAAGTTCTGCACAAATTCTCTGCAGAACTTTCCAGGGAAACTATGTTCATCAGTTTGCAAGGGTCCAGAACAGCAGCAAAGTTGCTAGCTCTATTATGAGAGAAATCTGGAATAAATTAGTATTTCACAGATGGTGAATAATTGTTCGAATTTTCGGTAAAAGGAAGATTAATGTTTAACAACTAATGTATCTGGAATGATATTAACTAACTTGAATTAATTAATTAGCACCGTCCACCCTTTTGAAAGATTCAAAAAATATGAATTAACTTTGGGTATCCAAAAGTAACAATGTAGAATTAGACCAGGTCAAGCTCCATGAATGGAGACACGATGCAAGCAACTTGTGTCGTGTCAACGCTAAAAAGAGTGGTAAAAAGCTTTTTGAAAATCGAAAACAAACAGAAACAGCGGTAAATGGGAAGTAAGTTGTATGATCTGGTATTAGTACACGAATTTTCATTTGATTGGAAGAAGGTGGTACTAGGAAGCAACCAAAGATGGTAGATAAAAACAAAGTTTGGTAAGCCGCAAAATTAACGGGGAATCTAGAAGAGAAAGAGTGGGCCCCGGAAGGAAAGCCCATGGACCATGCTGGGTGGCCCACCTAAGACTTGGGCGTGTGAAATGTGCGGTGACCAAGGCCTAAGTTGGAGACTGTAATGTATCATGTTATATGAAGCCACCAGGTCAAGGCTTGAAGGGTGATTTCGTAAATATCGCCAACGTGTGCGTTTACGCTGTTTCATGTGTTCACCGCCAAATAAAGTGGCCAACATTGCCAGCTGCTAAATCTTCTAACTTACTATTTAACACCAATTTCATTTTCAAAATATTATGTTGGTATTTTTACGAAATTAAAATTTTCAACAAATTTAATTTATTGCACCTATTAAGATTTACTGCCAAATACTAATTTAATTAAAAATATATTCTGATTATTATATTTTCTATTTGATACACTGAACTTTGATCCAATTATCAAGTTGAAACTTTAGTTTAGTGAAAAGAAAAACGCTGGATACATTGCACCTAAATTCTGATTAATTTTACGATTTTTGTCTTCTTTACGACATGCTTACTTTATCTAATGTTTGGAAAAATAACGTAAGAGAGAGAGGAGGAGGTGGGGGGAGAAGTGTCATTTTCTTTGGTAGTATCAAGGGTTAGATTAAAATGGAAGGTTTGGATTAAAACATTTTAGAAAATCTAAATTGAAGTGTTATGTAATTATAATATATCTCTTAAAATAATTAAAAATAAGGAATATATCTTTAAAATATTTTAATTATTATTTCACTCTTACTTAAATTTATCATTGACTTATAATCATCACAACAACACCCTTTTCTATTTCTATACTTCTCTCACAAATCATGACGGAAACTTGTAAATTTCCATGAGAAGTAGTAATAGTGTAGTTCAAAATAAGTATCATTTTGCTAACCCGCAAATCTCAACCTATATATATATATAACAGGGTGGAAAATATAATAAAATAAAGTGTAATTATTTTAGGGTTTAGGGGTGGAAAATATAATAAAATAAAGTGTAATTATTTTCTTAAACTATTATATTTAACATAAATTTTATCTTTTGTAAGATTGAATTAAATAACTTCTACCGGTTTTAAGATAAAAAAAAATAACAGAAAGTTGAAATTAAAAAAAAAAAAAACTCTTATCCAAAAAATATTTAAACAAAAATATTTAGATAAAGAAAATTATCATGAGTTGTTTAAATATTTATTTAGAAAAGTTTTTTAAGTTAGGTTCAATATTTTAAGATATATTAAATATGTGAGTAATTAAATAAAAATATAATAATAATAAATTTTTAAAATTATTAAAATTTGGAAATTTTTTGGGTTAAGAATAATAAAAACGTGATGATAAATGATTAATATAAAATTAAAAAAAATGTATTTTTTATTTTATTTTTAATTATTTTTAATGTTCTTTTATTTAAAAAAGATATAATTATAAAAGTGATGAGTTTTGGTAGTGACAATTTAAACGAGCTATAATATAGTAACTAAAATATTTATCGTGGAAATCATCTAATTATAGTTACCTCCATTGTGAAGTGATATGTCGGATTGGCCTCTTAATTATATATTTAAAAAATTTAAATTTTTTAAGTTTATTTTATTTTATTTAATATAAAAAATAATTTTTAGATCTATTGAAAAATTATTTTATATATTTATATACTGATTTCATTAAAATCATGAGTTTTATTTTTGTTTACTTTTTAAACACTTGTAATTTTTTTAATATTCTTTTATATCTTTTATTTGATGTTAATAAAAATTTATTGACTAAAATATATCATAAACTTTTACTTTTTTATATTAAAAAGATTTTTTATATTAAAAATATTTCTATCTTACTATAATTATTGTTATTTATTATTATTATTTATATATAATTTGTTCTGATAACTTCGGAAAAATATTTCTCTTATTGTTATGTAGTTGATTTGTCTATCCGAATCTTACTTTGTAGATTTATTTTTAAAGAATTTTTAAATATTTTTTCTCAAATAAACGTTATGACGATTCTTCTACTTTGAATCGCCACCCTGATTGATATTCACTTGTAAGGCCATGTCTATCCCGAACAGAATGCAACATCAACATTTCTCTGAGTCTTTCCAGATTATTCTCATGCTTACTCATGGCGTTAACACTTTCCATGAAAAATATTATACGAATTTTCATCAATTTTCTTATTGAGATTTCACCATCTCAACGATGATAAGCATGATGAATCATAAAGTTCTTCACCTATCTTCCTCCAGTATTCTTGATTTAAATTTGTTCTATATTTTTCCATTTAAAAATTCAATTTTTCACGCCAAAGAAAATAAATATTTTTTCCCTCATCCATAAATTTCGAACTTAAATGCACATGCTAAAAAGCAAGTGACATGGATGATGGTGGATATTGTGCTACGTATTCAATACAATGCCATTGAAAATTGGATTCCACAAAAATGTAGCGAAAATTTTGAGCCTCAACCAAGATCCATCCACGTGTCAACCTACACTCCACAAAATATCTACTTCACAACACAATCCTCTTCACATCTTAGCCACGTCATCACTAACGTGTTCCCATCAAGCACCGCGCACTCTACTCACGCTAATTCCTGGCCGTTGATTTTCCGGAGACAAAAATTGTGGTCACCTTAATTCTTGCGTTTCGCCTTAAATACAAAGACCGCAAATCCCGCAACTTTTCCCTGTAGATTCCTCTCTCTGGATTCATTAGCTTCTCGCTGATCAAAGGTACTCTTCATTCTAGCTTCACTCTTTGTCTTTGAACATATGTTAATTGACTTGTTCATTTGATTCCACAACATTTGCTTCATCATATCATGTTGTTGCAAAAAATTTTATGGTTGGTAGAGCAATATGTTTACCTGTCCATATATTATTGTTTTGGTGTAAATTTTGAAGATATATTAATGATTAATCATGAGAATGTGCTAACTGATTGATAATTCTGAGAAAATATTTTGCTGTAGGAACTTAGCATTGAAAATTTTCCATTTCTTTCCAAACGCAGATTATTAGGAACCTGGCATGGGAGTTGTGACTGTTTCAAGCTCTGCTGCGAGGACTCCATTAGGATTGAGTACAAAGTTTTCCAGTAATCGTCTGAAGAGGCCTTTAATTGTAGCATTTAAAGGGGATAAACACAATGACTCAGCTTTGGTTGCAACTCAGGAGAAAATCCCTGTGCCCATTGAGACTACCAAGACGCAGAAGAAAAAGACAGGGAAAGCTAACAAACTACCTAAGAGAGAAAGAGTTGCCTTTGCTGAGGAAAATTCTCCATCTTCCTCGGATGTGGACTACAATGAAGCTGCTGCTATGCTTGAAAATATATACAAACTCAGCCCTGCTTCTGATACTGATAATGCAGAATGTATAGATGGTAAAATCAAAAGGGTCTCCCGGAGAGGGAAGAAGATTGTTGATAATGGTGAAGAAAAGGAGTTAAACGGTGATAGGGTAGTCAGAAGCAAGAACAAGAAAGCTAAACGGTTGAATCTTGATCAGAGGATTTCATTAAAGAGTCACAAAGATGGGGACGAAGTCGTTCTCACTCGAAAGAAAAGAAATGCTAAGAATAGAATGGAGAAGATTGAAGAACTTATTAGGGAATATTCAGTATCAACTGATTTTGTCAGTATGGACTGGAGAAGAATGAGAATACCTCCTGTTCTTTCTTCTTCAGAGCATGCTTGGTTGTTCAAATTGATGCAACCTATGAAGGTAAGCAGTAAATTACTACTAATATTTTTATCCCCTTGCTTTGATTCTTCTACTCTTGAAATAGTAGTATAGATCTTTTTGGTTTCTGAGTAGCAGGGATTCAAGGATTTAACACCATTCCTATGTAACTTTATAAAATTCAAGATGTTGGGTGAAAACTCAGAATTTGCTTCTGTATCAGACATTAATTTTTAATTCTTTATTTTTCAGACGCTACTTCAAGTGAAAGAAGATTTACAGAAGGAGCTAGCAAGAGAACCTGCTGATGGTGAACTAGCCGATGCAATAAACATGAGCATTGCTCATGTAAAGAAAGCATTGGAGGTTGGTCAAGCTGCAAGAAACAAACTCATAAAGGTAATTCGAAGTGTTAAGTTATTTCACAACCTGACTTTTGACAAATTTTAACGTACGAAGATGACATTGCTGTCAGTTTGTTGTATTATTTGTAATGAACAAGTTATAAGTAACTGTGATCATATTTCTTGCAGCACAATCTCCGGCTTGTCTTGTTCGTGATCAACAAATATTTTACAGATTTTGCCACTGGCTCTAGGTTTCAAGATCTTTGTCAGGCAGGAGTTAAGGGACTCATGACAGCAATTGATCGTTTTGAGCCAAACAGAAGATTTCGGCTATCAACATATAGTTTATTTTGGATAAGACATGCTATCACACGTTCAATGACCCTGTCAAGCTTCACACGTGTTCCCTTTGGACTTGAATCGGTATGTATTCTCACTACTCGTGGTGATTAATGTTGTGTTTAGCAGCATATGGTTCAATGGCTTTTATTTCTTTAGTTTTGATTTTCATGTTAGATAGCATCATACTTTCTTTGTTTTCAATGTCAACAAATTGTAATTTCTAATCAACCATTTCATTGTGGTTGCTTATAATCCAGGAATGTTTTATTTAGACAACATATTTAGAGAGTCTTGGATTTAAAGTAAAGTAGAATATTAAGAAAAATGTAATTGGTATAACTGATATTGGATTTTAGCCAAAGATATTCGTAGCAAACAAGGCCATTAAAAAATATAATTGATGTGTCTCAACTTTGTGTAACTTCACTTCTTTTGGAGCAGGTTCGAGCAGAAATCCAAAAGGCTAAAACTGAGTTAACAGTTGAGCTTCAGAGGTCACCAACTGAGGAAGAAATAATAGAAAGAGTTAAAATATCCCCTGAAAGGTACCATGACGTAATTAAGGCATCAAAATCCGTTCTTTCATTGAACTCGAGGCATATAACTACACAAGAGGAGTTCATTAATGGGGTCGTTGATGATGATGGTGTTAATGGTGATAATAGGAAGCAACCTGTACTACTAAGGCTTGCTCTTGATGATGTGGTAACAACAAAATCTCGAGACTTTATTTGATCCTACATTTCTCACTAGGTGGCATTCTATTGAAGTTTGCTTTGATCATAACTAGATTTGTTCAATGAGATCTGCGAAAATGACAACTAAATGTGTTTAGTCTAGTGCTTTATGTTCAAATAAGTATGGTAATGATATTCTTGTCAAAGATTATAAATATTTTCTTACTTTTTTCATCATTCTTATTGGGTTCCCTTCCTTGAAGATCCTGACTAATAGCACCACAGTATTGGTATCTTTTATTTTATCACACAGGAAAGGGAAATGTTATAAACACATTTTCTAATACACTTTTCTGAGCACATACTTATGAGTTGTCCAAGTTTTATTATTATATATATCTAATTCAATTACACCATATTATCATGGTAAACTAATCTGAGATTTAACTTTTGTACTAGCTTGATTCCCTGAAGCCGAAGGAGAGCTTGGTGATGAGACAGAGATTTGGACTTGATGGAAAGGGTGACAGAACATTGGGAGAAATTGCTAGGAACTTGAATATATCAAGGGAAATGGTAAGAAAGCACGAAATGAAGGCTTTTATGAAGCTCAAGCATTCAGCTCGATTGGATTATCTTCGTCGTTATGTTGTATAAATTACTGATGTATAGAAAAACCCCTTACCTATAGTTATACAGTATATATATACACATGATTTGTATTTTTCGACATTTGAATAACCACAATTATATTCATACTCATGTAATTTGTATATGATTTACCTGAAATTACATAAAGTATATGACTGTTTATACAAGTTACATACATGCATGAAATTGTTCTATTATGCGTTTTTCATAAAGAGTGTATATATATATGGGCACCTCCAGAACATTGGGCCAGATAGCTATACGAAAGTAGTAGTTTTTTTTATCTTCATTTTTAAGATCCAAAGTAACATCATCCCACATACTGGGAACAAATTTTAACTATATCAACAATCTGATGAAACTATGCCAAAATCCACAAATCTTGGGAAGGAGTGGACCAAATAAATATGGGGATCTGAACATATTTTGGTTTTATATCAATTTGAACACTATGGTGTACTTGAGAATGAAAATTATTTTCTTAATGAAAGAATATAGTTTTCTCGAGAATAAAATATGTTTAGAAATTTTATTTAATCTCCTATCAAATATGGAAATAGATATTCTCAATTTAATATCTTCTAGAATAACTTTAATAACTCAAAGCAAGCACCTTCTAAGAATTAGTTTACATTAAATGGACTGTAGCAAACATTATTTTTAAGAAGAGAGTGTGCAGATGAGAATAAAAAAATAGTATAATTTAAACATTTTTTGGAAAAAATTGTAATTTATTTTTTGTATATATAAGGCAAAAGATGTAACAAAGTTTCTATTTTTTGTGCAGGAAACAATTTCAAAGTATAATAGCTTTGAAGTTATCTTTTTCAATACCTTCTTTGATACAAAATTGTTAAAAAAAAGGTATTTTATATTAAGAATTGAACAAAAATATACTAATAGAGTAAAGATATTTTATGCCTTCATTCAATCGTATAAATTAATTATTTATAACTTTAAAATATATATATAATCTATACAAATATTATTTTTATAACTGTTTTATCTACCCATTTTTCTTATAATTGTACTGTTATGATTAAAATGGTGTAATAAATATTTTTAAAATTATTTATTTTATAATAATAATTATTATTATTATTTTAATTACGTGACAACAACTTGAAAAGAACATCTATATTTTCATTATTTATAATAAAAATAATATACTTATTGCTGTACACATTTTTAAGACTCTATTTATCCCATAACTCATATAGCACCAAATATTCCATTACTCTCACAAATGTTTTGTTTTTAAGGTAAGAGATGAAAGAATGTGGTCTTTTTCGTTTAGAAGAGAACAAAAGAAAAAACCTACCAAAATAAGAAAGAGAGATACAAACATTTTTTTTTTCACAAAATGGAAAAGACTTGTAAAATGTATTATTTGTTAAATAATAAATTATGTTAAACAATTTTATTTAAAAATTAAGTATAATTGGTTATAGAGTAGGATCATAATCGTTCTTTTTTTCAAGTTTTATTTTAATAATAATAAATTAATAATAAACTAGAGCTTGCATTAATTATATGAATTGATTTGATTTGTAATTTTCTTGTTTTCTTACAATTTCCAAGGTTGATGTTTGATATATTTTGGTCTAAAATGTTTTTTATGTACCAATCTGATAAAAAAAAATGTAAGAGGGCACAAAAGAGGACAAGACTAATACATTCTCCGGAATCTTAATAAAGATGGAATAGAATAGAGTATCTGTTTTTTATATTTCTGAAATATGATGGTGGATTTAGGACCAAACTTAAGAAGTGACGATGAAATGACTCGACCTTGCAAGTATAATGGTTAATACTTTTACATATTTTTCTCTTTTCATATATAAAAAACAATTTATGATTGTGATATTTACCATATCCACCTTACATTTGTTAAGTCAGGTTAGGTGAAGAAATGAACAACTAAGCAAACAAAAGTAGCAGCAATGCTTGCTTCAAACTAATGACAGACACAAATATTTCATTCGAAAATGACCCCTTACAACATATTATCTGCAGATTTATATAAGCAGAGAACCATTTTAAGAAATAGTTTTATAGAATTGACCATGAAATAACTATGGATCATTTACATGATTTTAATAATGTAAATTTTATGCAGGAAATATTCAAAATTTTCACATGAGAAAAGTTCGTTGAATCCAATGTATGAGATGAACCAACCAGAATTCTGATATGAAAGGTTTACATGTCATCACATCTGAAAAATTTGTCTATACATGAATTTGGACTTGCCAAGATAGAAAGCTAATTAATGAGTATGAAAGCGTGTTGCTTCCATCACTGTCAAGATGAGTATATAATTAGTTGTTTATAACTAAGGTTCTTGGAGAGTCATGAGAATCTTAATATATTGTTACTTTTTACTTAACCTAAATAAAATAAGAAAGTTTGGTGAATTGTATGCCATATTACAGGACTTTTGTTGATTTGACTGTACTGTTGATGTAGTTTATGGAATAGTATAATTAAAGTTATCAGCAAGTGGAATGAATAGGGTACGAAACAATATCTTTGGCATAGGCATTCTGGGAGCCAAATAAATCACAAGGAGAATCTTAATTATTACTATCAAATACGTATCAGATACTACGTACTATCTAAGTGATTTTTCCTTTGTTTAATATTGAGATGACATCAATTGAATAATACTCTTCTGTTGTAGTTTATTTTACGTGCAAAAGTGTTTTGGTGCGGCTACAGCAACCTCATTCTATGGCTAAGGGTGGTTCATCATTGTTCTTGGCAAGCAACTTGCTCTGCTATTAACTTTCAATCAGAGGAATATTTTTTACTGTCTTCAATTGAGCACATTCCATTTGATCCTTCTATGTCTTCAATCAAAGACATTCTATTTGATCATATTAGCTTTTATATATTCATAGGAGCTATACCATATTATTGAGGAGTGAGAGGAGAATGATTCTTTGAAAATAACTTGACAATGATATGACAGTAAAGTAAAAAAAATAAATATTTTAACATGCAAGAACCATTAATTTATAATGAATATTCTATTTGAGTCCGAAAAACTTACTTAGATATTTATATATATCTTTTCAAAAGAAATATATGGGTGCCCAAATGCTTAATAGATTAATCTCAACTCATGTATGTAAATTTATTTATTATTTTTTAAGTTTGTTCTTTTTTACTCAACATGATTCACCATTTCAATTTTCTGGGAGTATCTTTGCTTCTTTAGGATCTTCGTCTCATCTCAGTCTCCCATTTATTTGCATCTACTTTATGATTGATTGATAAATATAAATATATATATATATATATATATTTTAATTTCTATATTTGAAATTTTACATTACTTAAATATATAACTAAATTAATATATATAAATAAAACAAATTTCATCTTATAAATTAATTTTATAAAATTAAATTAAATTTAAAATCTATAATATCATAATCTATCTTAATAAAATTATTCACACTATTATACTATTTCTTATCCACATATTAATTAAAATATAATAAAATTAATGTATACAACAATTTATCTTTTTAATCTATTTTTTTATTATTATTATTTTACATTAATAATTATTAAAAAAATATAACAAATATGATTTGAAGATGTTTGTTATAAAAATAAATAAATTTTCAATCTGATGTGTAGATGTCGGTGCATGTGGCCCGCGATTATTAAATTTTCTCATGAATAAACAATACATGCACATCAATTTTTAATTTTTTATTATAATTATAATTTCTTAAAGTTATATGAAGAATGATTTTTAATTTATTAAATAAATTGAGCATCGAGAAGTTTATATAATTTACACGTGGTTGTAATCGAAGTTAATACCCTTATGGGCACACTGAAAAAAATAAAATGTTATTCTGTGTGACATGACTTAAAAAAAATCTTGGGGCTCTTTTTAATTAGTCAAATTCATGATCTGTGTGCTACGTCAATATCAACTCCCTCCATTATTACACATTTCTTCAACATGATTTTTGCACTATTTCTGTCTTCGAGTGGGGACTTGCCATTCAAAATTTGGTAATCAATTAGGATTTGAATTGCATATCTAACAATTTAAAATGAAAAAAAAAAAAGATTAACTATGTTTTTTATCTTTATAATTTTTCAGAAAATTATTTTATGTCATCTATTTAATCCCCTATTTAAAAAAAAATAACAATAATTAAAGGGAATGTTATTTTGGACAAAGTAGCACCTTCAGGTTAGTTTTTAGACAATGGGCAAAGAACATTTTGGACGACAGAACTCACTTCTGAGACTGAATTGTCTCAAAATCTTGTTCCAGGAGACAAAAACATAGATGCACAAGTCAGTATATTTAGACTCAACTAGCCCTATAATCAATAAATAATGTATAATCAGAGGTGAATTGAAAATGGGTTCTTCATAGAAAAAAAAGAAATATTGTATAACTGTTTATAAATTTTGTTGTGACTTTAGGAGGAAAAAGGAAACTAGTTAGAAGAGATATGACATTAAATAGAAATAGAAGAGATAATGTGACATCCTTAAAAGTGGTTATGCAATTTGACAGAAAAGAAGAAGAAAGAGGTTAATATGAATGATGAGATATATAGTTGACAAGTTGAAATAGCATAGCATGGGCTATGGGGATGTATGGATTCGAAAAAGGAAAGAATGATAGGGAGCAAAGGAAAACGTTAGTAGAAAACAAGGAAACATAAAATGGTGATGGTGACGAATGGGTTGTTAAAGATGGAATGACTCAATTCCCAAAATGGACGCGTGAGAGAAGATGGTTTTGCATTGTGCGGCCACTTTGGTTGATTCTGCGTAACCTGCAGAACAATGCTTTGTATCCTACTCACCAATTACTAAGCAATGACACAGATCCAACTCTGTTCGCTTCTTATATATATTTTTATATATACAGAACTATACAAACATATATTTATGGAGCAGCCACCATGCATTATTCCCCATTTGACTCTCCTTTTTAGAAGGTCAAAAACAAACTCATCAACTCTATTAGTAATACTAGTGCTTTATGAGTCCAAGTCCAAAACCATAGCATGATATATAGTAATTAATCAGAGATTTTAAAATTTTAGTTGCCATTAAACTGGTATAGGACTTGAGAGCTAGGTAGATTAGTGGCATGTGAAAGTGAAATCTAAAAAGTGAGCTAAATAAATTCCAGTTTGCTATTGACAAATTCTGCAGCTTCTGTCTCCTTTCTGCCTTCCAACTGGCTCTCATCTTTACCTTTTCATGCTCTATTGCTACCTCTCAGTGACATCCCAATATTCCTCCTATCTATTACGATCTAACACCAATCTATAAATATTTATGTGCCCATATGCCACATAGAGTTGACGCAGAAACAGAGCTTGTACTTTCCAACTTCTGAAATGGATAAGATTTTATTATGTACTTCCCTGTCTACACAGAACCATTTAGCCTTGCATCAAATTCAGGGTCCACATGTATGAATGATGCTAGCATAATTCAAATTTCAGACCACCCTTTTGAAGGATCAGACAAACAACAAATGGAAACATGATTCAAAAGTTGTTTTATTATTTAATCATTCAATCAGTTCCTACCCAAGATTCATTCTTGCGGTGCCCTCAGCCAATATTCTATCTTCCTTAAACGTGCCTTATTATCGAAACTTAATGTCCTCCACTTGCAATATTTTTCACATTTCCCATACACCTAACCAAACCATTGGCCCTAATATCCAGCTTCTCTATGTTTCTCCCCCTATATATATATTAAACCAACCTTGGCACTATCAAATAGTAAATTAATATAATGTTGGGTACTGTTGGCGGCTGAAGCTTGCCCTATCTAATCGTATTCAATTTTTACAAATGAAAATAAACCACAATTATATATATATAAATAAGTGAATATGATTCGATCTCTTACTTAAAATATTAAGGTTACGGGTCAGTGGAAGCATCACGAATTTCGAATAATGACCTTTGTAATTCTGATACCACTTCTCGTAAAACCTCATGAACCAACCCTAGAAAGGAGGGGGTAAGCCCAGATAGATTTTCATAAATAGAAATAAACCATAGTTATATAAGTGAATACGACTCCATTTTTTACCTAAAATTTTAAGACTATGGATTTGTGTGTGTTTCTTTTTTATATATTATTCAACTTTTCCAAAAAAAATAAATATATTTTAGAAAGATTTCAAAATTAATATTTTTAAAAATTATAAATCAATCCTTTTAATTTAAAACGTCAAAAGCTAATTTGACCTTAATGTGAAGGAGTGTGCGAGTGTTTGGTGAGGTTGGTAAAAAAAAATATTAAACACGATGCAAGTGCTGTTTCGTAAGAAAAATGAATGATTACACTCGCCGCCCCCAAACACTCCAAAAAAAATATTTATTTAATGTTATAAATGGAATGAATTTTGGAAAATAAGATTAAGAGGGTGATGTGAATTGTGAAAATAATGATGATAATAATTGGAAAAGAAAATTGAGGAGAAAATAGAAAATTGGAGAAGATGGCAATGATCCTGATTATCATCGTAAACGTGGTTTCGCTTTCTTACGTAACGCGTCACAATCTATTAAAGTATTGGTTTTAGGAAGCAATGATAAAGACATAATATAATATTTTGTTGTAATGATTGAGTTTTTGACTACCCATGTCGTTTTGGCGCGTTTCGAATTGGAAGAGTTTAATTTATGAGGAATTTATAAATGTATAAGTTTTTTATTAAAATAAAATAAATAAAAAAATGTATGAGTGATATCTGAGTTGGGATGAGTTGAAAGGTGAAAGCACGTGACCAAGATGTGGGTGATATTCGTACAAATGAAGGTACTAATCCTTAAAAACTAGAAAGAATTTTTAAAGACACACTCAGAAGTTGACAAATTGTTCCACCTAGTCCTCCAAACATGATAACATTTCGGCTGCTCCAATTCTACTAATTTCGATACGACACCATTTCTACTATTTTATCTTCTTTTCTCCCCTCAAACTTTTATTATCATTTTTTCCCCCTCACCAAAAATTCCCTGTTACATCTAAAATACGTCGAATATTTCCTTGTTAACGTCTTGTTTTAGTGCTTAATAATAAAATAATTAGTTTAAACGTTTAGTTTAAAAAAGTATACTTAGAAATCACTAAACTAGATTTTAGTTGGCAAGGATTTTCTAATTTAATTAGGAGAAAGTTTGAGTGCTTGAGATATATAATTAGGTTAAAAGCTCGTAAGAATGATATAAATTTTGCCCCTCATAATAGTGATATTCATTATCTCACGTTATAGAGAATGATATAAATAAGAGGAATTTAACGCGACATGGAGAGTGGTGAAGAAACACATTGTGAGAAAATGGAAGTGTTTGATTTTAAAAAGAAACAAATACGGAAAAAAATAACAACCATATCCCTCTCAAGATCGAATTGAGGAAGGAATATAAAAAAGAAAAGAATTTCAATTTTTCAAATGGAATTAACAAACATGAAACTTTCCTACCTGCCTATTAAAAAATAATTTTTATAACCTGCTCATAAAAAAAATATTTTTTATATCTCAAGATATAACTATTTTAATGAATAAGAAAGAAAGTTGCTAAAATTAAAGTAAAAATTTATGTTTTAAATATTTTAAACTTGAATTAGATTTTAAGATAAAACTAAAAGTTGGGAATAATTATATTGAAGTTTAAATAAAATATGAATCAATTTAATAAAATTTGTAAATATACAAAAGAAATAATAAAGATAATACCTGATGATTTTCATAAATAAAATTTAGATGGGTAAATATTTAAAAAATGTATATTTTAATATTTATAATAATGAAATATTTTATTAATAAAATTTCTATTTTATTTTTAAGTATATATAAATTATAATAATATGAATTTTTGTAATTTATTTTAATAAATTTGTAAATTATTTGTATTATGAAATATTTAAATAGTAATATAATAATATAAAATTTAAATTATAATTAGTTATTTGAGATATATAATAAATAATATATTTATTTATTATATATATGTATTTACATATTTTATTCATTTATTTATATTTTCTTCCGAATCGAATACAAATAAATATATATATATATATATATATATATATATTTCTTTCTTATAGAAAGTCAAAATTATGTATTATAATTTGAGTTTGATGATATGATGTAAAATAATTTTATACTATTTAAGGTTTATGTCTTTAATAAATTAAAGAAATATTTGAATTTTTTTAAAATAGTTGTTGAAAAAGTTAATAAATTTATGGATTAAATATGTTTCTTTTGTATATATTTATTTTTCGAATATTATTTTTTATTTTTATACTTATAAAAATACATAATTTTAGTTATTTTTTATATTTAAATATAATATTTTTTATTTTAATAAAATTATTTTAATTATTATTATTTATATTTAAATATAATAATTAACAATATTTATTAATTATTATAAATTTGATACGTTAAAAATTATAACATCAAAACCTATTTTCAAAACAATTACTCCACCAAAAACATATTAAATCCTAAACTTATGTAACAAGTTTGTTGAACATTTGAATTTGATAAATAATATGAAATTACTTTATATTGTCCAGAGTGTAATTGTCTAACCTATTTTATTTTTTCTTAAAAGTTATGTGAAAAACATTAGAAAATTATTTTTCACATTATCTTTTCTAAAATTCTTTCTATTATTGGCTAACTTTCATTGAAAATTATAAATTTACACAAGTATCACATTTCATTTAATGACTTTTTCTAGTTATTTAAAAGTGAGGCATGTCAAAATCAGTAAATTTTAATAATTTGAGTGAATAAAGAATGTTAAAAAAATATTATTAGCATTTCTTAAACTATGTTATTAAGATTAACGAAGACTAACTTTTTGTTTTAATTAATAATTAACAATAAATTAATTGTTAAAAGTATTGAAATTGAAAAGAAAAATAAAAAAGTGTTTCAGAGTTACTTTTTAAAAAAATTGTACTCTTTTCTTATTATAGAAGCAAATAAATCTCCCCTCAATAATGTAGAAGAAACTATCATTAACTTATTTCTATTAAAAACAATGATTCCAACAAAAAATCAAATTTAACATCAACCACCCGACAAAACGCTCCATACAGAATTGCCAATTCATTACCTCAAACAACCTAACAATCTTTGAAAACTCAAAAGCAAATTTATTCTACCTATAAGTTAGATTTCAAGAAAATAAAGTTGAACCAAAAAAAATGAAAAGTTTTTTTCTTTTTGAAAAAAAAAAGTAACATAAAAGAAAAGAAACCATCATTTTAAAAATAATAAATAAAAATTAAATATGTATATAATTACAAAGTTACTTATATATTTATTTTGAAAGAAAATAATTTTATTGGAAAAATTTTCATAACGAGATATAAACCTTAATCACTTTTTACAAATTTTAAAAAGTATTACTTTTTTTTATCATTTTTTTATATATAAGCAAATGATAAAACATATAGGTCCTCATAAATAATTTCTACCCTTTTTCTTGAATTAATCGCCTCGAATAATAAATTTGTTGACTCCAAACACAAAATATTGAAAATTTATATTTCAGAATTCTAGAAATTTCAATGAATGGTCGTAAACCGTGTTCTCCACACAGCAAGAGTGATGTCCCACTAATTGAATTAGGGTTGATTTCTTCTCCATTACTCCCCAGTTTCTGTTCATTGTTTTCTGCACTGCATCACATCTTGCAAGACTAGATTCCGCCAATGGCGTTCTGAAGAATCATTGAATTTCATACAAAATGCAAACAAATTTCATGTTCCTCCCCCAATTTCATTACATTTTCTTGGTTCTTTTTTGGCAGTTTCTTTCAGTCTTTCCTTTTATGCTATTAGGTGATGGTTCTCCCTTAACTTTTCAATGCCTTTTCCTTTTTCCCCACCCTATGTCAACCTCTGCAAATAGGAGTATCTTTTAGTTTTTGGTGAGGGATATAGTTGAATAATTCATTTATTTTGTAGCAATATTCCCCACCAGACATTACAAAAAATATTTACACAGAATCCACCAAAAAAATGATATTTGCAGAGAATGCAAAGCATATAAGAGTGTGAGAAGAGGATAAGCACATGCGAGGAGAGCATTAGTGAGTGCAGTGAGCAATTTGCATTGAGAAGATGGAGTTAGGTAACCTTGCTTTTGGCGTAAATGAATTAGCCTTCACATATAGCTCCTCACTTTGTCTTAGAAGTTTGATGCTTTACACAAATGAATTATTTCCTATCACCTTTATTGCTTTTTTTGGATCTGTTTTTTTTCTTCTTTTTATAAAGAAATATATGTTTTCTCAAAAATTATGTTCACTGTGTTTCAGGAAGTTTAGTTTTTCTGATTAAGTACCAAAAATCCAGCCAAGAAGGAAAAAGAATCCAACTCTTTATCAATTATTTAGGTTGAATCTCTTTCATTTAGTTAAATAAATAAATTAGGATATATAAGAACGTCAAAAACTTGGAAGAACAAATTTAAATTAGAATCAGAAAAACTAGTTGATACTTGAAAGTAATTAACTTCCTCTATATATCTTATATCAAATAATATACTTTTAAAATAGAATGATATAGACTATCTAATAAAATATTTAGTACACATCAAACACTACATATATATAATATAAGAATTATATCCTATCTTATCTATAGCTCTTATTTAAAAGAGTTAATAATAATGATTGTTGCTACATTCGAGCCACTGCAGCTAAAGTTTCAAATTGAGAACAGTATGTTTGTGATCACTTAAATTTAACCCTACCCTTTTGAAATCTTTGAACTCCATCTTGCATGATATCACCCTCTCCTTTTTCTTTTTGGGTACTCTAAAACTGTATATTCTCATTAGCAAATTTTATTTGGATACTTAACCCAATGCAAACACGTATTTAATATTTCAATATATATAATACATATATTCTTCCATTTATGTACACTAATATAAGGTGTCCACACCTATTTCTTTGTTAACCAAAATGAATAAGTGACAAAAGTGTTATCTAAAGAGGTAAACTCGAAAAAGACCAAACAATGCACTGATTAACTGATATACAGTAAATGGCTGCTAAATAGGGTATTGACCATTACTATATGGATTTGACAAAATGATGATACGTTTTGAGATTTAATCGAAAAGCTTCGAAAGAAGAAGAAGAAGAAGAAGATCATCACCACATGAAAATGATTGATGTGCGAAGCTAGCTTAATCAATGCTTATTTCTTCTGCATGAGAGGCACCAAAGATTGGAGACACTAAACAGAGACTTTAGACTTAGATGGTGTGGTTTAAGTGTAAAGAGAAGACACTTGTATTGGTGTGTGCCTAGATGATTTAATGATATTAACAATCAAAACAATAACATAGCTTGGTTTAATCAATTAAATGGGTTTATTTTTTGTGGATAGCAAGCATATAGCACTCGTGTGTCCACACCTGCATGGGATATATAGCGATGCATTTGTCAGTATTAGTGTATAATTACTCTTTTTGGTATGCTTTTTAACCCAACAAGAAACATGTCTATATCTTAATTATTGGCCCCCTCGTTGTTTGTTAAATTAGTGACTTCTGATTCATCTTAATAAATATAAAGTAATTGTGGGGTTTCCATGTAAAGTAAACTTTATCATGGGGGCATAGATAAGATTTTGATAGAAGGATGGTTAACATGTGGACAGAAGAATGGATGGAAGAAATTTGATGGGTCACTTTACAAATATGGGAAATCAATGTAGCCAGACACTGCCAAGAACATATATAAAAAGGTCACAGAAAAAAATAGGTTTGTTGGGGTTAAACCTCTCATGAAATATTCATAAAATCAGTAATTTTTATCTCCCATACCTTTTGATTAATTAGATGAATGAAAGTGAATGGTTTTGGGTGAAAGTTTTTGAGTCATGGTGGGAGCTTGATGGGCAAATTAACTAATTACAGCAGTGTGTTGTGGTAATGTAATGACAGAGCTGGCATGACATAATAAAACAAACACAATTTACAGAATACGATTGAGATGTCTCTTTGCTTGGGTCAGAGCGTATTCTGTGTATATCTATCTACCATGTTCTCTTCTGAGTCACTTTATTTGGAGAAACATAGAGATCACCAAATACACATAAGGTAGGAACCTCCACGTGTCCAAGAGTAACCCCCAATGAATGATCTAGACTCTATTATTATACCAAAAAGTGAACATTGCATTAATTGGTCAAATTTTGTAACATTTGGTAAGAGTGAGAAACTCACCCTCCTTTGTATTGGGCACAAGTTGGACAGTTCATGCATGAATGGTAGTCTTAAGTTGAGTCAAAAAAGTGTTGCTGTAAAATTGACTCCTCCAGCTATGTGCAGGTGAAACAAACATATGCAGATGATGATTTTGTGCGTACAAGCGCGGTGCCAGCTATTTCACAACCTATCTTCCTCATTAAATCAAGATTCTTTCCGCATGCACAAGAAACAAGCATCGGAAACCAAATGCTGCATTTTTTTGGGGTTGAGGATATTGAAATTAATACTAATAATATCTTCAACTCCCCAATTAACTTCAAATGACGCATAATTGACACATTCATTTATTCATTCAAATTCTTAGTACACTTTTGTGGCCCGTTCACATTCAGCTTTATGTAATGGACTAGAAAGACCTTCTTTTACTTAATTTTCGTGGTTATTATAATTTTGGTACTGTAATCTTGATTAAGGCATCGCCATCACCAAAGATAAACCCTCTTTTTGGAGCAGTGATTTGGAATAGAATCCGTTTGATGAGTTTGCGAAATGCGCACCACTGAAACTCTTGAGTCAGATCATTTTTATACTTTTATTCCACATACTAGCAATTGTTCCTTCAAGGTTCAAAGAATTTATTGATGATGAATTAATCAGAATAATAAAATTCTATATTCTGCCGCCAAACAGTGTGAGATTAAATAATAGTAAGTAGTTATTAAATAAAAAATAAATATTTAAATTTTTTTTTTTTTTAAA
This sequence comes from Macrotyloma uniflorum, assembly GCA_016859785.1. Taxonomy (NCBI): domain Eukaryota; kingdom Viridiplantae; phylum Streptophyta; class Magnoliopsida; order Fabales; family Fabaceae; genus Macrotyloma; species Macrotyloma uniflorum. The sequence continues at coordinate 5,009,726 of BDMB01000001.1, forward strand.
TACACGTGTTTAATTTTATTGCAAATCTAATTAATTTTTAATTTTCTATCCAAGAATTATGAATGCGTGTTTATCTAATCTGCATTCTTCATTTTAAAAGAGTCAAATAGTTGCTATGAAGGGAAGCATTGTATTGTAGTGTTAAAATAATTAACAGAATGTCACACCCCTGAGAATGGGAGAAGGAAAAACTTCATACCAAGCACTGCACTGATTTATTTTATTTAATTTAAGTATAATTTGAAAAATATTTTAAAATTAAAAGTAATTTTATGAATAAAAAGTATATTTTTTATAAAATTTAATTGTCATTACTTTTTAGGAGAGAAAAAAGAAACTTAATAAAATACTACATTAGGTATTTTTTTCTTTTTTATTTTTGGGAGGAGAAGAAAAATCTCTAGAAAATATATTCTTGGGAATAAAAATCTAAAACAGTAACCCATCAATCATCTTACGGAACATTAAGAGGAGTTAACTTTCTTAAGGTTATAGGAAAATGGCTTATAAATCTCTGTAAAAAAATCTAGTTTGTTTTGGTATGTGTCTGAATAAATTTTCATCTGCAAATAATTTACTGGATTTTTGGGTAAGTTTGTTTCTCTAAATGTACCACAATTTGGCTTTGTACTCTAAAGGGAAACTGTATACAACTATTAAGCTTAGGTGAGATTTTTTGATAAAAAAATTACAAATTATACTTACGAAGTTACTAAAAAATATCTGACAAATTTTGTAATATAGAATTTGCTCAGTGATCACAGAAGAAGTTATAATTGCTCACTTTGTCTGCTAAAAACAAGCTTTTAGAGAAGCAAAATCCTACTTAATTGCGCCATACCAAATAAACTCCCATATCTCTACAAAATGGAAGCCACGTCATGAGGAGTAGATCATCTTAGTAATGTTTTGAAACGCACTATTGGCCTCTATAATGCTTTACCAACCAAGAAAAAGCAGAAGGCACTGATAATTTGCATTAAAAAAACAAAGGTCTTGGATCGAAATATTATACGGATAATAACATGAAATATCAAATGACACGCAAGAGATTTGTCAAAAACGAAGGGCATCACACATCAGAGTTTATGACAAATAATGTTTTGTTTCTCTTGCTTCACCATAACATAAGCCTCTAAAACTGGAGAAAAAAAAGTAGAGGGGCTGGGTGGGAATTTGGAAGAATACTGTTATATTGAGCAAGTTGATGAAAAGCTTCTCAATTTGTACAAAATTTCGCATCCACATGATTATTAAAGACGTAGACAGCACTTCTTCCTTCTTTTTTTCTCTTCCCTTTCTCAATTTATGTATGTTTTCATTTTTAATATTATTTTAAGTTTTCCTACGCGTCATACAGTGTTCCCAACCTGCTATAAATAGAGCATTCTCAATGCACTGGTTGGCAGTACAAAATATTCATCCCTTCTAACTTCTAAGTATTCAGTATTCTAAGAGTAAAGAGCTAAACATGGCAGAGACCCTTCGTTTGGTTATTGCTGTTCTTGGTATTTTTCGTATTCCTCAGCTTAGAACTTCAGATAACTAATGGTTTGAATCTTCAAAAAAGTGACTCATTAGTTTTTGTTTTTTTTTTTTCAGGTAACGCAGCTTCAATGTCCCTTTATGCTGCACCAATGTATGTTACATGTATAACAATATTACTGCTTTAATGTTCTCCCCTTTAGAGAATGTATAAAGTGTTGAAAGCTTTTAATGCTTTTCATGTTCAGGGTTACCTTTAAAAGAGTTATAAGGAAGAAAAGCACAGAAGAATTTTCATGCATTCCTTACATCATTGGACTCTTGAACTGTCTCCTTTTCACTTGGTACGGTTTGCCTGTTGTGAGCTGCAAGTGGGAAAATTTTCCTCTAGTCACTGTTAATGGTGTTGGGATTGTTCTCGAGTTATCCTACGTTCTCATTTACTTCTGGTTTGCTTCATCCAAAGGAAAGGTGAGCCAAGTTACTCTCTTCACGCGTTGAAAACATGTTCGCTCTACCTTGTTTTGAATCATAAGACAGTTTCATTACTTTAACTTCCTTGCTGAAAAAATAAGTTAACAATTTCTTCCTGAGAAAAAGACCTTTACCGCTAAAAAATAGGGACAAAAGAAGGAAAAACGTGACTTGGGAATCATAACTGTAGTTTTCAGGTCCATTTGTTGCATGGTTTTTGAGACCAGTAAATGTTGTTGCAGGTGAAGGTAGCCATGACAGCACTACCAGTTATGCTTGTGTTCTGCATAATTGCTGTAGTCTCAGCTTTTGCATTTCACGATTACCGTCACCGAAAGCTTCTCGTGGGTAGCATTGGCCTAGTTGTTTCAGTAACACTGTATGGATCTCCCCTCGTTGCGATGGTGAGTGACTCATCTTTGTCTTCCACTGATAAAATATTCTGTTACTACTAAGAGTATATTCTTGCTGGTAATTGGAACAGAGAAGTTCTATCTCACAATATAATAATTTCACTAACTAAAAAAATAAACTAAGAGCCTTTCTTTTTCTGTGGTACATGATTAATGAATCCAATTAAATATTATGGCACAAATAATATTTATGTAACAAAAGCTTTATTTTTTTTCTGTTGGTGCAGAAGAAAGTTATAAAAACCAAGAGTGTGGAATTCATGCCACTACCATTATCCGTGTGCTCATTCTTATCTTCTACACTCTGGCTGATCTATGGACTCCTCATTCGTGATGTTTTCGTTGCGGTTTGTCTCATAACATCTCTTGTATATTATGATTTCATAAATCAAAAAACAAAATATTACGAATACTAATATTGTATTTCTCTCACAATGACAGGGACCAAGTGTGCTTGGAACTCCCTTGGCCATCCTGCAGCTAGCACTTTACTGTAAATACCGAAAAGGGAGTGTTGTGGAAGAACCAAGCAAGGGTGACCTGGAGAAGGGTAGCTTGGAGAAGGTAGCTATGGAAATGGGGAAAGTTGAAACGAATGTCATAAATCACACAAACGAAAACTCGTGAACAATGTTCTTCTTAAGAGGAAAGGTTGTTGAAGATTTCAGAATGTTCTATTCATATTCCTTTCTTTATGTTTATTTCCTTTATTTTAAGAGACAATGATCCTCTTAGCTTTGGATGTATGTTCACATAACATTAAGTTGTAGTTCTTAATAAAATGTTTCTTTTATTCATCAAGGTTTGCTTTACTTGTTTATGTTTATGAAGCCTTTCTGCCATAAAATTGCAAATATGTCAAAACCAGATGCAAGATGCAAAATTTAATGTAACATTCTAAATTTTGGTCCACATTTCTTTGTCACTAGAAGTTCGATTTTGCAGTGTGTAAAGGAGTATTATTATGGCAATTTATGGGACATAAGACTAAACAACATTGGGACAAACGAGGATCTTTGTTCTTCTAAGGATAGTACTATTCATGGTAGATATCCCGCGAGAAGAGAAGAATAAGAAATCTAATTAATAAGGAGACTTAGATTTTCTTTTATATATATATATATATATATATACAGCTGTTAAAAGTTGTATTTCCTGAAATGTGGTAACACTGGGGGCAATGATGATTTGGTATATTGCACATAAAGAAGAATAAAATATGGTTAAGTTAAAGGTGTGTTATGGTATTAAAATATTACTAATGAAAAATGTGTGACCAACATATTTGCAGATCATTTGGCGAAGTTGCAAAAAGGAAGATGAAATAAATAAACTGACATTGAAGTTTGAACAGACAACTCATAAACCATGACTCACACAAGGGTCAGCAGCAACATTCTTTCCGTACATGAGCATCGAGCCACGTTATACGACACGGTTGTTTATTCTTTGTCTTTTTTTTTTTCCTTTGCAAAAGGAGCAGGGATTTGGGAAGGTTTGATTCTCTCGTGTCTGACACAAAAAATAACCCAATTTTTTAATTTACTCCTTTTTTTTTTTCTCTGTCACTTTATTCATTTTATTGTATTTTCAGTTTTTTCTTAATTTATGTGTAATTTTACTTTCTTAATTTTAATTACTTGCATTTGAAATTATAAAAATTTTCAGTTATTTTAATTAAGTTGTTTTATCTTATATATTCAAATACTTAATAATAAATAAAAATATTTTATGTTTTTATTTAATTTTTTATATATTTTTTCTTTTATTTGTGTCCATTATTAGTTGAAGTTTAAGGTAAAAAGCTTAAGTTGAATAATTGAGAATAAAGATCAAACTTAAAAAAAAAAAAAAAAACTAACAGCATTAAAATCATCTATAAGTTTATGTATAGGAAATATACATTTAAACCTAATTTTTAAAATGTTTTGTTATTTATTAGTTACTTAAAATATAATTCATAATTTATTAGTTAACAACTTAAACACTCAACCATTAATAAATTAATTTCTGCAAAAAAAAAAAATCAGAATATTTACAGTTTTTATCACCACTCTCTTACTGCATATGTAAAATAATAATTTGAGTATTATAAAATGAATTTGAAAACAAAATAATCCCCCAAATCTCATATTGAATAAATAAGGTCGAACTGGGCAAATTGAAAAATATAAATCTTAAAAGAATATAAGATAGATAGAAGAAATAAATAGAAGAAAAAGAAAAATGATGGTAAAGAAAACAGGGACGAGATCAAGAATGGAGTCTCTTCCTAATAATTCAATTTAATTTTGATAAATTCAAATTTTATAATTTAAAATTATTATACTTTAAAGATGGATTTAAATTATACTTTACATTATTTTAACTAGATTCAACATTATATACTTTTTTAAAATATAAATGTTTAATAATTATGTGTTGATAAAAAAATTTATTTAATAAATAATAAAGACAATTTCGTCTAATGTACTCCATACATGTATTGTTAGGAAAAAGAAGAAAATAAATGCATCATTCATATAATTTCACAAAGAATTTGCATCGGTTTAAGAAGAGAAAATTGTTAGTGTTGAGTTGTGTATAGGTAGCTAGCTAGCTAGGTGTTGTTGATTTTGTTAACTGTGTTACGTAAAATATCTGCCATCGTCTTGTATATCACGTAAGTGTTACATCGACTTAGACGTTACATCCAAAGATGTTTGGTAGAACAGAATCGAGACCAGGTCAATCTCAAGAAACATCCTAAAAACAAGACCTATTTTCGTCTTACAAATCATTACCAACAATAACAATAATCATGTAAGAAGTTTTTATATTTTTATCTTTTTTACAGAAGAATGTTAAACAAAAAATATTTTTTATATATATAACACAAACAAACAGAAAATCTCTGGACAAGACAGTCAACAGAAACTAGGTTCATGTCTTCTGCTCTCATATTAGAATAAATACAGAACTATGACGTGTTTGATAAGTTAATATTAATAAATACACAGTTAATTTGTCATTTCTCATTTGTCAATTTTTTTCTCAAACCATTTGTCATTTTTTTTCCTTTCTTATACTTTGTTTGAATGTGAAGAAAAAATTGACTAAACATCTTTCTTTATTGAAAATGTAATGTTTTTATTTCTAGTGTGTATTAGTTTTTCGTCTCTATAATATCAGACTTAATGTCCATTGCACCTAAACAAAAAAAATGTTTTACACTTACTATAACAATATTTTATTTTACATCACCACAGGTTTAAACCCTATTGTTATACTCAAGATATCAAAATAAACAATCCTAGTTAAAGATTTTATATCTATTAAAGATATAATTAAATTAATGTATAAAAATAAATATAAATCTTATTTTATTTAGTCGATTTTATGAAAATAAGTTAGATTTAAAGTCCACTTATATTATAGTATCAGAATTTATTCTAATAAGTTTGTTAGGTCTATTGAACCATCCGCTATCGAGTTGTTGTTGGATTATCATATATTGACCCACGTTCTAGATTGTGACCTTTCGATGTGAGGAATGTGTTAGAAATCTCACACTTCACTGAACTAATTTTATGAGGATGAGTTAGACTTAAAATCCACTAGAAATGAAATGAAATAAAAATTTCCAAAAAAACACACATTGTTTTTGACATTATATTGTTTGAATTTAAACTATTGCAGGGGCAAGGCCAGTATGGGCAACCCCTTTTCCTTCCAGTGAAGGATTTGATTTGAACATGTATTCCAAAACTTTGTATAGTTGGGAGTTTGTGATAACTTCGGGAAAGCTTTTCTACGTGTCCTTCTGGATTTTGCAATTCAAGAGTTGGTGAGGCTTTTAGAAACACAGAGGCTGATTAATTCTCTGCATAACGTAGCACTCCCAAGCCACTGCCACCTTTCTCATGCCCAGACAGATGCAAGGATATAGGAGATTCTTTGTCTCTCCAGATTTTGAAGAAAATCAAACCTTTATATTATAATTCATTACTTCACCTTATAAACACAGTTATACATGCATGTCATAATATTGTGATCTTATGCATATTATTCTTTGATTGTATATATATTATATGCCATGCATTGTCAACTCAGAATTTGCCTCTTGTTGTTTTTCTATGATATATTTTACATAAAAAACTGGATCAGTCAGATAGGCCTTTTTATCTTTTCACACATGTGACGACCAACGAAAGTGGGAACTAATTTGACAGGCATCACCATATATATCACTTGGCTGAATCAAAAGAAAAATTCATATTATTTTGAAAAGCCCACGAATCTTGATCTCCTCTTTCCACGCAACCGCAAGCTCAAATTTTAATATGATTCTATTTCTGGAATCATTGGTGATATCACATGGCAGTTAGCTACGCGTTCGTCGTATATCTATTTAGTATGTACGATTCCCATGTTTGCAGTGTCTGCATAATGAGCACCTCCATTTTATCAAAAGATGAACACATTCATGAATCTTGACAACATCAATGAACTCATCCTGTCTTTGCAATTAATTCACTTGATCGTACGTTAAGCACCGATATCTACGTCTTCATCTCATACCGTTCTTTTTTGTTAATGAAACTAGCACATTTACCCTTCCAATACTTCTGCTAGTGTAGGTATATGTAAGCTTCTACCAGAAGTATATTTAAATTTAATTTAGTTTTATAAGTTTGATAAAATGAAATTTGTATAATTTTATATATATTAATTTAATATATTTTTAGAAAATGTGAAATTTTTAACACAGCGTGAGATTAAAATTTATGGATGATTTAGGTATAGTCCAAAAAATTTATAAATAAATTAATAATAATTCTTAGAATGAACTTTAATATTATATTAAAAATAGACTTTAATCTTAATTTATCTTTATTAAACTAATTTAATTAGATAAAATTTATATTATTATATATATATTAATTTGATTATATATTTATATATTTTAAAATTTTTAATAAAAATAAATAAATTTTGTTTAAAAGAAAAGTAAGTAATAATTTTAACAAGGAAAACAGTTGTGCATATATAGTTGATTGAATTGATTGAATGTTTATAAATTTATATATATGTTTGACAAAATTATATTTAACCAAAGTAGTTTGATGTTTTTTTGTGCAAGGTCTGAGGTCACACCAACATTTTTGTTAGTGAATATTTTGTATTTTAGCTAAAATCTCTAATAAGGGAATAGTGTGTAAGGTAGAGGGCACCGGAAAACCAATAAATTCTTTTTAGCCAAGTGGTTTGTTGTTTTTGTGCAAACAGTGAGATCACACAAAGGTTTTGGTTAGTGAATATTTTGTAGTTTAGCTCTATTATAATACAAAGTTGAAGAAATTCTTTAAGAAATCCTTCACTAGAATGAATCAATATATCATATTTGATTTCTTTAAATTATTGTTTTTTAAAGTATTTTTCTAAATAATAAGCATGAATATTACAAAATATATTTTTTTTAATTTTTTCTATTAAAACAAAATTTATGTTAAATATCTTATAAGAAAATATATTAAAGATTTCACTAATAAAAATAGTAAACAACAATTAAATAATTAGATAAGAGAATATAATTTTATTCTTTTATCCAAGATCTTAAAATTAAATATTTATGTATTTTTTTATTTATATATATTATTAACCTCCTCTATGTCATCACATATTCATCTTTTAATAGAAACCTTATCAGTTTCTAAATAATAAAATTACTTTTACTATAATTATTCTTTAATCAGACATACTTAAATAAAGATCACAATTTATATATTTTAATATAAAATATATATATATATATAAATTATTTCTCTTGAATATTTTAAGAGAGTAATATATAACATAAAACGTTTAAAATATAATACTAGAAAAGATTATTAAATTTCTACTTAATCGAATGATTTTGTTGTGTTTTTACAAATTACGAAGAAACATAAATTTTTTTGTCATTAAATATTTTATATTTTAATTTTAATTGAATTATAATATATAAATTAAGTTTAAAATCTAACTAAAAATAATATTCAATTATAAATTTAATTATTCACAAAAAGAATATATAAAAATAGTAAATCTATTTAAAAAATATAAATTGTAATATAAAATCAACTGATTATTTTTTATATAACATGTTAATTTTTTATTTAAAAAAATCACTTTATGAAAAAATAAAAAAATAAATTTTCATGTGTTATCAATTTTTTTTTTATTAATAGTATACAGATTACATTTTCTACCTCGTTAATTATAGTATATTAGCAATAAAAGATATTTTATATATTATCATTAACCATATTTTATCAGGTTAAGATTGTTATCTTCTCTTGTTTATTTCTTATTTTTGAACAAATTTTAAAATATAAAATATTTTTTATTTGAATGTTGGAAATTCAAAAGGAAAAAAAAAAAATACTTTCTTAATATTAAAATAATTTTAAGTTTTTGTTACCATTAATTTGTTGATGATGGTCTGGACTTTTTTTGTATATTAAAAGCTTGATTATTCAAGATTCATGTAATGTTTTATATAGAATGTTATTATCGTTGTAAAGTTCGATGAGAGTCAAAAGGATTATGTTTTTTGCTTTGGGCCTTTTTTATTTTTTGTTGTCGGCCCATAATCCCGAATGGGTTATGGCCCTTCTTTTTAATTGTAGGAAGAGGCTCTTGTTAAATTGCCCACGTCTATGACTACAATTGAATTACCCAAAAGCAAACTATTTGGGCCCAAAAAACAAATTTGGTCCCATTAAACATTAGGCGGGCTTAGAGAAAAGGTTGGGCCAAGTAAAATTAGCGAAATGGGAGTGGAATGGTCAGCAGCATCGGCAGTTTATTCGCCGTCACGGCACGTGTCAAAGAGGAAGGGGAACGTAACGGACAGAACCCCATGCACAGCGCCACGTGTCCAAATGAAATCTCACCGCCACTCGTCTTCTCCTTTGGTAAGTTGCGAATCAAAGTCTCACACCAAAAGAAGCTCAGAAATGGTGAAGCTAGCATCAGCAAGGGACTTTCGCACCTACGGGCCGGGCCTCGCTAAAAACCGCTTCGAGTACATCAACGCAGGGCTCTACCTCATTGCCTCTCTACTCCTTCTTTCGGGCCTCGTGGCTCAGTTTTCCTCCGAAGCCCGATCGGGCCTCGTCGTTATCAACGCGGCCTTGGGCTTCATCCTCCTTGTGAATCTTCATGACCTCTTCGCCCATCTCGCTGGCATCGATTTCCGGTTATACTTGATGACCTTCGACCTTCAACTCGCCTTCGTCGAGTTCGCCGTTCCGCTCATTCAGATGCTCGGAACGCTTCTTCTCTTTCTAGGAGTTTTGTTCCTTTTTATTCAGGTACATCCTATTTCACACTTACTACCATGCATCTTCTCATTCACCAAAAACCTTTAACTCTTATTTTTTTGGTTCCTATGTTTTTTAGTGAAAGCATACTGTATCATTTATCTATCACGAGTTCCGTCCTATTCTTATCTACTTTTACTGTAGAAATTAGGACTCTGATACTATTTTTATTTTTAACTAGTACTATTTTTGTTTTTAACTAGTCTTACTTCAAAAAAATATAAGTATAGTGTCTAACTTATAATTATAATCCTCAGAAATTTTTATAATTCCCAAAAATTTTCTCTTGTTAAGAATATAGAAGGTGGTTATAATTCCTAAGTTATGATTTTAGGAATGTAAAATTATCATTAGAACTCTGATATTACATAAAAAAAATAATATGATGCTTGAACTAAAAAAAATGATATAGTACTTAGTTATAAGACCTCACTTACAAAAAGTGGATAATTTGTGATTAGAGCCCACAAGAAGTGGATATAATACTTAGTTGTAAGACTCACTTACAAAAAGTGAATAACCTTGTGATTAGATTTCATAAAAAGCACATATATAGTACCTAGGTATAAGATCCTACTGACTTACAAAAAGTGGATAGTGAATATGGTGGCTAACTATAAGACCTCACTTACAAACAAAAAAATAAGTACATATGAAGTCGATAGGGTGTCTAACTATAATTATATAAGTGGAGTTTAAAGAGTGATTAAATTAGAGATCATATTTACTTTTTACATTAACTACCACATTTTTATATATTTTTAGTGTCTGGAATGTCACCATCTTCAAAGAAGATCCTTGTAAGAAAAAAAAGTAGAGTTTAATGTATGCATATATTATTAGAAAACATTGTTAATCAATCTAATCACAAGGTTTTTTGGAGTTATTATATTACTCTCACCATTACACGACTAGTCATGGGATTGACTAATCCTTGATTAGAATGAATCTAATACAGGCATTATCCACTAGCCATTAGCTATGGAGATGGCCTAATTGGTAAGAGTGTATAATCAGTTATTTTAAAAATTCAAAAACCTTACATTATGTACCAGATATAATACCAAATATGAACAAAGGTTATTTCTAACATGTCCATGAAATGCTCGAGTGACATGAAGAATGAAGATAATGCAATTAGCGATATTTTAATTGGACATTTAACTCTCAGCTACGTAGTTGTTAGTATGCAATTGTTTGTTTCTTTTGGTGTTTGCATTTGTGTCTTTTCATTAATGTCGTCACAAGCTTGGATTACTTATTTAATTGGTTATTTTTTGCTAATCTAAATTGGACAACATCTTTTTTGGTGTGTGCGCGGACCAAAACACAGGAGGAGAAAGGATATGAGTACATCAAATTGGAGAATTATGCTCTGAACATGCTTGTTGCTGGTCCTGTTTTGTGGGTGGTAGGATCAATTCATAATTCTTGTCAAATTTATGAGAGAGCGGACGGCCATGTTCAAATCTTGCAGCAGTGTGTCTATATTCCGTTTCTGATAGGGAGTTTGTTATTCATGCTCAGTGCAAGTCTCAATTATCAGGAGATGTCTAAAGAGATTCATCATGGCATTCGCTTACTTGTAAGTACTCTACACATATTGAAAAGCAATTCAGCTCTTAATTTGGTGTCAGTTGGTCAGCCAACACTTTTATGTGAGGTACTAAGCAAACAGTGACACTGCATAGCTATGAGTTGGCCTGGTAAATCTCGTCCTATTTGATAAGAATCCCATCAACTAAAACTAAAGTTTGGCAGTGATTGTTAATTACTATGATTACTAATGAGAGTCCATGTTGATGTTTGATACAGGGTAGCACTTGGAATTGGCTAGACATCTTCGGAAGCCTAATGTTCTTTATTGGTGGATTGACAAACTTAATCAAAGTGTTCAAGATGCAACAAATGAATGGAATTAGACTGGAGAAACTAAGAGGTGGAGCACACGAGCGTCTGGTGTGTTCAAGAGAAGGAGAGATTCCCCTGCTTATTGAACGACAAACTATAAGCAATGAACCTGAAGAGACCAAAGTTACTTTATCTATTCCTACTCCTACTCCTTATAAGGATATCCTTATTGGTCAGGCTAAGTCATGATTGATTTCTCTTTTATGCTCCTCTTTTTGTGTTTGTGTTTGGCTTCTTTATGTTATTTTAATATATATAGAAGCTTCTTGATCAGGCCATAGATAGATAGCAACTGAGATTCATGTTTCAAAACAAGTAGAGACTCTTCTTATCTTAGATTACAACTTCTAATGGTACTATCATTCCCTCTCTACTGAATTGCTTAACTTACATTAAGTGCTTAAGTAATTGTGGACAAGCAGGGACCGAACACTTATTGAGAAAGGGGTGGAATATAAAAATAGAAAAATATTTTTTATTATATAATATTTGGAGTTTTAATTTTAAAAAATTCTCATTTTTAATGAATTATTAATCTTTGTATCCGCAATTTTTCTCTCACTTAAATTACATCAATGCTTGTTTTTTAGTAGATAAAAGTAATATTTATTAAGAGAGTGAAGTTATGTAAATAACATATTTAACATTTAAAAAAATAAATTGTAATATTTTTGAGTCAGAAATAATATCTAATTTTATACAAAATATTTACAATGACATATTTTTCAATGAAGAACAAATTAAATAATTATTTTGTGAGTTAATTGAGTTTAAGATTGATTTGAGTTTTTGAAATATAGATAATAAATTATTTTAAATGATAATAAATTATTTTAGACGCACATTATGTATTAATTCATATTTAATTAATTAAATAAATTAAAAATAGTAAAAAATAAATTATGTATGAAGTAATAGATTATTTAAAGATATAATTGATTATTTAAAAGATAATAATGTTTGTCCTTATTAATTGTTTTAAATGGATTATCTTAATACTAAAAAATTAAGTGATAAAAATATCGTATAAATAAATAGATATTTTTACTAATATATCCCTAATTTTAAGATAAATAGGATTGTCAAATCTTTCATGATAGAAAGTTATGAACTTAAAAGTATTTGGAAAAAGTAAATTATCTTTCAATGATAATTTACTATTTAAAATCATATTTATAAGAAAAAAAATGAAAATTTAATTAATTAAAAGACTGGATGAAATATAAAAAAAATGAGTTGAATAGTAAGATGATGAAGAAAATTATATTTGGGATTCTAGAACATGTGTTTGTTGTGATAGACAAGATCATTTGGATAAATCTATATATATTGGTAGAAAAAAAATTTTAATGGGGAAATTATTTTGGATAGACTTTAGTTTGGTACTATTAATAAAAAAACCCACACGAATTCCTACAAGATTAATCTTGAAAAGAGAATAATGTTATGGAGGAATAAGTCTTTAAAACACCAAATGATGATAAATTGGTATTTGATAAAAAACACATAAACTTGGGAATCCAAACTGTATATGACACATTATCATGTTGGATGATAATGCTTAATACCAAAGATAAAGTGTGCCCTCACTTTAATCTTGGTGTAAAAGCCACATTCTTATCTTTCAGGTAGAAGATTGCCTAAAAAATCTTTTTCATTCCTCTTATCCAATTATATGTTATATATCAGGGCTAATCTTCCCAGTGAATTTTGGAGGTTAATACATTAGGAAATAAGCTAATTTCACTTGCTTCAAAGTATTCCTATTTGAATATGCAACAACTACCAATCTCAGTCTCCAATTCATGAAGTACAATTTGGTGTTGTTGAGTCATGGTAACATTCTCCTGTTTAATAGGGAAAATTACAATATCTAAAGCTCTTATTATGACACTCAAATATGCATAGACTAGGTAGTTTAGGTGTCCTTTTAAAGAATTACAAGAAAATAGATTAAGAAGAGAGTTGTTACTATTAAGAAGTTGTAAGTTGCATATAATTTCTATGATTGAGCTAGCAAGATAAATGTATCTGACTAAAGTAATATAATTTTTTATTTATATAGAATATCATTAGAATATCACTAATTAATTACGAATCAAAACACAAACATATAATAAATTAATACATGTAATATTTATATTATGATGACTAAGTTTATTATTTCATTTATAATTTTTAACAACTTATTACACAGTGTATAATATTCTTAATTAAAAAAATATTCTCCTTTCAACATAACTTATATCTATTGATTTTATTTTCTTATAATATTATTTATTTCGTGTAAAGATATGATTATTACAATATCAACAATACACATAAAAAAGGTAAACTAATATTTTTAAACAAGATCAAACATAATAAAGTTTATAATTATATTTATATTAACATACTTGTTCATCGATTCATGTTCTAAACAATCAAACATGATAAATTTTTCACTCACATAAGTTATCACATCTAATTATTAACATCAACTTAAGAGTACTAGACAAACTTTTATGGAAAAATATGAGATTCTTAATATCTAATGTTAATATTTGTTCATGCATAACCCTCTAAGTTGTTTCCTTCTTTAACTACTTGTTCATCCTCAAATAGACAGTCATATATCAAGGTGATTCCTATATATTATAAAAAAATTGATAACTCTTATAATTCCAAGAATAACATACTTGATTTAATTTTTTTATCCAAGTAGACAGATTTAGCTTAAGCGAGACAGTTTATCATTCAAGCGAAATCACATTTGAGAACAATTATGTTTTTTTTAACTCTAGTGAGAATTTTATTATTCAAGTAAAAATTATGGTGTAAGTATACTCAATGACTAATTCTTAAGAAAAAAAAAATCTTTTATTTAAGCGATGGTCTCCTATGTACTATATCACTTTGTCAAAAATCCATTCTTCACAAATCAAATTTCTTCTCACACAAATTTTAACACAATTCTCATATTCAATACAACATTATCCAAATTACATATCATAGTCCCTACACAATTAATTATCTCACACACAAATCAAATATCTATATATAATACTACTTTCATTAAACACATAACATGCATAGTTAAATCCTACTAATTTTCTTTATCTCTAAATAATTTTTATTTTCTAAATTAAAATGAATTAAATATGTTTTATATTATACTAAAATTATCTGGTAAAAACTATTTATATTATTATAAATCTAATCTAAAATATACTTAAATTAAAAAGAAAATTTATATTTTAAGTAGTTTTAATTAAATGCTCTAAAAATTATAATAAAAAAATTACTTAAAATAAAATTTTAATAAATAAGATTATTGTACTTCTAATTTTATTTTTTAAATAATGTTCTCGAATTTTAAAATTAAAATAACTAAGAAATATTAGAAAGAAATGATTGAGAAAAAAAAAAGTTTAAAAAGAAAAAAAATTTTAGAAAAATGAAAAATAAAAGTTAAAAGTTAAAATTTTTTATTTAATTTTTTTTATCCTTTTACTACAAAAATTAAGGCTATACAAAATAAATTTTGACATAGATCCTTTCACATCCTATTGGTATCTTTATTTCAGAACCTCTCGGTTCATTCTGATACTAGAAAAAATATTAAAAGGGTTAAAGTCTCTTACAAATTTAAAAATCAATTTCAAAATTAAATCCATTAAAATAAATAAACAAAGCATAGATAATTACCTATTGAGAAATCGAATTAAAAAATCCAAATGAATGAAAAATAAAATAAAATAAAATAAAACTTCGAAGGAAACTAGGGTGGGGACCCAACTTTCCTCTTGGAACATAAATTAGGAAGTATGACGTCTTTAAATTTTTGGAAGAACAATTAGCCACGTTAAAAAAAAAACCTAAATCTTCTCATTTATATTCTACTAAATAAATTTTAAAAACTAAAAGATTAAAAGTATAATTAAATTTTGTAACAATGATAACTATATTTTTAATCTTTAGAATTTAAAGTGATTTTGATTTTGACATTTAAATTTAAGAAAAAATATTTCAATATCTCAAAATTGATAAAATATAACTTTAATCTTTAATCTTAAAATTGAACAATGAAAATGATATTTTTAAAATTATTTTTAACCCTTTAAATAAAAAATATATTTTTTATTAAATTTGAGAAATTAAAATATATTTTTTATGTAAAAAATATTTATCCTAAATTTATTAGACTAAATAATTAAACCAAATTAAAATACACGTTACACGAAATTGAATTTAAGGTTTTTTTAATAAAGATCTCATCTAACTTATATAAATATCTCAAATATATAAATATATGGTTACGGTTCAGCGTAAAAGGTCTTGCTTTCGCCCGCGGTGCAGAAACAAGAGTTGATAACGGAGAAGCTCCTTCTTTACCTTTACCCTTAGTTTGAGAACCCTAATTCCGTCAACTCGTAAAAAACCAGAGTTCTTCTCTCAATTCTATCAGGTAATTGCTATGTTTTGATGTAACTCTTTTTCTATGCCTTCTTCTTTATCGCAGTGGATCCCGATAACCAACACCACACCGTCTCCGTATAATAGCTAACAAGAAAAATTGGGCGTAATAGATTAAATCCGTTAGCCATCGATTACTTTTAATTTGGATTACGTCAATTTTTGAAATCTAAATATCTTGAATTGAAATTTCATATGCACTTTACTACTACCCAAAACGTCGGTATAGTCTTGGTTTTCTCCCCCCACCCAATTTTTATTGCATATGGTATCTGGAAATTTCGTAAGTTGAGTTGCATTTAGCCAATTTTACGGCCATGGTTGTTGGATCTTTAGGAAGCACGCTGGCTAAAGTATAAGTAAATGAATGTCCCCTGTTAGAAGTTATTTTGAGAAAAGTAGTTATGTAGTATGCTTGTGGATTTATGATGGCATATCTAATTGTGAAATGTGTGTTGTAGTCCAAGGGGCTGCGAATTTTCTGGTTTTTTTCGACAGATTTAGGGTTATTGTCTGAAATGGCATCGGTATCTAGTCAGCCACAGTTCCGTTACACTCAGCCACCGTCAAAGGTGCTTCATTTAAGAAACTTGCCATGGGAGTGCACAGAGGAGGAACTGATTGAGCTTGGGAAGCCGTTTGGAAAAGTTGTGAACACAAAATGCAATGTTGGGGCAAATAGAAATCAAGCTTTTATTGAATTTGTGAGTGTAATTTGTTTTCCATTTTTTTTCTCTCTATCTTGCTTTTCTTCTCGTGTAAAGTTACTGATTGTTGGTTAAAAATCATGTGTTGTAACCACAACTTGCAGGCGGATTTAAATCAGGCCATTGCAATGATATCATACTATGCCTCATCATCAGAGCCTGCTCAAGTACGAGGGAAAACTGTATACCTACAATATTCAAATAGGCAAGAAATAGTAAATAACAAAACTGCTGCAGATGTTCCTGGGAATGTATTGTTGGTAACGATTGAGGGTGCAGATGCACGTCTTGTCAGCATTGATGTCTTGCATTTGGTAAGCGATTGCATGTGTGTATTAGTTATATGCTAACACTGTAATCAAGAGGATGCTGGTCATTTAGTTTTATGATTAGGTTTTTCTTTGTCAGGCTATGGAAAAATTGTTGACATGTATGTGAATGAATCAGCAGGCCCATGACAAGGCAATATCTTCAATGGCAGCTTAGTGCTTTGGGAGAAATAGCGCTTGTGTGTTTGTCTCCTTTCTCCTTTCCTTAACACTACCTCTTTCTTCCTTATTCCCCCTCAACTCCTGCCATTCTTGTAGTTTAGGATATTTCCATTTTTTTTTCTACTTGCATCTGTGCTTTATTGACTCGTCATCTGCATAGCCATTTAGATTTAGCCACCGGATTCTGTGCTGTTCAGTTATTTTCTGTGTTCCAACTATTGTTTGGTTGTGCTTTAGAAGTCATATCTGAAAGTACACCAAAATTTTCCTTCTAAACTTGGCAACTGAATGCTGAGTTTTCACGTAATTTATGGTTGAGAAGGAAATTTACTTCTCGAATCCTTTATTTTGAGTCAATTATTCAAGTAGCAAAGTGAATGATACATACCATTAACTTCTAGTTCTTGTAAGTATTATTGCAGTTATATATTCTATATAAGACAACTGTGATCTGAATTGAATCACTTGGCTAAACTATTTCCTCCATTTCTGCAGTTAATAACAGATCTTTAATAAGAAATGTCTGGCAATTGTTTTGATAGTTTCTTAATGTTTCATTTGTCTTGCTTTTCACTTAACAGTGTTTTAGCTCTTCTGACGCAAGCATAAGTGACAAAAGCATTGTTCTTTGTAGATTTTGAAGAATATATTGATTTGTTTAGAGCTTTGAACTTGCTTATTGTTATTGAATTCCTGTAATTGTTTTGTTTGTTAGTCTTGCAAGTTTTTTAGTTGAGTGGCACATTTCCTCACCTAGATGCTGAACTTTGTGTTCCATTATTAAGATTCACTTAGCAATATCATCCTGAAAGTTTATTATTCACTTGTGCAGGTTTTTTCAGCCTTTGGGTTTGTGCATAAGATTACTACCTTTGAGAAGACAGCGGGATTTCAGGTTCAATGATAGGCCACCCTTATCTGTTGTCCGTCTTTTAAATGCTATGAGCACACGATAATTCCTTTGTACATCTGTCACTGTCCAGGCACTGGTGCAATTCTCAGATGCAGATACTGCCACCTCTGCAAAGGATGCTTTGGATGGAAGAAGCATACCTAGGTAAAATTGTATTATTTGAGTAGGTATGTAGTTCAACTGTTGTGGATCATGTGGCTGTAGATGGTGCATTTGTTCTCCCAGATTGTTCAGCAATCAGCTGTTGGACTATTCTATTACACTTTGGCAATTCTTTTTGTATTTAACTTCTTATCGAGTTTATAGACACTGTTTTTTCACTTGTTTGTAATTTTATGGATCATTGGATGTGGGAAATTGGTTGACAACGTGGCTACATAATGCCATTGTGCCAACTGAACTGATCTTGAAAATAAAAAAGTGTCAAGTTTGAGTTGAACTGCAAATTAATAGTTATTAGAACAGTAATTAGTTCTTAGTATTTCCCAACTTGTGTTATTTCTGTTTATTGATCTTTAACCTTGCCCTGGTATCAGGTATCTGCTTCCTGAGCATATGGGACCATGTACCCTTAGGATCACATATTCTGGACATTCAGATTTAAGTGTGAAGTTTCAAAGTCACAGGAGCAGGTATTGCTGGCTTGCAGGACCCCAAGTTTTGCAGCACTTCTTTTATTTTCCTATATTCTTTCCTGTTGGTTTTTAGTTTAGTTGCCTCTTTATTTCTGGGATAATCATTTTTCAATTTTTAATTGATTATTTTTCTTTATCCAGAGACTATACTAATCCTTACCTTCCTGTTGCTCCATCAGCTGTGGAGGGAAGTGGACAGGTAGTGTTTTTTATAGTCAACATTTCTATGTTTTAAAGGAGTAACAATATGATATGTCTTCTCTTGCGACCTCTTTTTATATTCAATTGAAGACTTCCAAGTTTCTTGTTTTAAATTGAATGTTTATGTTTTGTGCAAAAGTTAGGTGTGCTGTACCTTCTGTCGAGGGGATGCCATGCATGCTGACTTGCTTATGGATTTTCTCTCTTCTAAATATTCAGTTATTATTTGTGCAGGCTATGGTTGGTTTGGATGGGAAAAGATTAGAGACTGAGAGTAATGTTCTTCTTGCATCTATTGAGAACATGCAATATGCTGTAACATTGGATGTCTTACATATGGTACTTGAATCATGAACAGCCTTTTTTTTTTAATTATTAATAGACAATACAGTTTAGTTATTAATATCACCATTAATTTTTTAAATTTTTGTTACAGGTTTTCTCTGCCTTTGGACCTGTCCAAAAAATTGCAATGTTCGATAAGAATGGTGGTTTGCAGGCTCTGATTCAATATCCAGGTTACTTTCTTTGAAAAACTTCGTTACTTTTAGTGTTGTCAAAATTGTGATTAAGATTGTATAAGCACTCTATCTTGTGCATTGAGTGGGATCGGAGTGAAATCACCAATCATACTTGCAGGATCATAGAATCTGTGATTGGGTCACATGTTGGGTTGTGTAACCTAAAGACCAAAAGATCCCTGTTCTCTGCAAGCCTCGATCACTTTTTTCTGCAAGGCTAGATCCCTGTTTTCTGCAAGCCTACAAATCCTACTCTAACATGATACCAATAAAAATCAATTATTCTAACTTTGCAATTTTGTTGAAATTCTTGGTTCTCATCTTGAACTCACTTTTGTGCTATCCGTGTCAAGAGTTTGTATTTTGGGCATTTCTGTTTTTTGTTCTATGATGGTCTTCTGGAGTGTCTCTCCTATTTCTGGTCTATTAAAGTTCTACTAAGGCTGGCTGAAGAACTGCTAAAAAAGCTCTTTTATTTATTTGTTATTGCTACCCATTAATTTGGCTTTTTTGGGTCTTCATCTGAAATACAAGATATGACTGATTACCCGCTCCCCTTTATAATTGCTAATAAATTGGAAAAAAAAAATAGTGAAAAACCAAATATCTGAATACGTCCTTGAATTTAGTGATATTATTACATGTATTAGTTAATTATATTATTATATTTTTATACGAAAATATATCTTTTACTTTTTGGAAAATGTTATGATCTGTGTTACAATCACACTACTTATGATTTCATCCCTCTCCTGATCTTAATTAATGTAAGATCTTGATTTTGACAACCTTGATTTTTTGTATATTCTTTGTACCGTTGATGATTAATGGTTGTACCTTTCAATTGTTTCTATGTTTTAAGGTTTGAACCTTAAATTTGGTTTTGAAGTTTTCAAATGTGTCTGCAACTTGTTGCCTGATTCTACGAAAAATAAGTAGTTATGGTCTTAAGTTTGATGAAGAAAAGCGCAAATTAACTTGCCCTTGTATATATATACACTTAGGCAGAATTTAGCCCATCTCAGCCTATTTTCTATATTAATATAGAATTTCCTCCAATTAGGTTGAAGCTCCGTTTTTTTTTTTTGGTATTTTCTTCATTTATTTATTTATTTATTTTTTATTTTCTAGATCTTCGAAATTGTGTTTGAGCCAACTCTTCCTTTTAAGGAGAAGTAAAGCCCCCAGAAAGTTGGGCCAATTACTATCTCAGATTAACTCCCGTGTTTGCTGTATTACCTTGGAGGTTCTGCCCCTCATGATCTAACAGTCCTTTAAAAAAGAGGTGGTCCATTTGACATTGATTTATTTTGGATTAGATATATTGAATACTTCTAGCTACACTTCTTTGTTTTCCCAAGGATTATGGATCTGTTTCTTGGTTGCTGGAAATATCCTCAGCAGGGCCTACATACTTATCTTTGATAGGTTTTACTATCATAATTGAAATGTGCTATTTATGTAATTAGTGTAATTGTGGAGAACTTCAACTTTTATTGATAGTTTACCTTGTTTTATTTTATGCTGCCAATTATAAGCTTGAGAGAGTGACATGATATGATTTACAGATACTCAGACAGCTGTTGTGGCAAAGGAAGCCTTGGAAGGTCATTGCATATATGATGGAGGTTTTTGCAAGCTTCACATTTCATATTCACGACATACTGATCTTAGTATAAAGGTAAACAGCCAACACTATGTGTAGATTGAGGATTGATTGACGTTCATTTGAATTAATGATTGAAAACTGTGAATTGAAGATGCCTCGTATCAATATGATACGCCAGTGTTTAATTGTTATACAAGCAAACAAAGCTCATTTTCGTTCGTCGATATACATGGTTGACTGTACTAAAACTTGAGAATCTTGTATTGACCCTTGATTTTTTTTCCTGAGAATGGATGATGTTTGTTTTTTATCATGCACTGAAAATCCTTCTGTTGAAGCTTACCAAATTTTTCGTGGCTATCATTTCTTCCTTCACGCATATCTCTTGGAACCTATGGACTGCCTTAATTACAAAAATGTTATATAAGGATCCTGTATCGTAATTTTAGATTTGCTGTCCAGTGTTGGTTTTTTCTTTTCTTTATTTTGATGGGTGGTTCTAAATATCAAGTTCATTTTTCGTACTTTACGAAAATAGGAACACTTTTAATACCAGGCTTACTTTTCTATTATGTACAGTTTAATTTTAATTCCATATACAATTTGTGTAATTACAGGTCAATAATGATAGGAGCAGAGACTATACCATTCCTAATACGCCTGTTGTGAACGCTCAACCCTCAATTTTAGGGCAACAATCTGTTCCCATGATGGGCCCTCCTGGCCAACCGTACAATGGGTCTCAGGCCGGATGGGGGACAGGTCCACCAGCAGTGGTTCAGTCTATGCCAATGCAGATGCACAATAATGTTTATATGCCACCTGGAAGTATGCCACAACAAATGGGCCCTGGAATGCAATTTCCAAGTCACAACACACCACAAACTACATCAACATTGCCCGCTTATGGATCGGATCGTGCTCAATAGCATGCATCTCCTGCGTCTAAAATAGATCTACATTGGTTAACAGAGTCAGCTGGCTTCTGCAAAAAAATGAGGACTGTCATTTAAATTAGGGTTCCCATCTGGTGACACTGGTCTCCATTTGTTGACAGTTATTCTGAACCTCAAATCGGCCACTTCCCCGTCTTTCCCTTTTACTATTTTTCAGATGTTGAATATTGAATATGAAAGTCTGTAAGCAATTGGTCAACAACTGTTGAATGTCTTAGTTTGAAACATTATTCTGTTTTAATTGATCTGTGTTTGATAATGATATTAGAAAAAGTAATCCCGTATAATCGATTTTGTATGGATGGCAACGCAATATTCCATCATATTTTACCATCATCTTAGCTTTGGGTTATATCCAAACTAAAACTACTTTGAGTAGTTTTAATTTTTCGCATCTGAAGTGTGTTTCTGATGTTGCACTTAGATTTTGTTGGATCAAATTATTTTTGGTAGGGGGTGGTGGACCAATTGGCGGTTCAGTTTTTATTAGGATAAAATATTTTTTTTCTTATAGAATAAGTAATATGTTAAAATAAATTTTATAATTTTTTTTGTTAATTTGGTTTTCATAAACTTTTAATTTTTTTTTATTTTGATTTAATTTTTTAACATATGTTAATTGTTATTTACTTATTGGATGGAGACGTGATATGATAATTAAATTGTGATTTACGAGTTTTTTGTTTTATTTTTTTAAAAGGAAATGGAGTAAGAAATGACAAAAATGTGTGATTTAATTTAATTATTTAGGTTTGATTTGATAATTTATTGTTAATCTATTAAGTTTGAATTTGATTTAGCCTTATTTTATATTGTGGAAATTGATTCGTTTTAATTTATTTATTTTATTTCGGTTTAGTCTATTTTATGGATTAATTTGTGTACTATTCTGGTTGTTTATTGGTAGATCCAGATAAAAGTTGTCTTTTTTTTTTTTTTTTTTTTTCAGATTTAGGTTGGTAGACCAAACGTGAGAATCACAATGGTGCTTGAGAGAGGAACATGACACAGTGCTTTTGATGCTCGGCATCTGCACTATGGCATCCATGAGCAAGGAGTTCTATCAGCTAACCCTTCAAATTCAGCACTGAGGCATGTGCTGTCGGAACCATTTTAATGTAAGGAGGTGTTGAGTGAGAGACTATGCTTGGTGATGGTAAGAAGGTGAAGACATAAAAGGTCACAAAGGTGAGAAACTATGTACTTTACAGATTTATTTTTATTCATTTTTCTCTATTCTTCTCTTTCACTAAGATTTCTTCATAAAAGCATCTATTTTAAACACATGAACAATTCACGCATATTATTCTACTATCTGATAGATTCTCTTAATTTTATTAAAAATATTTGAAGACGAAGGAGTTGTAAGCATGAGAGTGATGAAAGAAGAAAATTGTATTTTTATACTACTAATAAAAAATAATGTTAAATATGATTTTTAAAATAATTATTTTAAAATAAAGTATATTGCAATTAAATTTTATATCATCTCTTCCTTGAATAGTTTATAAATAAATAAAAAGAGATATACAACTGGTTTGATTATTGTTTTAAAATATTTAATAAGTTATTTTATTACAATTAATTCAAGAAACATTTACTTTTAGATCTTACAACCTAAGTTCTAATATTACATATTTTATAATTTTAATTAGAATACACAAAATGTTTTCACTTAAAAAAGTTTATAAATATAAAATTATTATAAATATAACATAAAAAAAATGGAAAAACATTTAGATAATTTGAGACGAGGTTGTTAATGAGTTAAATATATAATTATACAAAAGAAAATATCATTAATCTTCACAATCCTTTTTTTTAGATGTTGGTGAAATGCGATTCTAATTCTATGAAGAGAAAAACCCGAACACCACACAAAGTATACTGAGACACAATGATTGGGCATTATCCTGAAATAAAAGCTTGATAATGTTTAAATCGAAAGTCGTTGTCCGATGGCGGCACCAATTTCAATCAACAGATAAGGTATCACACAATCCATTCCTCTCCTCTCCTCTCTCACATTTCCAAAAGGAGGAGGAAGAAGAAGAAGAGGAAGAAGAAAAAGAAATAACCCTTTATCTTCTTATTATGGCCACACTTCAAGCATCACTTCTCATTCTCTGCAGAACTTCCCTCCCATTCACCTCTCACAACCAACACCACCATCCTCTTCTCCGCAAGCTCCCTCACTCTCTCACCTCCCTCTCTCCATGCAAACTCTCTCCGCCTCAATTTCTCCCGCGCCTTCCCTCTTCCCTCTCTCGCAACGTCGCTTCCCAACCCAATCCCTCCGCCGCCGATTCTAGTTTTCTTCCAAACCAAACGATTTCGAATTCCACCAGTGTCGTCGACGGCGAGAGCTCCGATCCTTCGATCGGAGCGGAAAAGAGCGAGAATGCGAAAGAGGACGATAGGTTGCCGATTGTGACGCTCTTCGAGGGAGCGAGAGAGAGCTCCGAAAAGGCTTTCGCCAAGTTTATGAACTGGTTGCCGCTTTGGCAACAGGAGCGGCGTTTGGCTAAGTTAATTATTGACGCCGAGGCGAATCCCAATGATGTCGCCAAACAAACCGCACTACTTGTTGAACTTAATAAGCACAGGTTTGGATTGAATTTCATTGCAAAGGGATGAGATTGAAATGCTGCTCTGATCAAAATTGGTGTTTCACTTTATGTAACTTAAATTCGCACTAAAAGTCATAATAAATTATATAAAACTCTAATAATGAATAAATCTGAACTCACATAAGCAACTGTATTCAAGTTTTGTCCTTTCAGAAAATACCGAAGCAGAAAATCAATAATTAAATAAAATTAAACTGTTGAGATCTAGAAGAGACCAAAAACCAGCAGAGAAGTCAAAGTTTCTTTGTTATTTTTTTAATTTTTTTTTTTTTCAGTCCTGAGTCTGTCATCAAGCACTTTGAAGGAAGGGAGGGTGCTGTAGACAGTAAAGGAGTTGTAGAGTATCTTCGAGCTCTTGTGGTCACTAATGCTATTGCTGAATATCTTCCAAATGAGGAATCTGGGAAACCTTCTAGACTTCCTACCCTGGTAGTCCCTTTGTCAAATTCATTTGTTTAAGCTATATGGTCTGTATTGATCAGTTTTTCATTGATCATTTTTCGTTTGCAGAAGGGTATACTAGGCATTTTGTGGCATTGATGTGCTAGAAAATTTTGTTGTGGATTGATTATATGCTCTTGTCGTCTGACTATTACTGTCGTATAGTCCCGTGATCTGAATTTGACACCAGTGATTTGTGGGATACTTTTAAATTTACCTATATCCGAGAATTTTATAGCACTGTTTCTGGCTAAATGATTTGATTTGCGTTATCTCTTCAAATATATGATATGTAGATTAATGAGACTAAAAGCCGGCTCTTATCCTCTGTTTTTTTTTAATACTCATTTATTTTGATTTTCTGCATGACAATCTTGTTTTATCACAAATTCCATGCTCTGCGTCTATTCCTTTTGTCATGATAAACTTTGTTTTCACCTTCATACAGTTTCGTTTGACATCTTTTATTTCATAATTTACCTGCGTTGGATGTATCATGGTGCAACTGATACGATTATTTTTTTCAGTTGCAAGAGTTGAAACAGCGAGCATCAGGTAAATCAGATGAACCTATTCTTAACCCTGGATCATCTGAGAGGCAGCCATTACATGTTGTTATGGTAACAATTATTGCAAAAAAGGATGTTCTTTTTGATTCATGGCTTTTAGTGATTAGCATTTTTACTCCAGATTCTTTTTTGTTTGTTTGTTTGTTTTGGGAATCTCACGAATTCTGTTTCCTTCTTTAGGTTGATCCCAAAGTATCACAAAAGTCACGCTTTGTACAAGATGTTTTATCAACTATTTTGTTTATTGTTGTTATGGGACTGGTCTGGTATGAACCTTTAGTTCTTCTCACTCTTATTTTCTTCTCTATATGATACCTGTAAGTTTCATTTACTGTAATGTAAAATATGTGCCTTTTAGGGTTATGGGTATGGTTGCTCTTCAAAAATTCATAGTAAGCTTGGGTGGGATTGGAACTTCAAGTGTTGGCTCAAGTACTGCATACAACCCGAAGGAACTAAATAAGGAAGTGATGCCAGAAAAGGTTAACATTTTAGAATGTATTCTAAATAACATGATCTTAAATCATATAATATGCCAATATAGTTCATTTGTGTTTCTTGAAAATTAGATGAATATAGCAAGGCGTGGTCTGCTAAAAAATTTGGGCTGTCATCACTGAATTTTGGATGAGAAGAATATTAATAAAATGGTTAATTCTTTAGGAATAATAAAATATATGCATAGTATTTATTTTATCCAAATAAAGAAATCCTGGTCTATTGATTATTCAAAACATGATATTTCATGATCAGACAACAGTTCTGAAGTACATCTGATTCCATGAATCAGGCCATTGTCTTTTGAGTTTGTTCCTGCAAAGTACAAGAGTCACCACCTACTGATCTTGGCACATTAATGTTGGTGAAGTCTATGTTATGAGCTTCTTGAGGAGTCAGTTTGGCATTCCTCTTACTTCGTTAGTTTCTGTTCCTGCACACTGGTCTTTTGTTCTCTTCTCTGTATCTTGTTCTGAGACTGAGAAAGAGTTATGTTACTGTTTTTTATTACTATTGTGGCTTATAAAGGAGAACATCTCACTTTAATATCATCATTTTCCTTATAAAGGGGTTCTTTAGGGGTAACAGCTTCCCTTGTAGATTATACAGAGAGAGAGCATGCCAAGTTGCCAACATATCAGAAATTGTCAAACAACCTTATATAAGCTCTCTTTCCTCCTGCAGAATTTAAAAACATTTAAAGATGTTAAAGGTTGTGACGACGCTAAGCAAGAACTTGAGGAAGTTGTCGAGTACCTGAAAAATCCAGCTAAATTTACCCGCCTTGGAGGAAAGTTGCCAAAGGTCTGAAGAAGTTCTTGTATATTTGCTGAATTTTTTTTGCTTGACAGCACTTGGTTATATTTATTATCTCTCTTTTAAATATAATTGGCTTCTCATTTCTTGTAGGACTAGGTTTCCTTCCCAATTTATGAGATGATAACATGTTTATACTATTTCCAAATGCAATTTTTTTGTTTACACTTTACAGTAATAAACATGCTAGCTTTTGGTCACCACAATGCTATGGATACTTTTTATTTTTTTTTTCATTGCATGATATGCTGATGAAGCTGCTTGCCTATATGATGCTGTATTTTTATCTTTTAGTGTGAATTGGAAATTATTTGTTTCTTTTTCATCAAGTGAGCCTAAAACACTTCTTTTCTCAGGGGATTCTCTTGACAGGACCACCTGGAACTGGAAAAACTCTTTTAGCCAAGGTCAGCTTGTTTCTGATCTGCATATCTTTAAGGCACTTCTTTTACTAATTTTATGAAGTTCCTGCTTCTAGAACTTGAGCCTATTGGCCTGCTGCATGCTTTATGAATTTCCACTTTTATATGCATACATGAAACTTCTGGAGTTACATAACTAGGCTTGGGTTCTTGTCTTTCAATTTGATATCATTGACATTATTACTCCAATATCTGTTTGCATAATTTGTTGTCCTTATTTGTAACTGTAGTAAAAGTTTATTTTCTTTGGCCATGTGAATTGTTTGGGAATGCTCTCATTATTAATAACTGTTTTCGTTTTGTTTCCTTGTTTGCCCTTGCATCTGTTTATTGCGTCTACCTGATAGGTTTTCAATTAAATTTGCCAACACTAGTATCATCATCTAATTTTTTATTTTGACTAAAGCAACTGTTGCTCCCATTTTCCTTCTCATACCTGTACCCAATTTATTAAAAAATCTGGATATACAAGTTTCCACGCGCATCATGTCTTTTTTTTTTCCTTACATGACAGTATATGTAGGCCCATCAATACGAGTTTCACTTCGTAAGTTTAAACTCAGTTTTTCTATTTGAGGCTAAAGAACTCAGCCTTTTTTTCTGGGTAAAGAACCCAGGCACTTGCCAACTTCATTTTCTCTTTCATTTTTTAGTGTTCATAGATACAATTGAAAAAACAATACTACTTTGTTATCATCTATCTCTTGAATTAATCTATTGATATTGATAATGTATTGTGATCTGATAGTGTTTGCTTTATATGGGACATTGAAGGCTATTGCTGGAGAAGCTGGTGTTCCTTTTTTCTATCGCGCAGGATCAGAATTTGAGGAGATGTAAGTCTTCTTTTTCAATAGCTCAAATTTGAGTGTTTAGAATGCATTATATATTGTCTTAATTTTTGAAACATGGTATTATGATCCATTTTGTCAGAATTTAATAGGGATACTTTATATATCGTTTTGGAAAGTTTGTTAACAAGGGTGCATTAATGTCCTCTGTAATACATGTATTATGTTTCTTTATCTTTTCTAATATTGATTCTTGCTAGGTCTTCTTTATTGTAGAAAGAGAGAGAGTAGAGAGAGAAAGAGATGCACCTGAGGAAACTGTAATTAGGTTTTGGGTAGGGAACTTTGGTTAGCTTGAGAACATCTATTGGTTCGACATCTATCATGGTAAATTAAATTTTACAACTTTTCCATGTGATCACTTGGCAAGAAAGCAAAACTTAATTTCCTCCTGGCTGTTGTAAGCTGTGAAGTTGATAGATTGTGTCTTCTGTTAAGAAGCCTCATATTGGCAACAACTATGGACAAAATACTCCTTAAATGACTCGGAAAATCCCCCCCTCCCTCTTATCACCCAACTCTTGAGCTAGCTTTTGTGGTTAAGTTAGCTCAATTCACTTTTAATATAATACCAATCTAGTTTCCTTTGGCTGGGGTGCATTAGTTTTTATCAAAACCTATTTAGTCTTGATATTGAGCCAACTGTGGATGTCCTGTCTTGGGCTTGATGGAATGCACCTTATGAGGATTTGAGCTAGCTTTTGAAGTTGAATTAGGCCAAGCCATTTCAATTAGTTACATTAAGTGATGTTATGCTGTGTTAGTTGTTAGGGATGCTCAATTTTGTTTCACTTTTACACTTCAGGTATGTTGGAGTTGGTGCTCGACGTGTAAGATCCTTATTTCAAGCAGCAAAAAAGAAGGTTTGTTGCCTTTGGTTAATGGACTCTCAGCTGTCTGTTATTATGGTTTGCTAAATTACTTCTTTAGACAATATCCTTATTTGTTTCTGATTTGGAACATTCTTCACGCCTCATCCTTAATGTAGGCTCCTTGTATCATTTTCATTGATGAAATAGATGCTGTTGGTTCAACTAGGAAACAGTGGGAGGGTCATACAAAGAAGACATTGCATCAACTACTTGTTGAAATGGATGGCTTTGAGCAGAATGAAGTATATTTGAAGTTTTAACCATTTGTGAGTGTTTAATTAGTTTCTCTCTGTTTTTTCCTAATTCATTCAACATTTTTTTCTTGTAGGGAATAATAGTAATTGCTGCAACAAACCTGCCTGATATTCTTGATCCTGCTTTAACGAGACCTGGTAGATTTGATCGACATGTAAGTGCTATTATCTTTTCCCCTTAATAAAAGAATATATAAAGAGAGAAAATGAAGGATAATAAATCCTTTTAGAACAATAGAAGAAAATAAGCAAGAGAGAAAGGAAAACAAAAAGCTTAGCTCAGAAAAGCTCTCCAGGCCCTTTGTTAACACATTGAAGAAAACCCCTACAAAAACTATGTCAGAAATGTAAAAGGTAGCCAGAAAAACGTGGAAAAGAAGAATTATCTGTTCAAAACTTGGGCATTTGGCTCACACAACAAACCTAGAAAAAGAGAACACTTCCAAAGGATCATACAGTTCTTTATTTAACAAAAAGACTGCTAATCTGCTATATGGAGTAGGTTGCATGAGCCTAATTTTCTCTAGTGATATATTATGTTACTATTTGTTTGATTCTGGAGTTCTCAAAGATAATAATGTGTTGTTGTCTCTGTTATAGGATTGAATGATCTTTACCTCTAATCAACTAAATCTAGAATTTTTAGGTTTCATTTTACATAAAAATATCTCAGGCTTTTTGGGTTGGTCCTTTGAAAGTAGACAAATTAAAGCTCTACCTCGACTTAGAGTGGGGAGATATCATATTCTTGTGAATCTTTATTTCTATGCATCATGGTTGTCGGAGTCGAGACGCCAAGTAAACTCGTGGGAATTCCATAAACTCAACTCGTAGACTCGTAAGAGTCTATTTCATATGAAAAATAATATAATATCTGTAAATAGCATATCAATTAAACATTTCAACATTGTATTTGAGCAAAATAGTAAACAGTAGTTTCACAATACTAAGTTTATTGGTATATGACTACGCTATAAGTTCAAACTACACCAAATAAAAAAGTTCATACACCAAAAAAACATAAGTTAAAGTGATAACAATTAAATAACTACAAAAGGACAAATTTCTTCAAGTTTCTATGTCTCCAATCCTCAAATGACATCATTTCCAAGTTAATCAAGTCTACTCCAAGTCTACCCTGAGTCTACTTCAAGTCTACTCCAAGTCTACCGGGAATCTACTTCAAGTCTATTGAGTCTACTCCAAATCTACTACAAAACAAGTTTACAATTGAGTTAACTAATAGCTAACGAGTAAACTTGTAAATTTGTCTGAGTCTACGAGTTGATCCTAGAGTTTGATAACCTATGCACTAATTTTACTATTCTTTTATCCAAAAAATACATAAATTTACATGTCCACTCACAATAATCAAATTTTTGTCCATAGACCTTGTACCACTGGTGTTTTGTTGTATAAACATAAAATTATTTAGTTTTTGGATAAATGGTGTTTTTGGTCTATAAAATTGGTCTTGGTCTCTATTTTTAAAATCAATATTTTGATTTCTCCAATTTCTAAAATACAATTAAACTAATCCCTATTACTAACTCTGTTAGGATGTTTCTCTAATGATACATGACAATGTGTATGGCATGGATGATATGCGGCAGTCACATGGTCTACTCAACAGATGAATGAACCCAAACCCAAATGAAATGTCTACACTTCTAATGCATGCTCGTTGAAACCCTTTAGTAACTAACGGAGTTCCAATATTTGGAACTCTAATTAAACAATCTCACGAAACTTTAGTAATATAAAAAATTCAAGGGCAATGTTCACTTTTGCAGCACATTGTTAATTACAACAAGGTAAAGCTAGGGAGAGTTTTTCCTATTAGGTCAGATAGATGTTTGGGGTAAAGTGTCTCCAAAGGTTTAAAAGGTGTGCTATCCTTTGACATTGTGCAATATTGAAGAATCTTAAGTTTGAGTTGGATATTGAATGTCTCGTTTAGATATCTTTGAGGTTTTTTGAAGGTTGAGTGGCAAAAGTTCAAACTAGGAATATGTCTGTACCAAAGAAATTTGTGGCCTTATCCATAATATTAGAAAATTTTGTTGAGGTTAGTTAGAGTTCTGCGTATTGCAACTTCATTAGTTAGAAAATTTTGACACTTCATTTGTATTTGGGGTGGCTTGTCTATAATTAGAGCATGAAATGTATAGTTAGAACGACCATCCCAATGAAGTTACTAATGGGGAATGTTTTAACTGTATTTCGGAAATTGGAGGGCTCAAACCACTGGAGTTAAAATATAGGGACCAAGACCAATTTTACAAGGATTAAAAAATATTCTTAAAATAACTACTTTAATTGATTATACGCTTCAGCCAGTAGACTAACTACTTTTATTGTATTTCAGAAACTGGAGAACTCAAATCACTAGTTTAAGAATATAAAGTCAAAAAACATAATTTTTTTTTCAATATTCATGCAGTGATCTCGCTGCTTGTAAAATTATATCAAACTAATGTCCTGAATGCTATATAATTTTGCTATAGAATATAAGAAAACTAACCAATCCAATTCCAGATTATTGTACCAAATCCAGATTTACGTGGTCGACAAGAAATATTGGAGCTTTACCTTCAAGATAAACCATTGGCTGATGATGTGGATACTAAATCAATTGCTCGTGGAACCCCAGGATTCAATGGGGCAGGTGAATAATTTTTAAACATATGTGAAATGAACCACCTTCTGTCCTGTTTCAAATTTCATTTACGAGCTCTGTTCCATGATTATTCCTTTAAACTAGATCTTGCAAACCTGGTAAACATTGCTGCCATTAAAGCTGCTGTTGAAGGTGCAGAGAAATTAGCAGCTTCACAGTTGGAGTTTGCCAAAGATAGAATAATTATGGGTACAGAACGAAAAACAATGTCCATATCAGAAGAGTCAAAAAAGGTAAGTGTACAGTATGTGACTTAGTACTTGAAATTCTCGACTGTGACCTGTATGATTAATGTATGGTTGCAATGCATTATTTAAAAATTCATAGTTGTCCCTTTACAAGTCAATTATGTTCTAAGATTGTTTGCCGAAGTCTTTCCATTACCCTGAAAATCTCTTAAAATTGAAAATTTCCAAGAACTTATCTTTCAGGCATTCCATTTGCAATACAGTGAAATTATCTAGGCTGATGAGTTGGATATATTGGTAAATTTATTCTCTTGCAAAAGTGTCACTGTATATTTAATCATTTTTCGTATCCTACTGATGGCTCAAAACCTATCATTGTATCATAGGTTATGAGCATGTTTCAGTCTACTGTTACTGTTTATTCAGTAATATTTAAATCACCTTCTGCTTGTTTTATGCAATACCCTTCTCTCCGTAGGGATACCAATCTGGCATTATAGAAAAACAAGATTGTATTTTATCGTCAGATTTGTCATTGTCTTGATTTCAACCTGATATTTGTAATGCCCAAACTCCAAAATCAGCTTATGAAGTAATGATTTGTAAATTTTTATTACCTCTTGTTTAAAATTAATTAAATATTAGTATTTACCTATTTGTTGATACGCAGTTATCTAAGTTGGTATTGCTTGTGAAATTTTCAGCTTACTGCTTATCATGAGAGTGGCCATGCAATTGTTGCCATTAACACTGAAGGTGCTCAACCAATTCACAAGGCAACAATCATGCCTCGTGGATCTGCTTTAGGAATGGTCACTCAGCTTCCCTCTGGTGATGAGACATCAATCAGCAAGAAGCAGTTACTTGCTCGCCTTGATGTTTGTATGGGAGGAAGAGTTGCAGAAGAAATTATCTTTGGTCAGGATCAAATCACAACAGGGGCAAGTAGTGATCTTAACACAGCTACTGAGCTTGCCCAATATATGGTAATTATTTGCTTCATGATTAATGGCTAAATGAAATTTCTTCATCTGTGGAATAGGGTTTATTTTTGCCACAGAAGCTATACAAAATTTCTCTGCTGATATATTTCTTCCACTGTAATTACTTGGAACGTTCACAAGGAATAGTAACACAGGACTTAGAACTTTCCTCCGACTAAATTTGTCAACTAGAACCTATCTTTTGATTTTAAATTGAGGGAATAATTCTGTTGTCAATTTTTGTTTCTGCACAAGGTATCAATTTGTGGGATGAGTGATGCAATAGGGCCAATTCATATGAAGGAGAGACCAAGTTCTGAAATGCAGTCGCGTATCGATGCAGAGGCAAGTGGATTGAATCTATATCTTTTATATCATTTTGAATCTTTTGGTTGTGGATAGATAGTCATGTTTGGGTTATTTTATTTTTTCTTTGAAGGAATTATTATTTCATAAGAAATAAAATCTGGTTTATAATTTGAATTGCTTCTTCTGCAGGTTGTGAAGCTTCTTCGGGAAGCATATGATCGAGTGAAAGCCCTTCTAAGGAAGGTTTGTCAACTCGTTTGTGTTTAATCTATCATTTCTATCACTTTCAAGATAATCTATTATCCTGGTTAAAAATATTCATTTTTTTATGTCAAGATTTAATATAAATTTACAGGTGCTAATACCAGGAACATGTTATTTATTTAATAAAATAAAGAACATGTTATTTAGTGTCCAAAACTAAGTTTTCAATCAATGACAGTGTTCTTTTGGAAGCTTAATATTTTGAAGTCTGAACCAAAAAAGCTACTTTAGTGGGGTCTAAATATGTGGCAGTGGTAAAAATCATTTTATGCATTGATAACATATGACAGAGTTATAAAGTAATAATTTTTTCTTGTGTATGTACGTAACTTTTTCTCTGGTGTTGATTAATCAAAGTAAGCAACCAAAGTTATGTCATGCATGGGGTTTACTATGTCTAGCTAGCATCTGAATAAGTTCTGAACCCTATAACTTCCACGTTTCTTCAGCATGAGAAGGCACTACATGCTCTGGCAAATGCATTATTAGAGTATGAGACACTTAGTGCAGAAGAAATCAAGCGGGTATTACGACCATATCAAGAAGGAAGAGCGCCAAAAAAACATGAGCAAGAAGCATCAGAGGAGGAACTCGTGTTGGTCTAAACATTCTTTCCTTGTGCTGTCTGTTAACTACTAACTATAAGGGGACTCTCTGTACAGAATACCTAGTCACCCAATACTCCAACAGGTATATTTCTTGATCCATTTTGTTGCAGATCCACTCCTTTGTGCATGCTATTCTGGCCTTCTGATAGGAAGTGATACAACTTTGAGTATGTCTGAACTGAACCAGTCCTGCTCACAGTGAATGACAAAAGGAAGGAATCGCTCTTGCTGGGAGTGGGAGCAACATTTTTTTAAGAACTATTTATAATTTGTAGAAAGATATTGAGAATTGTACCTACTAGTCTACACATTATCCATTGCTTTATAATTTTATTGTTTATGGAGATGCAAGTATCTGTACACGTGTTGTCAATTAAAGTTTGTAGAGTAGAAGGTCGATCTTTGATGTCAAGTCTCTATTTTTAATGGATTGGAAGTGATAATAGTATTGAATATAAGATATGTAAAGTGATGATGACCAAAAAAGAGATTTTTCTCCAATTGAAAAATCAGTGAACACTGCCACCTGAACATTGTAGACTAGTTCATTACATGTCTAATTTATCTGCTTTCTGTACACATGCAAAATCTGTTTGGTACGAAAAAGGTTTATGGACTTGGACTTGGAGAATATATGCTGATCAAGGGTTATGCATTTATTGTGTGCATTTACTACAGAAGAATGGAAATTTCAAGGGTTATGCATGTCTTCAACCTTTGCCTGTCGCCGTTGACGTTGAAGTTCAACACATGCCCAAACAGGATTAAAAAAATCCAAAACAGAGCAATTAATGAAATCTTTATCAAATTTGAACATACTGAATCCAGAATTCATCAAAGTTTTTTTCACATAGACTTTGTCACCTCCACCAGGGAAAAGTGACTATACACGTACACTCGTACATTTGTGCAACATTTTGCTGAATGCATTATTGTGCTTAGTATATAATATGTGCTTAGTAAAAAACTATTTGAATAATGTACACTGAGTGCTCAATGGTTAGACTAAAAAACGGATGGAACTTCAATATTTTTCTGTTTAGAAAATCTATTCTCATTCATCAGTATTTATTTTTGCTGATTTTGTACCCACAACTTTCAATCCACAGAGATCGACTAATAAAAAATGGGCCCAAAACCGTTCTTTTTTTATTTTAGATTTAAAGTTATTCCAATTCCAACAAGTGGGTATAATTCTGGATATGGAGTAGAAATGGACTACTTTTTTTTACTTTAGATAATTGTATAATTGTTTTCTGTACCTCAATAATTTCTTCCTCCATCCTTTCTAATAATCCAAGAATGTAATATTACATTATGTAATACATTTACATTGTCTTGGGTTTCAATATTTGTTTCCCTGATATCAACTACTTTGAAAATTCATTCAAACTGAATTTGAAACAAAAAATTCTTTCTTCCTTGCATGGTAACTATGAATTCAACAATATCCTAATATTCATCTTCCATGCCTAGCAATTTCAAGTAAGAAAAAATCTTAACCATCACAATCTATTTACATAAACTCAAACACAGTTTTCAAAAACAGAAGAACATAAAAACTTTAAAAAAATATACATGGACGAAGGATGTGCCAGGAAGGCGGGTGTTTATTTAGGAAGAAAATGGTGAATGAGAAAAAAAGAATATATGAGGGGAGTGCACTTTACTGGGATAATTTATGCGTGTAAAAGTATAACTTCTTAAACTGCTCGGTTTTGAGACATGTCAATTCCTTTTTACTTTCTTTGTCCATAAGCAGATGCTGTGGAGGCATGAATGGTGAGAGTTACTTTATTCCAAAAGGTTTGGTGTCTAGTGAGCACCCTTTATCGGAAAGTTGCTTACTTGACCAGAAAAGATGGTCACAAGCTGAAGGCAGAACTGTAGATCTGCTTGCATATTTTCAACCCAACCCAACCACACACATCAGAAGTACATCGAAATAATGTGATATCTTATCTTCGATCCCAAATGAAACTGATCAAAGATCATGATGATCAATCTTTGATTTTGTGATTAGTTCATGTTGTAGTTTGTGTTTTGTTAGTGTAATTCTTGATTTTATTTGTGTTAATTGTAATTTTGACTACAGTTATGATTTTGTTCCTACTCATACTTTTGTTTATGTGAATGATTTTGATTTGTGTTTCTTTTACCCCTTTTGTTGTTCATAATTTTGTTTACATTAGTGATTTTGATTTGTGTTTCTCTCGTCACTTTTGTTCCTGTGTTTCTATTTTATTTTGTTTTTTCTCATGATTCTATTCATGTTCGTCTTTGTCATTCCTGTTCGCACTCGTAATTCTAAATGTGTTTAGAATTTTGTTTAGACAATTTTTCTCTTGGACAGAATTTTGTTTACTTCAACTGTAAAAATTATAATACTTTGGGAGTTTCAATTCAAATTTTACGTCTATAGCATCATCATGAGATACAGCAGTCTTAAAAACATCGAAAGTAAAATATGCTAAAATTATTTCTTAAATTCTCAATACTCTTAGATTTTCAAATGATCAATACTTACAACTGCTCAATAAATTTGAGATTATTTATAATGGATTTAAGTGAAACCATTAAATTTTAAACTTCAAGCATCACATATAGAAAATTGACTTACTAAGACTTTTTTTTTTTTTTTTGTAAAACTAAGACTTAAGAAATGCTCATTAATCCTGTTGTATCAAGTTATTGGAGTCTATTTCCAACTATACAAGATATTTTTCAACAATTAAACCTTGTCTTCTTATCGTGTTATTCAACATATATCTCTTCCTATAGATAACTATTGGGGAAAACAAATTTTACATCTAGTTTTGAAACACCTTCTAACTTTTTTGTGTTATAGAAGAAAGAACCAACTTAACTGTATGAAGTCAAGCAACAAAACTAAATATTTTGGAGAAATCAACTTCAAATACTTAAGCTATCCCTCCTTCACTAAAAATTTGAACTTTGTACTTAACAATGAAATTACATTGAATTTGGTTTTAAACAACCATTTAACACCAATAATTTTTTTGTGTTGGAAATTAGGAACCAATTCTCAAGTTCAATTTTTTTCAATTATTTAAGTCCAACTATCCATTATAATATTTCCAAGTTATAATTCTAGTGAAGATTATTAAAAAAAATAACATAAAATAAGAAAGATTTTATCAATAACTTCTCTATTTTCTTTTCTTCTTAATTTGATTAATCTTAGATATTTTTGTTGGACCAATTTCATAATCTTTTTCACCAGACTCACAAAAGTCATTTGCATCAATATAAATTTTCATTCTAATTATTCATAATTGATAATTTTCACCCTAAAAATAGGTAGTATTAAGAGAGTCATCCAATTGTATTTTTAATTCTTAATCTAACTATTTTAGTGTTTTGTAAAATTTTCAATTTTATCAGGTTTCTCAAAAATAAATAAAATTTTAATACAAATTATAACAACTTCAAATATTTTTAAACTGAAAACTATTCACACATTTTTAATCATTTATAACCTTTAAATAAAAAAATAAATCTGAATTAGTAAAAATTTCAACAATTAATTTAAAAATAAATTCAAAATAAAATTACCCACAAATGTTTTTTAACAGTTAACACTTATAATTAAAACTTATAATAATAAAAATTCTAATAATTTTTTAATAAATTCTAATAATAGATTTGATTATTTTCATCATGTTGTTATCTGTTTTATCCATCAACTTTAACCATATATCTTTATGATGAAAAATATCATAATAATTAGCTTGTGTTTGGTTCGCTTCGACGATTTCTCAGGCTCAAGTGAATCATTTCATCGAGGTGAAAGCTCACATAGTGGTACTAGTGAGGTGGCAAAATCTGGAAGAGATTCTAGAAGTACTTCTAAAAGTAATGTTTTTATTGTTTTACTTTATTTCTTTTTCTCCCCCATCCCCTGTAGTGATTATATCTTTAACACCCCCTTCGATAAATGGTAGATAAAATTAAATTAATTTTAGTCTTAAGTTGCAACAGAAAATATATTTTCTGGATTTTCATTGATGTCAGTTTGTTTCCTTTCAAACCCAGTAACTTTGATATGTTCTTGATCAGCTCAATCAAATAAATTGTTTTTCCTAGTTTTTAGGTAGTGATCTTAAGTTTATTTTGCTTAAACCTATTCCTAATCTCATTGATGGACATTAATTGAAGCTTTTCCCAATCTGCATCCTTATCTTGCCCTCCATGTCCTTTCACTTTATTATGGTAATGTGTTAGTTGCTGATATGATTCAACATATCGCACCAGTAATGTCTAACACATATAAGGGAATGTGGATTCTGAATGATTAATCAGTTATACATGTAGATGTTTTTAATTCCCATCTTATCAGAATTTTGTGTGATCATTTATGATGATTTGTTGTATTCAACAGGGTGCGACGAGAGGGAAAGCCGATCACTAAACAGAGATGATGATTCATGTTTAGCCAGAAATATTTTCCATTTTTCTGTGTCACCCCTACATGGATGAAGCTTGAAAAAAGTGAACCATTTATACAAATGAAGACAGTGTGATAATAGTGAGAATACTCATATGTTCTCCTTACATGTGTGTCATTCTATGAGGACGTGAAGAAAGTGTATTATCATCAATTTATCATCCCCATTGTCTGGGGAGTCTTTTTTTAGTATGAAAATTACTAAAAAAAACAATTCATTCCTAGTCAGATGTTATGAAAACTACTCAATAGACAATTTAATCCTGCCTGTAAAATGTTACCATGAATATCTTGCTCAAAAGACGATAAGTTATTATTTCTTGAAACCTTTTTACAAGCAGATAATATACATAGTGGTTATTTTACAAACCAACTACTTAGAAATTAACAACTATCCCACTTCTTCAAATCCATTGTGGGAAGTAACTATGTGCACTGCAAAATTACCCTCTGATGATGATCTATGCCTGAACCAAAATTTAAAGGCCTGATTTTAGTAAGAGGTTTTCGTCCATTTTGCCAACTGTGACAAAAAGATTAGTACTTCTGATGGGTCACGCAAAGAGTACAAAGCGTTAGTTTCTCTTGGAATTGAAGACACAATAATTGGATAACCTTGCTCTCTACTCTGTATGACCTGCAGAAATTTCACAAAAACCGTATAACTATCAATATTCTGCTAGAGGTAATAATTTCTTTTATGCAATATACTCGGTCATTCACAGACTTTGAAGCACTAAATGCCCTCTTGTAAATTACTTTCTGATGACAAACCAAGAAACCTATTATATGTTCCATGCATTTATACAATGTCATATCATTTTAATGCAGGTAAGACACAAGAGACATTATCCACCAACAGAGAAGTTATTACCAATTAAGAAAGAGAGACTTAAAAAAAAAAATAACTGTAACATTAAATTAGGGAGATAGAAAAAGAAAAGAAAAGAAAAAAAAAAGGAAGTAGATGTTATCTTTCCGCATGCAAAACAGAGTTTATTTTTGTTCATGTATGCTTTTAAACTTTGATTATATGAGTTACTGACTTCACACAAGACAAATCATTTCCTTGACATTTAGTGCTGGTTTGGAGAAAATATAAATTTCTCTTAGCTATTCTGTTGTAATGCATGTAACTGTACTACCTAAAGGTTAAGAGTTTTGCAGAAAAAGACAGAGAAGTAGAGTAAGCCTCTATACCTTAAAAGCATCTTCATCAGTTCTATCATCGCCAATATACACAGGAAGGATATCATTGCAACTGCTTAATCCTAGCGTGTCAAGAAAATATTCCACAGCATTTCCTTTGTTCCACTTTATAGAAGGCCTTATTTCCATAACCTACAAATAAACAGTATTTGGTGCTTTTGGTCAGTACTGAAGGAAAACCAATAGAATTGAATCTGTCTCAAAGAGGTAAGTTAAAAAAGCATATACAATTTGGATACCTTTTTACCCTCAGTCAAGCAAAATTGTGGATGATTTTCAAGCACAGACTTCACTTTCTCTTCCAAAACGCCATAATCCTGGATTTAAACATATTTTGAAAAAAATAAATAAATATTGCTTACTAAATATTGTTAATAATTGAAAAAAAGAGAAATGTCAAGAATGATAAGAAAAAATATATATTAGAAATTATATGTTACCTTTTCTTGGACCTGCCGGAAGTGTACAGAGATGCAGAAACCGTTGTCCTCCACCATTGCTCCTTTTATTTCCTTTACTTCATTCTTTAGTATTCTTAATATCTGTTATCACAAACAGTTGAACATTCAGTTTTGTAGCATACTAACTTTTAATTTTGACCCCTCTAACTTGCATAACATTTTTCAGTAACTCTGATATAGTTTGGACTATCTTAACTATTTGTTTTAAAGGATATTTTTGACAGTAGATTTTCTTTATCTTTCATTGAATAAAAAAAATGTACTGTATATAAAAACCAATTAGTGCTTGAAATGAGAAAGATAGAAAGACTATACACAAAACCATGAAATGGCCCTACTTAATTTTACTGACCTCTCGAATTGCTGGCAAAAACTTCTTGGCAGGTTGAAAGAGAACTTCAGTGTCCTGAAAATTGAAAATACTTTAACTATTCAAGAGAGACATTTAATTTAAGAAAAGTAGTAGCAATATAACACGTTTTAAATTTTTTGCTAACACAACAAAATGACATAACATTCATGTTTAACTTCACCAAATACTTAATTCTTAAAAGATTCAATAAAATAGCTATCAGCACATAGTTACTCACATCTGTGTTAAGAGCAATGTCAAAATGCTTGCCTTCAGAAGATCTAACTGGCATTGATGGTGTCATTATGTCCATGCCATGGCTTCCAGCATAATATAAATTATTTAACTTCACAAAATCTTTTACCTAAATCATAAAATAAGGAGAGAAATAAAATAAAATAAATACTTATAATTAGAACTCTAACAGGGCATCAATCTGAATAATTGATCTAACTCACCTTATCTCTGCTTCTTCCACTGATTATTGCTGTAGGAAAATAAGTAGCAACTTCATATACTGCTGCACGCATCTGTCATTTACATGATACAACTTCAATCAATAAGAATTTATATATTACAATTACTTAAAAAAAAAAATTATAATATATAACTTTTAATTGAATGGTTATATAAAGTAAATGATTACCTCTTCAGACATGAAAGCACGGTCAGGATCATTTACAATTGGGGATAAAGTACCATCATAATCCAGAAAGATGATGATTCTCTTCCCTGTGGCGGCTTTCATCAACCTTTCAAAAGATTTCAATGCCGAAGGATGTGTTACCTAGTCATATAAACAAATAACTAATCACATAACATGAACAATGCATCACTCGGCACAAACATCCAAATATCCAAACATCCCCATCAACTTTAATATATGTTGTTTGGTTCTGTTTGCTGCACTAAAAAAATTTACATAACTTTATCTTTTACATTCTTATCGAGGAAAACTGAACCCAAGTGTCCAGAACAAGAAAATAAGTTCTTCAGAAAATGATTTTCATTTTTCTTATCATAAAAATTGTTACTTTTTTTCTTATTTTTTATAAAAGGAAGGTGGATTCAGTGTGTGCAATGATTAACGAATCTTTTATCTGTTGAGAATAGTTTAATTCAAAAATCTTGAATATGTTTTGAAGTTAAAACGTAAGTAAATAACCCATTTATGTTTTACTGGGTTGGTACTTACCACCCATGAATCATAACTAGAGAAAATGAACTCAGCATTGCTTTGGGTATGATCAATCAAATTCAGTGTGGTCCTTTGATGTAATGAGTTTTCATGAGCATCAATTGGATCCTCCTTTACTTTGAAAATTGGTTGTGGTATCCTTTTAGTACTATGTGATGTTTGAAACCCCATAACCTCTTGTAACTGTGTAAACTTCCTCTTGATAATCTAATATATACCACAAAATAAAATAAAAATTGACTAGTTAAATTGTTTCCTCAAAAACTGATGTTTAAACAATGTCAACAATAAGAACAGATATTAAAAACATGTCTTGATTTACCTTGAAAGTGACTAGAAGAAGAAATATATAGTTCATATTTAATTGAAATCTCCAGCAGTAATTCCTCTCAAAGCTAATTTCCTGAAAATAAAATAGTATACATCTGACTCCATATCATTACATGAATTTTATGATCATTAAACAAACTCAAGAAATAAATGACAGAAAGCTTCAATATAATATATATCAATAATTAAACATAAACAAATCACAAGTTATACTATCATTTTTCTATGGGACTCACTTGTAGTCCTTAATCAATCATAAACAAAAACAAATAGATTGAGAAAGAATCTGAATAGGACCCATATTTGGTCATGGGCTCGAAACTGAACTAATAATTCATTACGGGGAAAAGAAGTTAGTAAAAAAAAAAAAAAAACTTTTTTCTGACAGTGACAAAAATCAAAAGTTGTTAAATTGTTTCACATGAGTTTTGTTGACCCAAAAACTATGCGTGGTTCCCACTGTGAACATGAAATGATGTTTGTTTTTCTAAATATTTTCCAACAATTAAAAACTGTCCATTATTTTTCAATTTCTTGTAACCTTATTTTAAATTTTATACTTCTATATTTTTTTAAAGATGTGATTAGTAGCAAAACAATAAAAAGAAAGTACAATTTCATTTGTATATCTTAGAAAAATTATATTTAACAGATTTTTTTCTAAAATATGAAAGCTTTTTTCAAATTGATTTGTATTTATAATTCACCTTACTGTTAGGAAATAAATATTTTTATTTTTAAAAGATGAATTTTAAACTACCTTAAATTTTAATTAATTTCAATTTAGGTGTATTTATTTAAGTATATTAAAAATTTTTATGAAATATATTTCATTTTCAAAACTAAAATTTAATATCTTATAACTTATTTATGAAAAATTAAACTTCAGTCAGCAAATTAATAATTATGCTGAATAGTTTTGTACAATAGTATTGAAAATATAGAGAAAAAATGTTTAAATTTCTAATTTTTTATCAAAATTAAATAACCACTTTAAAAAAAAAAACAAAAAATACACTTTTTTTTTGTTAAAGTAGGTTAAGACTAGTGCATTTTTGTGCTGGCTTTAAAAGTTACCATTTAATCAATTATAAACAAAAAAAATCACAGATTTAATTAATTTAATAATTTTGAAAAAATAATTTTAATTTCTCTAGTCAAACTACTGTTGTTAAAACTGTAAGCAATCATATATGAAAATAATTTGAATTATAAGAAAAATATAATCATACTATAGTAAAAGGGTTCATCATTCTTTCCAACAAAATCATGACAAATATTGTCGGTCATAGGCAAGACTAACTACTGTATTTGACCACAAATATTTCTATCCTAACGAAAAGGCTCAAAACTAAAAGAAAGATATTATATAATCAACAATAATTGGTCGGTTGAACTAGCGACATAAAAATATTGGAGGAGAATAGATCAAAGTTATGAATTACTAGTTAATTCAATAAGACTACACTTGAAGTGTTTGAATAGTTTTAATCTAGGAAGTCATTTTCACGAATCAAGTTCAAGAACAATTATAATATGCAAAAACATTTTATGACCATTTTCAATCATTCTCGGACAAACCATCAGCTAACAGATGTTTCCAATGGGCCAAGTAACTAGGGAATAAAGTAGCTACATAACATTAGGTCATTTTCTATCAGTAAAATTTTTCTTGTGCTGGTTTAGACAGAAATGCATGAAAAACAACATAGAAAAAACAAAAGGCAATACATTATTGAAATACAAGATTTGACAACTTGTCTGCATACTAAGACAAAGTTTGAAAGTCTTGTATAGTAAAGTAGGGTAGGATATTAGTCTATTCTGACTCGGATGACAGTGACAGAAGCTAAAAATATGAGAGTTTAGGCCTACATCAACGGAGTAACTGATCTATGTGTTGGCTAGCCTTTTGGTTCCACTCAACTACCCCTATATCCTTCTAACTGAATCAGTTTCTTACCATTCCTTGGCTAATCCAATCAAGGTCTGATATAACTAGACACATGTATAACTTATATCAATTAATAATCTTTCAGACAGTCTCACATGACACAGTCTTAGTTAGGCACGTCATCTGTTGCTA
The DNA here is from genome assembly GCA_016859785.1 of Macrotyloma uniflorum. Taxonomy (NCBI): domain Eukaryota; kingdom Viridiplantae; phylum Streptophyta; class Magnoliopsida; order Fabales; family Fabaceae; genus Macrotyloma; species Macrotyloma uniflorum. The sequence goes on from BDMB01000001.1 coordinate 5,054,332, forward strand.
GTCATTTCACAATGAGATTAACAGTAACAACAATAATTATATTTCTGATAGAGGTGAACTCTAAGAAAAGGATTTGTTAAACTACTTCAATAGAATCAGATATTATATATATGAAAGAATACATAAGGAAATGCTAGCTGATAAGTGAAACTGCAACAAATATATCTGTTCTTCATGTGCACTAAATAAGGTGAAATAAATTCTTGAAGAAAAATGCTCCTTTAGATCAACCGAGATCATATAGGAGTGTAAAATGGTTTCCATTGAAAGAATATATATGTTTTACCTGCCATTGAATAAACAAATCTTTAGCTTTACTCAGAATTGACAAATAGATTAAGACAAAAACTGAAAAATGACTTTTACTTTCCAGAGTAATAACTAAAAGCAAACAATTTTATTTAGACAGATTAGCCTTTATAGTTTAAATACATATATTCCTTTTAGGTGAGTATTAATGTATATATAGACTAACAAAACATCTTATTTATTATGCAGTAGTGTCAGTTAACAACATTTCATGCCCACAGACTTTATCTTTATTTATGATCTATCTTACTTTTCTTTCTATCAGACATGACTTGTACCCCTAAATCCCAGAACAAACAAAACATGTTGGTCAGCAAAACAGTTTGAACTCTGTTTTTTCCTCTAAGGAAAAGTGACAAATCAAGGTTGGTGAACCTGTTCTCTCAGACAAAATTAACCACAAGTTCGTGAACAGCTTTTTTGTAAAAATGAAAAAGAAGTATCCGAAACCAGCATAACTCTAAGGAAAGCAGGAGTAGACAAGTGTGGTATGCATCAACAGTACACGTGTAAGAACAAGACACCAGAAACACATACTTTTTATCGGTTAAATTAAAGTAAAAGATACTCCAAGATAAAAATGACTCTTGACTTTTGAGATGGAAAGTGCAACCACAAATAAAAACTAGCAAGAAAAACACTGGATTAGATATTAGTTAATTTAATTATAAAACGACAAAGAGATTTCACGTGTCGGTTAACCGCACGATGATAAGAAAAACTTGAGAAATCGGGAAGTAAGTGTAAGTGTATTGGACATCTAGTACGACAAACTGGTCAATTCGAGAGAAAACTATTGGTTTTGTCAATTCTAAAGAAAACTATTGGTATCTAACACTGAATATTAATAAACACTATATAACTAGTTTAATATGTATCCTAAGAAAAAAAAATGGGTAAAATTTTAAATAGTTTGGTCAAACATATATATTAATTATGAGAGTTGTACTGGACTTAGTTGATCTGTTAATCTAGTAAAGGTGGTGAAGAAGTATATAGTTCTAAGAATCAAAGAAGAGTAAACTTACTATTAATGTAAAAGCCTACTAACAGTAAATACCTTATGCTTATGCTAGTAAGAAAAAGGGACACAGACACCTAAAAATAGATTCTTAAGATGAATAACAAGGTATTAAATGTAACAAGTGTGTAACAAGAATGAAAATTTCATGCAGCACCCATGTTTTATATATATATACATTACAAATATTTTGTATGTCCTAATAGAAAATCATGTTAGTATAATAAGTACATCTAAACTTTGACATCGATTCAATTGGTTTCTGCTAAAAGGCTTCCAATTTATATGTTTAAGGAAACATAAAAAAATAACTCAAAAGCAAAACTAACTACTAATAATTAAAAGAACAAATAAGAAATTTTTATACTATAAAAATAGTATATTAATTTCTCTGTGCAATGCACACTTAACTGTAGTAAGGTTCCTTGTTATATAAAATATATGAAAGAAGATTATTGTATAGTCTTGTATCTTCGCATATTACATAAGCAATATATATCTATATATATAGAGAGAGAGATAGAGATATTCAGCAATACAGTACACAACTGTTATCCTTAAATTGAAAGGCAAACTGTGATCCAAGGATCGAAGATCTAGTGGTATTTAATAGACTCAATGCACTTTTCCTGTCCTACAGACAAAAAAATCTAGCTCTTAAATTCTAGAAGAGTTTGTACCGAAATCTTATATTCTGCTAACATGTTCATTCAACAAACCGACAGCTGCTGCGGAGGCAGCACATAGAAAGACTCAGACATTATGAATATATAAAACAGACAAGTCTTTCTCTTTCCTATAATAAATATACTTGTCCAGGGTTAGTTGAGACTTAAAGACTATGAAGATGCTTGTTGCAGCAGTTACATGCAATCCAATTCTACTTGTTCCTCATTTCGTAGTAGAAAATGCTAGAACTAAAACTATATATAGCAAATTTAGAAAAAAAAAAATGAATACTTAACAGGATAACATAACATATCAGCATCACCGATACCATAACATATCATCACCGCTGATACCATAAGATATCGTCATCGCCGATAGCATAACGTATCATCACACCGATACCCTAACATATAATCATGGGTGCTTATATTTGTAAGAAAGGAAAAATATTAAACAGAAAAAAGAAAGCAAAAAGCAGAGGAAACCATGATAGGTTGACACGACCAAAGAAAGTGCATGAAGGGAGGGTGTGTGTGAGCAAATTAAAGAAGTGTCCAAAATGGGACACAGAACCAGAACATCTTCTATTGACCACTAACTTTAACTGTTAGCAAGGCACATGTCCTTTCATCCATTCTCTTCTCTACTACTCTTGCCGGATCCATTCTACTGACAAACTAAATCGGGTCGGGTCATCGACCCAACTCACTGCCACATGTACGGTACACATCTTCAGCTGAACAAAACCCAAAAGCGCGTGACACCAGAGTGTAGCGCGTTGGGAAAAGGTAAGAGAGAGCGATGGTTGTTTGGAAAAATAGAAAAAGAGATAAAGAAAAAACCAAAAAACTGAATTCCAACCGCTTTTTTCGTTTCTCGTGCACAATACTCTTTTTTTTTTTTCTTCTGCTTTTTCCTATGAACCAAAAAACCATGATTATAATTAAATGCAGTGAAAAAAAAGGAAGAGAAAAAAAAGAAAATAATAATGAAATGGGAGCCGTGATTGAAAGGGAATCAAAATCAACAAAAAAATTAGTATCGATGAAGAATATGAGAAAAAAAAGGTGAAGGTGAAGGTGAAGGATAACCTCACCGACAATTATTATTATTATTTTACAAAAAACGACAGAAAATGGAATGGAATCGAAGCTGTAGAGGATACCACATATGAACGACATGCAATGAAGCAAAATGAACATATTCCATGAATAATGACATATGACGAAGTGGACCTAGAATAATAATGACATTATGTTGTAATCCGAGCAAAAAGAAATGGTTAAACAATAAACATGGTGATTCAAGAACAAATGAAGATTTACAAGGAAGCATGAGAATAACATATAACATAGGTAGAAGAGGAAGGCTCTTACCAAGATTATGTAGTGGTGTTGGTGACTGCTGCAGAATAGTTGTGTTGTTGTGACCTCTGAGAAGAGAGAAAGAGAAGAAGAGAAGCCGTATAATGAAAGGAGTGTGTTTGGGTGTGTGAGAGAAAGAGAGAGAGAGAGGAGGGGGAGAAGGTAGAGAAGAAGAGGAGAATTATTTATAGAAGAGGGTTGGAGGAGTATGGGGTTTGGGTGAATGCCAAGTGCCAAGGGTGGGCCATGCAGAAAGAGAGAGATTCCATTAACTGCTATTTTGATCTTGCATGCTTTGGGAAATAAATTCTCTCAAATTTAGGGTTCAAAACTTCAAACCCTGTGCAATTACTAACATAGGTCTAAATTATCTCTTTTTGCAAATTTAGTATCTTTCTAAACACAGCTCTTCCTCAGATCTTCTTTTCAACAAAATTTAAAGCTTTCAATTTCTACTTTCTTCTAATGTTCAAAAAGAATCTGTCTATTTTCTTCTTCACCCTCTCTCTCATGATTTATATTTTGCTTTGACTTGTGAGCATCAAGTTTAAGTGAAAATCTATTATCAAGATTATTCGTTATTACATGGATCATTTAACAAAAAAATTAGGATTTGATTTTCGAATTGAGTATACTTGTTACTATTATTTGGAACGAGATTAATTAAGTGTTAAATAAAAACCTATATGTTTAATTTTATAATTGATCTATCTTTCTTTACCTATTTAATAAAAATGTTAAATTTGTATTTTTATTAAAATATACTTAATATGTAAAATATTATTATACTTTTTTGTATTTTTTGCTATCTTCCCTATATTTTTTTATGAAAATTTGGTATAAAATAAGATTTTTCAAAAAAAAAAAATTATAAAATTCATAATAAATTAATATAAAAATTCCCACAAAATATAAAAAACAAAATTCACTCAACAATTAAATCTAATAAACAAACTTGTTTATAAACATATATTATAACTTACACACTAGCGTAAAATGTTAAAAGTGAATCCTATTTATAAGACTTGACTCATTATGAATTAAGATAATAATAAATTAGTTCAATCCAGTTTATTTTTTGTGAGTTGAAATTTTTGAAATCTGTGTTTGTGATGACTTATTTGTGTCTTATTTTTTTCATTTTTTTAATTCTTTTTAAATCATTAAATTTTGTAGATTAAACATCGATTTCCAGAAATTTACACTCCCACATGCCTAAAATAAATAAACTATTAAAATTAAAAAAAATCATATCAACTTAACTCAATTATAATATAATTATTATATATTTTACATATAATTATATAATGTGATAATTTTTTATTAATATTATTTTTTATTTTTTAAGATAATAATAAATAATTAAATTAATATTAAAACAATAAATAAATTTATCTTATTTTTTATTCTCTTCATTCTTTTGTTTTATTCAAACCTTCGTAAAAAACAGAAGAAAAAAAATCAGGTTAGGAATACCTAAATATTTTCAAATATTTCTTATGGACCACATTAGTTATAGGTGAGTATAGGTTTTTTCTCTACACTCAAAATAAATAAATAAAAAATATATTTTTTCTTGAAATGAGTTTAGATAGTGTTATATATATATATATATATATATATATATTAAAATTAAGAATTAAAAACATATTTCTAGAAGATAGATCATGGAAAATAATTATATTCGACTTTTAATTATTTTTATAATAAATATATTATTGTTTTCTTTTTTTAATCAATTTTATTTTGAATGAAAGATTTATTTGCACATTAATTTTTAATTTTTATTATTATTCTTATAACATTTAATGGTATTAGAATATAATTTTTTTTTAAAGTGACCTATATTAATGAGTTTATTTTACTAGTAAAGTAATGAGTTTATCTTATCAGGAAAGTGATAAAAGTTGTGTATAATTTCTTGGTGATATTTAAATTTGTCTTTAATATTTTATTTGGTATTTGTCTAGGATCACATTTATATCACCTATTCTTTTTTAAGAGACTGATTTGAGTGACATAGTAAAAAGCTTAAAGTATTGTTTGATTATGAAGTGACACACTTGATTGTGTTAAGTGTGTTTGTGTTGATGCGATGGATTTATCTATGTAAGAATTAGTTGGATTCATTCGACCTTATTTTTTATGTGTACTCTAATTGTTTGATGATGTTTTATGGTATGATAAGTGAATTGTGGTTGTTGTTTATGTGTACTTGTTATATTTTATTGTATATTAGAAGTGATGTATTTAATTTTTTCTTAGTTACTATAAATTGTTATTAAATTACAAAGTCAATTTAACTTTACGTAAGGTATATGTCTTTTTAATGGAATTCCTTTATTTGTATTGTATGATTTTATAGTGCGACTCATTCTTTAATATCCTATAATTGTTTAGATAAACTTTAATTATTTAACTCTTTTTCAAAGTTTGAACATGTTGGTATTTCCACCAATTAGTAGACCGATTTCTACTTTTTAATATTTGTTTACAATGTCATTTGATTTATAAAAAAAATTTATAGTTGACTCAATTTTTTTTTATCTTAATTAACTCAATGTTATTTTGGTGTAAATTGACTATTTTTTAAACATGCCTTGTTAAATTATTGAAATAAAATTTTCATATATATGATGAGAGTAAGCATGAAGAATTTTTTTTTTTACTGACAACCAAATTATAATCTCTTTAATAGAAAATGTTCACCACAATCATTCGTACTGAAAGTAATAAAGTAGTATGAGGTCAGAAGTCAGGTCCAACATATCAGGCCCACCTAGAAAACAATATAAATAAGAGTAATGAATGAAATGTAGTTTTTGACTTTGATTGAACGTATATTAAATGCTATTGAATTTATTACTGACTTAAGCGTCGGGTCCAGTCTAACCGAAGAGTGATCAGAGTTGAAGATAAGTCGGGTCCAGTCTGAATCGAAGAGTGATCAGAGTTGAAGATAAGTCGGGTCCAGTCTGACCGAAAAGTGATCAGAGTTGAAGATAAGTCGGGCCCAGTCTGACCAAAAAGTGATCAAAGTTGAAAATAAGTAATCAGGTCAAGATTAAAGACTAGGCATTGCTGTGAGGAAGTATATCTTGAGAGTATATAGTTTCAATAAAAATAATATAAATCTCCTAAAATAAAGACTCTAAATCAGGACAAAATCTTCTAAATAAACTCTTAATCAAAATCCCTTAATTTTAGGGATCCTTACAAACAAATCTATATTTATTGTGCAATATTTACACCCATATTTCAACACCCCCTCTCAAGCTGAGGAATAAATATCTTCCATTCCCAGCTTGGTTATGAGATTATGAAAAACTGAAGTATTAAGTCCTTTTGTCAGCACATCAGCCACCTGTTGCTTGGATGGAATGTATGACATACATACTAAACCTTCTTCTAATTTTTCCTTAATGAAATGTCTATCTATTTCAATATTTTTTGTCCTATCATGCTGAATGAGATTATGTGCAATGTCTATTGTTGACTTGTTATCACAGTAGAGCTTCATGGGTCCCTCCAAATTAATCTTCAAGTCATCTAAAATAATTTTGAGCCATAATAACTCACATAGTCCTTGTGCCATGGACCTGAATTCTGATTCAGCTGATGATCTTGCTACCACATTTTGTTTTTTGCTTCTCCATGTCACCAAGTTTCCACCTAAAAAAGTACAATATCCAGTTGTTGAGCTTCTATCAACAAGAGAACCTGCAAAATCTGCATCAGTATAGGCTTCAAGAGTTAATCTTCCATCTCTTTTGAAGAGTATCCCCTTTCCAGGGTTGCCCTTCAAGTAATGTAAAATTCTATAAGCTGCTTGAAGATGAGATTCCTTTGACTCATGCATAAATTGACTGATGACACTCACTGAATAAGCAATGTCTGGTCGTGTGTGAGCCAAATATATTAATTTTCCAGCCAATCTCTGATACATCTTTTTGTCTACTGCTGGTTCCTCTTCAGCCTTACATAACTTATGATTAGGATTCATTGGAGCTGATACTGGTTTGCACCCAATTTTTCCAGTTGCTACCAACAAATCAGTTATATATTTTTGCTGGGATATGAAGATTCCCCGATTAGAGTAGGCTACTTCAATGCCTAGAAAATACTTCAATCCTTCCTAACTCTTTTAGTTCAAGTTCCTGGACTAGTCTCTGTTTCAATTCTTCTTTCTTCTTTTCATCATTTTCAGTCACTATAATATCATCAACATGAACTAGAAGGATTGTTACCCCTTCTTTTCCTGAATCTTTAATAAACAAAGTGTGATCTCCTTAACTTTGTTTGTAGCTAAATTCCTTCATAGTTTTGGTGAATCTTCCAAACCAAATCTTAGGAGATTGTTTCAATCCATAAAGAGCTTTTGCAGTTTACACACCTTATTTTTTACGAAATCTAATAATTAAAATAATTGTGAAAAAAATATTTGTAATATGTGAATTTTTGAAAAAAACTAATTTCTTACATGAAGGTAGCAGAGCATTTTTCATAAATTTTATTTTTAGTACTGAATCCATATTCGTAATAACTTATATTCATTTTATTTTATTTTTTGTTTAAAGTTTTCTTATATATATTAAAAATAATAAAGTAATTAATGAATAATTTTTTTGTTAAAGTATTTTTATATTCCTATTTTATTCTTTGTAATGTTGCGGATATATACAAACAAATAATATTAATTTTTATATATCTTTTTATAAACACATTTAACCGGACATATTTTTATGAATACATAATATATCAAGAGTTGTTCTGTTATGTAATTAATTTATAACTTGTATTGTACTAATAAATATTGAGCAATATTCTTTCTCACTTAATATGATTATTAATGTGAGTATTTATTAAAGATAATATTTAAATAAAATATAAATATTAAATTGAAAGAATTAAATAATAGAAATTTGAAAAATTATTAATAAATTAAACAGCATAGTGAAAAAGAGATAATACAAAATAAAATAAGAATGAAGAAGGTCATGTCCAAAATGTAAAGTTTATTTTAAATTTTTAATAAGAATTTTTTTAAAAAAAATATATTATAATTTGAGAAATATTTTATTTTAAATAGATATGAAAATAAAAATTAAATTATTTTGTTTAAAATTTAAATATAAATTAAATATATTCTATATAGTGTGGAGTATCTTTATCCTGTATTACATTTGCCTAATAAAGTCACCCTATTTTTTTTAATGTTAATCTATCAAAATCATGTTGAGGGTATATATTTGAATTTTTTTTGTGAGACTAAGTCTATAAAAAAAACATTATTAATTGTATATTTCTAATATATTCTGACCTTAGTCTATTTTAATATAACTTAACATGTTAATTTGTTTTCAGAATTTTTTTTAATTCAGAAGAATTAAGAAAATATTTAGTTTTATTAACTAGAAAACTTATCTACAATATCAAATATATTTTTATTTTATTTTTTAATTAAACTTATAATTTCACCTAATAATATGTTTAAATAATTTTATTGAATGTATTTTATATTATCAAGATAAAACTCTAAATTTAATTTATGATTTAATTATATATATATATATATATATATTTTGTCCTTTTATCAAATACCCTCATAATATTAATTTGGTGAATGTTTAATAAGTTATCAAGACTCATTTAATAGCCTAGTTAGGATTTTAAATGACAAAACATGATTAAAAAAAGTGAGAACTTTTTCTAACACTCTTAGTATTTTATAAAAAATAAATTTTTCAATAAAAATAATTTTTATTATATCTATATATATATATATATTAACCTAAGTCGTAAATTAAATTTATAATTATTTTTATATAATATATTATATATATTAATAAATAATTTAATTTAAATCAAATTAGGTTTATAATATTTTTTATATATTTTATAATAAAGTTTAATATATTAATAAATAATTTTAAATAATTTTATTAACAAAATTTAAATATTATATATTAAATTTATTTTTAAAATTAATTTAAAAGATTTTATTTATATATTATAATTAAATTTTATTTTAGTTAATGTAAAATCTTTTTATTATTTTATTTATTTATTTTAATTTTAATTTTAATTTTAATTTTAAAATAAAAGAATTATGTATTTACATTTTAAAATTATTATTTATATACATAAAAATATTTATTTATTATTTTGTTATGGATCTACAAAATATTAGACGAGACATAAACTTTAATTGTGAGTAGAATACTTTTTTATTTTAGTTTCTTTGATCGAAGCAAAACATCATATTTTGTATTCATTAGTAATTGGTGTCTAGGCTTTAAATCGAAAAATTAACAAGGGAAATACAAACATTATGTATTTTAACATAATTTTAAAATATAATCTTTAAAAGAAGTTTATCGAAAATATTATGGATCCACTTGTAATAACTTTATAGTTTTAAATAAATTTTAGTTAATAAGCGTTAAATATAACATATTTCAAAACATGTTGTTAATACTCCCATGACTAAATTGGAGTAATTGAAAAAACTAAAATTAGAAAAAGATTAGAATATTTTAATTAGAAACCGACAACATGTTAGTTTATTTTGATGATGCATGGAATTTCAATTCAGGGTTGAAATATGTGCCGTGCAAGTCATATATAGTTTATAAGCAGCAAAAATCTACACGAAAGTCACCCTGTCAATTATCAACCATTTATAATATAAAAAAGGTTAATTGCTACAATTCTTTTTTTTATTTCTATCAATTTTTTTATTAGTAATTCCTACATATTATTGAATGCAAATGATACTCTTCAACCCAACAAATTTCTGGGATTTGGAAAAGAAAATAGAGTGGTAATTGTTTGAGAATAATATTATAATAAAAATGTAGAATAAAAATATTATTATTATGATTAGTATTATATTATATTAAAAGGGTTGTGTAGGAGATAAAGATTCTCAAATTATCATTTGTAAATAAACTATGATCATAAAGAAGCACCAAGTTATGCTGTTGTTCCTAAGTCAATATAAAGAAAAAGTGAAAAAGGAAAGAGAATGAAACTCAATATGATACTAAAAATGCATTTGCTTTAAGTTTCGGTGAAAATTTTGGCTTATTCTGACATTGCGTAAACCATAGAAGAACAAATTGTTTGAAATCTGAAAGTCAAACAGGAAAAGCAGAATGGTCTAAGAATTATTCAGAACAATGCAGATTCGGTGAATACAGTCAATACCATCCTACAAATACTGCTAAATAATTTTATCTTTTAATAATATAGAAAAATTAATCTCTGATTCGTATATATAAAAATATGTTAAATATAGCATCTTAATATTCAATTAGATAGTAATCTTTCAACAAATAATCTTTAATTTTACTCAGAAATACCTTTGATATCTGAAATTTATATACATTAACTCAAATACATTATACATAAATGGAAGAAAAAAAAAAAAAACCTTCTTTTTACATTAGGGATTTACCCAAACACCCCTATGGGACTAGGTCTCTGGTAAAGGAAACCGAAAGTTTATAAAATAAGGTAGAAAAATAAAAGAGCAATCTTTTGTTATAATGAGCAATCTAGTAAACAAGCAGAAGATTTGGCTTTGTCATGCAAATGAAATCAAATTCCTTGAATTTGACCCATCAAGAATCTTCCATGAACCTTCCTCCACCATTTTTATTACTTGCTGAGTCAATGAGTTCATATGCTTTTCAATTAAATAAAATCAGCATTGAAACTTCCCGGGATTCTCTGTCTCATGCAGATGACATTTGCAAAGATGTCTTCGAAGAAGAGACAGCATTAAATTTAATTTCCAAGTCCACAAAATGTACGAAGGTAACTTGTTGCTTCCTAGGACTAAATTAGAAGAAAATAGCATGTTGCTTCAACAGTTTTTATGAGACTAAAAAGTGGACCATTGGGAAGTATATTTCAAAAGATGATGTAGAATTTAAGCCTTTGTTAGGTGACAATTATTTAAGTGTTTAGTTATGTAGGACGGTAACATACTTAATTATGCAAATAAGCAATTAGGCAAGACGATTATTAATTTAATTATTCTGGTAGTGTTAGGAGAGGAGGAAGAGTGGTGTTAGGTAGTTCAATGTATTGAGATATTCTTCCGAGGAAATTCTAAACTTTTGACTAACAAGAGATTGTTGTAATATATGTAATTTGATAATTTAATTTTATTAAACAAATTTTATATGAATTAAAAATAAGGTCAAATTATAATATATAAAATATAAAATTTATATTTTTAACTAATTTTGAAAAATCTTAACATAATCATTTTTAGGTGATATTTACGTGATATCATAATTTTGTTAATCATATTATTAAGTTTAAATTAACTCATTTATTAATATATGAAATATTAATTAATAAGTTACTAGGTATAAATTAAATTAATTATTTATTAATAAATTATAATTTTTTTAAATAGTTTGAAAAGTTTTAATTATTATCAATATTATTAATAAAGTGTTAAGTATTAAATCGAATGAATTATTTATAAATCCTATTTTCTTTTAATGAAATATGACTTTATCATTTTGATCTGACATGATGGATTAAAAAAAAAGGCTCTCACAAGCAAATTCATTTCACATGAAAACTAATAAAAATTGAAGTTATCATAGAACAAAAGATTCGACCTATGAAATTTTTCAAGATTGAGTGGGTGTTAGATAAAATAAGGAAGGTGTTGGACAAATGTTGGAAGAACATGAAAGTCAGGATGATGATGAAAGTTGGGATTGTTTTTACCGTTGGATGAAAAAATTGTCACACTTTTTCGTAATAATTCAAATCTAATATCACTTATAGAAATATTTTGTAAAATAAAAATATAGAAATAGTAAAATTTACACAGAAGATAGTTAGATTAAAAATAGAATAAAATAATCATTCAAATTTATAAATTGGAATGTCTATATATAGGCTTACAACTAATTTAAAATCTCTAAAATATCTAACATACCATTAGATTTCTTTGAAATTAAATGTATCTAACTGAAACGAAAAAAAAAAAAAAGTAAAATCTTTAACAATAACAAAATTACTATCTAAAACATTCAAAATTCAAGTAAAGGAAAATATCATATTTCTAACACTGGAAAATTATGATCAGAAAGTGGAAAATTTGGAAATTACTTGCTTAGTTTCATATTTTTCCATCCATTTTTCTTCGTAGAACTTCTGCTTTTTGTTTTGTTTTTGGTTGGAAATGAGATGTTTTGGGGGTGCTAAAGCCTCTGGTAAAAGTTTTGAAGGATTAGAAGGTCATTGGAATAACTATCCAATAGTGACATTCTGAATGCATCAGAGAAGAAGGTGGTAGCAATCACAACATTGTGATCAGACCTTGGTGCTAGTTCGTGACTTCCCACAACTTTCAGAATAGCATGACACTTCATCACCTCCTCAGCAATTCCTGAAGTAACTTCTTGCAAAACAAAATGCACCACAGTGGAGTGACCATTGTCGCAGTGCTATCAGCACACCAGGATACACCTTTATGAATTTATGTTCTTATTTTAGTTTGGTTTTGACCCACTATACCCTTTAATTTTGAATAAACATCATAGGGTGTTTTTTCCTACACTCCATAACATTTATGGATAATTTTCATTCATTTTCAAAATGTAAAAATATATTTTGAAAACCTATTTCAGAATAAATAAAAAATATTCAAGAATTTTATGACAGTGAAAAAGGTCTAAACTTTATTAGCGATGTAAAGTATATCCTTATCCACTTCAAATTTGTTCAAAATCTCTCTATAAAAAGTGCAAATCTTTGTTAATTATTTCTACATACACCAAAATTACGTCAATGGCATCATTAAAGTTGAAGTTATAACCTGACAAAGAAGAAAATATCCAAATGCATTAAAATCTAAAAATTAAAGTTCTAACAAAATTCTTGCATACAAAACTCAGCTAAACTATCAATATCAAATATGATGAAATTAAATCAAATCAAGTAAACACGTATAATAAGTCTCAAAAATCATTGGTTAAATGACTTATACATCTTAATATCGGGTACGAAGTTGACGAAAAACAAATGTTAGAAAATGAAAGAGTAATATCAATTTTTATGATGAGAACCAATCCCATAGATTTGAACAAAAGCTTTTCTTTCAAAATTTAATTTTAATACTCCAGACCAAAAAGAAGATTTAATAATGCTAGGTTTTAGAAAAAAAGATAATGTTACAAAATACTTCTAAATGTGACTGTATAACTTGAAAATATTGACATTTTAGAAAATAAATTACTCCTGAATAGAAAATATGATTTAGAAACAATATTTTAAAAAATTAAATAAAAATAAACAGTGAGCCGTACGTATTCCGTGACAATTTTTCAGGTTATTTAAGTTTTATATCAAACATCAATATATCGTTTTTATTCTAAAACTTTCAATTTTCGTTACTGAATTGAATTTGATTTTCATACAAGCCCACAAATAAAATCAAACCGCAAAATACCCATAACCATTAAAAATAAAACAGTCTGCTGGAAATGAATCAATGGTATATGGTTATAATTTTACTCGGTGAGTTACAACTAAAAAAAACCAATGCAGCTTTAAAACAAATAATAGCTATAGCACTCACGTATTGGGTGTGACACTACAAATAGGAAATGAATCAGATGTAATTGAAACTCATGAGTTTATAACAAGACAGGATATGCACGTCCATAAACTGGAAGGGTAAAGCACCAGGCATAGGACGACATGAAATGCCAGAACTATAGTCTATTCATCTTGCTTGCAGAACGATGAATGATAACTGCCATGACTCTACGAATATAACATGTCTGGAAATTATACAACAAAAACCGAAAAGCTGTGGATCCCTTCGATCCATATATAATAACCCTATAGAATATCTGTGTCAGGCTTACAAAATGAAAGAGTCATGAAAGACTGTATTTTCATCAATCTTCATTTTGATTTCTCAAGCCTATTGCATCATCAGTCACACCAACATTTCTATCCTTTGCACTGTCATCTATCATCTTTTTTTTTTTTTCTGTTTACTACCCTCGTTTAACATTTCTGCTCTACAAGGTTCTTAAGCACTCTCTTCACCATTTCACAGCAGGTGAACCACGCCTCATTTCTTCCTCAGACATCCTAAACATTATCTGATGTCTCATTAGCTTCTGTCGTTATCTGAAGGAGGTCTAAAGGAGTAGCGGCTGGATCCAACTCTCGACAACCCTTTGGAGCATTCTGAGCTTCTTGGCCAGTCAGCAAGTAATTAGGAACCTGATGAGAGAATCGAAACATTTCCTCTTTCAGAATCCTCCTCTCCTGATCACGATCCGCATGCCTTTGAAACACAGTCCTAAAACCAGCAACCTTAACAAGGGGGGTAACTAATATGCCTTGTTCTTCATTGAAATCTTCAAGCACCTCCACCATATCATACTTGTGTATCACTTCATCTGGGGTATGTTCATTCCAATCAGGAGACCAGTTTCTGTAGAGAGCCCAGACTTCCCCCTCTCCGGGAAAGATTCGAACAACACCTCTCGTGCCTTTTGTCCACCTAACCTTGTGAGAGAATGAATTTAATGATTCTGATATTTCATGCTTGCCAGTTCTGAAATCCCCACAAGTCTTATAAAAGCCAGAGCCTACCCAATCTATTGGGCCCAATTCGCTATTGCTTCGAGAATTAAGCCAACTGATCCGCATTTTAAATGGCTTTATGGAGATCACCTTGTGAATTCTAGCATAATATCGAGGCATTCCATCATCATCATCATAAGCAGCCCACACCTGGTCCTCTGCAAAGGAATTTTCATCTCTGTCCAAGTCGAAGTTATGAAAATCTGGGTCTGGAACATTGATGGTAACATAAGCTTGGTTCTTCTGAACTGTATCATCAGATCTGACAGGGAAAGAATCAATGTTTGGATGCCTGTTACCATTGACAGCAGTCTCTCTCAGCTTTTCTGAACCGGTTGTTTTTCCATTAAATGTGCTTTTCAGTCTCTTATTCTCTTTATCCTTGTTAATCCTAGCTTCAGCCATAGATTTAAATTCTTGAAGTTTCTTCTGAATTTCATTGCGTGACTTATCCATCAACATGTTTCGTAGTTCAAACATTGACAATTCTCTTATGCCGTTATGCTTGCCAGGCAGACCTGGAAAACCAGAATTCCTTTCTGTTTCCGAGTTAGCCTTTCCTGATTCAGAAAAGCTGCCCAAACCAGCTGCTCCATGTCCCCCAGTCATATGATTCGCCATGTATCCTTGATAGCCATTAATGCGAATATCATCTGTCCTCCTTTTTTTCATAGGTTTTTCAGCTTTTTGATAAGAACCCTCTCTCCTTACTTTCTCACTTGCCTGCTGCACAACACTTGCAGCTTGAGCTGCAACAGATGTTGATCCGTCTGTGCTACCAAAACCAGCCATTCGATTGTGAGAACCCCACTGAAAGTTTGCATTATTACTTCCAGCATGGTGTTGAGAATTTTGATGCCGTTGATGAGAAGACCAATTCGGTGGCTTAAAAACATTTGGTGGCGGGCCCCTCTCTACAGCAACAAAAGCTTCATTACAGTTTGGACATAAAAGGGTGTGATTCAAATAAATCCTGAGATATTCATAATGTGTCCTGCACCGATTACAGATAGTCCAAAAGGTATCAGCCTTTTTATGTGGAGGAGGAACTGCGGTTGAAGATGCCCGACCATTATTATTTCCAGTCCTGACATTTGAGGTTATATTCTTCTTTAAATTATAAAAACCATTTGAACTGGGTGCATCTGATTTAGATCCAACATGGTTCGAAGTATTATGTTGGAATCCTTTCAAACTCCTCTTCTGGTTATATTCTAGTCTCTTGGTCTTATCTGATAACAAACTCCATGCCTCTGAAACAAGCTTAAATGCACCCTCTGCACCCAAAGACTTGTTTTTGTCAGGGTGAAGGGTAAGAGCCAACTTCCTGTATTGCTTCCTGACAGTTTCCTCATCAGCAAAAGGGCTCACTCCAAGTATACCATACCAATCCATTTCTCCGCTTACTTTATTCTCAGCAGATATATAAATATCAATTGTTGTCAAAAGCTGGGTAATATCCTCCAAATCAGGATACAGATTTTGAGCCTTGAGAGCAAACTTCTTTGCACCAACATATTCCCTTTCTGAAAATTTTCTTTCTGCTATTTCTTTGGCCCTAACTGCCTCATCTTTGTTGCACTCCATCATTATCCAGCAGTCTTAATTATCGATAAGTTACTTCCTCAGCTAGTTAAAAGGCAGAGAAATTAACCACGACTACTGGGTTTTATCAGGCCTCCTTTGCTTGAGGAAGCCCTTCAACCATGAACCTGAACCGATGGAGAGAAAAATTGAAACACGCTCACTAAATTACTTGAAATTTGGAGTGAGGCAACAATTATAGGTAAACAAACTTTTCAAAGTACAGATGAAAAATAGATATTAAAAACTATTAATGACAAAAGCTGAGGTTTATGCCATTGCCTGAGCACTTTATAAAGAATTTTCATTTTCAATAATTAAATGAGGGGTCAGTTGCATTGCACTGTCATAGGAAACCTCTATCATCACCAGTATGGAACAACATACAATATCTAGGTGTCAAAAGAGAGACCATATGTAAGTGTCATTATTGTCTAGGGAAAAATAATAAGATTATTTATGAAGTCAACATAAGTTCAAATTAAGATAAATGAGAAGAATGATAAGACACATCTCTTGCATCTAACCTTAAATTTTACTGTTCAAAGGTATGGACATGTTCACTAACTAGGCATAGCAACTATATATGTGAATATTACAGTGTGATTTGATGGAAACAAGATATGTGGGAGTAACACTGCCATAGTCAACATTTGTTTACTAGAAGAGACTGGATAATTGCCTTTCCCTCACTTGCAACATTAAGCCAGTAGATCATAAAACTTACATAGAACAGACTGACATAGCTACAAAGCCTGATTAAATCATCAAGTACCCATCATTGAAAAGCAGAAAAGGTAATGTGTTAGCTTGGATGAATGTTTAATTGTTTATAGCATTTTGCTTTTCAAGAAGCTCTCTTGAGAGCACACGATAAGGTGTCAGCAACTCACACTAGCTGAATGTGAGAATCACAGAAATGAGAATATTAAGATAGATTTTTTTGTGATCACAAAATATTTACCAAGTTCAAAGGGAAGTTTTATCGTACTGCTATACACCCAACTATACTCTTTGAGTGTCTGGTATGCTTTATAAAAAGAAATAGAAAGACGCGAGAAGAACAAAAATGAGAATGTTAAGAATGGACGTGTGACCATACAAGAAAGGGTGGGATACGAAATGATTGTATAATATGAAGACATATTATAATCACACGAAAATCATTGGAGAGCAAATTGCAAGATTTATAATCACATGAAAGAGGGAAAAGGGAGACGACAAAAATCATTGGAGGAAGCTGTTAAAAGGAATCTCATGGTGAATAAAATTTATGAGGATTAGGTCTTCAATTGAGCCCAATGATGTCATGTGATTCATGTAGCTGACTTTACCTACTGAAATAAGGCTTTCGATGTTATACAACAATAAGACAACCCACATATACAAAAATATCCAACTCAAACACACATACAGAATCCATCCTGGTGTAATCGAAACAAATTTCAGAAACTTCGTTCTCCTTCATCCTATGCTGTTCACTGACACTGAAAGTTAGACAGAGTTTAATATAATCCTAAGCAGGTCTTAGTGTATAACATCCTAAATAATTTTTTCAGTTATCGAAAAAGAAGGTGAGGACAGATCTACACGAAAACGAACTACAAACAGCCACAAATCATATAAAATATTACTTGTTAACCCAACCAAAAATGCAACTAGCAGCTCCATTTCCAGTTCCAGTCCCATCATACCCATAAGACCAAGGTCAATCCCTTCCACTAAGCAGTCATTCATTTGTAAACTCAACTCAGCACAACTAGTAACTAATGGTTACCTTTTTTGTTTTCCCCCTTCGAATACAGCCACACCACAACAAATACCGCGCTTCCGCGCGCAGCATGAACCAATCACAAGTCAAAATTACGACTCCCAGTAATAAACTCAAACCATCAACTCCATCTCAAAGCCCCCCGAAAAATGGAATTAAAAAGAGAAACTCACGCAACTGACAAAATAGGCGAAATTGAGAACACAAGCCGGCACAAAGACTTAACAAGTGGAACAACTGAAAGGAGGAGCTAAAAGAAGAGAGGGCGAAATGTTCGGTGACCAACCTCTATATTTTTGGGAGAAGGAAATTCAAAGTGAAGCGAATCCCGCCACGGATCTACAGGGGCGGTGCATTTGAAAAGAGGAAGCAACGGTCGAAATTGACGGAGGTGAAAATCTGCAATTGGAGGTGGAAACCCTAGCTGGAAGGTCGGGCGTGGCGAATCTAGGGAAATTGAAAAACGGAGAAAAAAGCGGTGAGGCGTTGGTGCAGTGAGGAAGATGATGAGTGAGGAGGGAGTGAAATTACCTGATTGGAGATGAGAGGAGAGAGGAGAGGGTGTGACGTTTGAGGAATTTGAATCTGAGAAGACCGTCACCATGTACAATGACCCATCTGTCAAAGCCCTCAACAACTGTGAAGAATCTAATTTCCCCCAATTTACTACTCAGAAAATGGAACCCCCGTGTTGAGCTGGTTAATACTTTTTTTTCTTTTTTATTTTTCCTCCTTTTATTCTTCATCCATATACACTTTTTTATAATGGACTGGGACCCACATAACTTAACCATGGTTAGCATTTAACTCGTGGACTTTGGAATTGGATTTGCTTATTGATTATCATTACATTATTCTTTTTCTGAATATTAGGTATTTTTTTTTGTGGGTGTGTTATTGGTATGAATGAATGAACTATGAAAGCATAACATGGCATTTACTTATTTAGTCAAAAAATGTTAAAAACTCAACCTACATAGAAATATTTTTATCTAATCATAAATTAAATAAAATTAAAAATTACTCTCATGTAGATAATATGTATAAAATTTTATAATAAACTAAATTATTTTATTTAACCTTTTTCTTATTTTTTTTTCTCAAATATATATTCACATTTCTCTATTAAATTGATCTAAATAATTTTTTTTTAATTTTTCAAATATATTATTTTTTATATTACTTTATTTTAAAGAGATTTCACATTAATTATGATCTTCATTATCAAGTATGTTATTTATTTTTGTTGTATTAATTTTTTTAAATTATAACAACATTTACTTTTTTTTTAAATACATCTATATTATATAAAAAGAAAAAATAAATTTATAAAAACTATTAAATAATTATATAAAATAATTTTTAAAGTTTTTTTTAAAAATTAAAAAATAAACTCATACTTTAAAGTTATTTTTACAAATATTATTTTGAATATATATATATATATATTTAGTTAATATTTTACTCTATTTCTTACCTTATTTGATTTTTTATAAGGGTTTAACCATTGCATGTAATATAATTAAAATTAGTTTCAAATTTTGTAATATAATCTGTTTGAATAAAAATAAAATGAAAAAAAAAAAAGATGATAATTAATCAAGTAGGTGATGTGATAAGAATAGAAATAAAAGAGAAATTATAATAACAACTCTCAGTGTTGAATAAAAATATTGATGAGAGTAAAAATATAAATGGTGATGAAAAAACGTATCAATATCAGATGTTGATGATAATAATAATTAGGATAATAATAGTAATAATACTTTTAAAATTATGTGGATAAAAAATATATTATATAATTTGATTTGATTTTAATTTATTATTTGTTTTAAATTAGTTATATAACTTTTATTATTATAAAATTATTAAATATTTTTTAAATTATAAAATATATATTTTTTAAATTATAAAATATTTTTAAAAAATTATTATACATTTTATAATAAAAAATTATTAAATATAAAAATATTCTATGATTTTTATTTTTATAATTATTATTTTATTTTAAATTTTTAATCTTTTATGTATAAATAAATTATATAATCTAATATTTAAAAATTATTATACAAATTTATCATTATATTTCATAATAATAAATATATTATAAATATTAAGTATTTATATTTTTTTATTTTGTTGTTTTTTCTAATAAATTTTTTTATGTTTTTTTATTGCTAATAATAAAATATTTTTTAAAAATTTAAATAAAAAATTAAAAATTAATGAATTAGTGTGAATAGAAAAATTAATGAAAGAAAAAAAAAAAGAAAAGTTGATAAAAGAAAAATTATAAATAAAAATTAATTTTAAAAAAGAAAAAATATATAAAAAAAAGTTTAAAATAAATTTTATTTTAAATAATTTTAAATTTTTTAATAATTTTTTATTATTATTTTAATCATTTCGATTTTAAACCTCACAGATATATATACTCTCTTAATATTTCCATACTTCTATTACATTAAAATAGTATAATTTTTATAAAAACTTTAAGAAAATATAATTATGTAAGAATGGTTTTTTAAAAGCATTGTGTGAAAAAATAAAATACAAATATTTGATAGTATGAAAAACACATAACTACTATTAAATCATTCAACATTAGTAATTATTTTTAAGTGAAAAATTTATGGGATTACTTTTGAACAAAGAGATGGCGTAGTTATCGATTTATATTTTTATCAAACAATAAAATTATTTTTATTTATAAAAGATAAATTAGTCTAATTAAAAAGTAAAACAAAATCTTTTATAAAAAATGGATTTCCCTTATATAATTGTATAAATTTTGAAACTTCAAAAATTGTTACCAAAACAAATTGTTAATTTTTTTTACGTGCCTGAACCCTAAAACCTGTATCATTATTATTAGGCTTGGATCTAACCCATTTACCATTATATGCATTTGTTTAGTTTGAATCTGGTATGTTTAAAAGCCTAGTCTAACATGAAAGTTTGTTTATTAACTTGTTTTATAAAAAAACTTATAAATAATCAATGACTCTAATTAGGTCAATTAAACTTGTTTATCACCATGAAATATTCTTTATTTTTTGAAGATTAATATTAAAAAAATAAAAATAATAAATTTTTATATTAAAAATGGACAACACACATAGGTTTTTATCCTCTCACCGCTTAAAAAATAGAAAAAAAGTTTATAAACTATAATAATTAAACAATAATAATAAAAAGTAATAGAGAAAAGAAAAAAATTAACAAAAATCATTGAATATTTATAACATTAAGTTAAATCATCTATTGTTCGATATTAGATATAACTCCCTCTTTTAAAAATAGTAATTTAATCTTAAAAAATATCTTAATAATTTAATAAAAAATTTAATAATTAAATTAACTTAAATAAAACTGAATTTGAATTTATCAAAATAATATAAAATATATTTTTTATTAATTAAAAACATAATCTAAAAAATTGACTGAAAGTAGTAAACTATATAAATTAATATATATATATATATTATATATATAAAGTTTATTAAATTTTTAATAAAATTTATACTAATAATAATAATAATTTATAATTAAATAATATTATAAAACTATGTGTATCAGTTAAACTCTTTTTTTTTAATTATTTTAATCTTATTTTTTTCTTGTATTATATAAATATGATATTTATATTAAATGAATTAATATTTTTGTTATAATTTATGAGTAGAGATAAAAATATGGATTAAAGAGAGTTGATCATTCACAAATTTTTATGTCTAACATTTTTTAAATTTTAAAAATAATTTTTTTATTATAAAACTATTATTAAACTTATTATATATATATATATATATATATAATATTATAAATAGGTACTTATGTCTAATTATTTTAAAGTATAATTTTTTTAATAAACAGATCATATTAGACCAAACCTTTAACTAATCAAGCAGTAGGTCTGTGAGAGATCACTTCACCCATATCAATAATTTAGTTATCGGCTATATCAAGAAATTAACACTCATAAAAGAAAAAATATCTTTTAACTCGTATTCTACTTAATGGAGAAATTAATCTGATGATCTCTGGCTATGAAAATAGTTTACTTTCAAGAAAGAATAATGCATTGGAGTTCTATAATTGTTATTCAAAAGTAATAATAACCTAATTTTGATGATAAATTTAAAGTCAAAAGAAGAGGAACTAAATCTAAAACAGAGAATAACAGTACCTAAAATATCACTCTCCTTCTTCTTCTATTTCCATCCAACCAATGAGGATCGAGAGATAAAAAGTGGAAGAAACTCGATCCACAGTGATAATGGTTCTTTCTTTCTTGGTCAAATCTTCATCAGTCAGAATCCTTCCTCTTAGCATATTCCTTTCCATTTGAAAGAGCCACTTATCTTGCCAAGAACAAATGTCATCCCCAGATCCAACATGCCACCGACCCAATATGGTTAAACTGCTTTCATTCCACGCCAAATCAGTTTTGTATCCACAATTCATACAACTATACTTTATTTCCCCTCACTGTTACCCACAACTTCGTACTTATGTAATAGGTTCACCATGAAAGATTATTAAATAATTTAACTATGTAAATCTTGTACCAAAGAGAAAGTGAAAGATTTGATTATTTTAAATGTTACATTTAAAGTATAAAAAGATAATAATCATGTAGTTAATCATAATAAAAGGTCAACGCAAATATAACATTGTATAGCTAAAGGGTATTGTTGCTTAAAAGAAAAGCTAAAGTGTATTGTAATAACTTGATTTAGTACAATCCGAAAATGAACAAATGTGAATAATCAATCTGTTTTTTATAGTATAATAATCCTTATGGCTTTATCTCATCCAATAATCACCATTTAATGTTTGAGAGTCGATACTCTTCTTAGTTTAATATTACCAAATAAAATCAAGAACTGACAAAAAAAGAAAAATGACCAAATCAAGCAACACTATGTGAATCATTCATGTACTTTAAACATGAATCCAAAAGACAGTAGTTATACGTGTAATTTTCTTCCTATTCAACCTTCTTTTTTCTTTCTCCACTAATTTACATTAGGTAACATTTGGTATAAAGATTACTTTAACATTCTCTACTCCATATATAAAGAGATCATAAACCAACAAACATATTAAACTTGAAATCAGGTCCAATTTGCAAAAACATTTTCAAACCCTAAAACTTCATACACCATACTTTTAGGACCTAGCAGCAGATAAAATAACCTGGAAAATCTTCTACAACCAGTCAATTAATTGACCACGTGTTTGGTTGTTTCTATCACATTGTTATCAAAAACTGCATTGTGTCAGTAATCATCTATGCATCATTCTAAGATTTTGACGTGAAATCTGAAGAATCCATGCATTCTAAACTCTTCCTAAACACATCAACTCCCCTATGCATCATTCATGTGCCCATTACTTTGAATACACCACCAAACAGAGACATCTCATTGTAAATAACCCATAACCACAGATTTATCCAAAATCTCATATTTTATGTAAATTCTACAGTGCATGAGAATTCAGTTTTTTTCCCAAAAAAAGAAAAAAGAATTCCGTTAAATTCAAATTCAATCAAATAATTAGAAACTTGACGTTACCATTACCGTACTAACTTAGCACATGAATTAAGTACAATACCAGAAAATGAAACATGAACAAGCTACAAGGCGACAAGTGTATGGTGGTAATGCTGAAAGAAATCATGATTGTTGGCAACTACTAGGCGAAGGTGCATGAATGGTTATATTGTACTTTTTTTAAAACATCTCTTACAGTATAAACCTCAACTTTGTATGAAGATGGGTTGTCATTAGTCAATCTACATGGGCAAATTGCCACCTATTCACTTTGTTATACGACATGACATGCGAACCAATGCTACCAGCTGTTTCCCTCAGCACCAAAAGGGGTCACAGATAGCAGCTTACTTGTACTTTCCCAAAGCTCACGTGCCAATTTGGCGTTTTGTGAAAGTGCTGAAGGGTAGATAGTCCTACCTTTGCCCCCAAAGAAGTAAGTCCCTGATGTTCCCTGAAAATGTAAGTCCGTTTAACATCATGAACTCAAAGGCTCTAGTAAATATTATAACTGAAAAAATTAGAGCAGGCACGAGAGATCAGCGTAAGCATCAGCATAAATAATGCCATAACCAATTGTGAAATAGAAGGTGTAGTTGAACTGTTAGGTACAGGAGGATCAAGTAATAACTACGGAGCTCAAAATTAAGTAAGATTGCAGGAGATTGGTATAAGCCTTAATATTTTATTTTCTAAGGAGTTCATTAAGATAAAATGGAGGAAACAAAAGGATGGTAAAGCCTTGGCCAAATTAATCAGAAACGAAATTTTGAGACACTAGTAGACCATGTCCATGGAAAATAAAAAGAAGGGATGTATCCAGCAATTGGAAGTCAACAGAATAAACGAGGTGGAACAATGATTATATTGGTGATTTTTTCTCCATTTAATAGATAACAATTACTTAAGATAAGGAGAAACCACATTTGAACATCTTCAATACAAGGGTTTGTATAAATCAGGATCTTAAATTTAAGACATGATTCTTATAAAAATTCTCATTAGAATATGCTGATGTGACATGGTGAAGTTCTTGTATAAGACCATCGGTCTTAAGAATAAAAAAATATTTAATTATAATAATTAAATTAATTTTTAAAGTTATAAACAATTGAAGTGCAAATAAAAATCTACAAAAGTATGAGTCTTATAAGACCTCACCATTTAAGCAAAACTTGCTAGAGGTCTTAAAAATGATATGGCACAGTGAACCCCACTTTTAAAGTAAAATTAGACCTCATGAGAGGGTCTTATGTTGGAAATACTCTTAGATAATTAATCATTTACAATACAATAAACATCATATATTCACTTGTCAATAGTTTGCGGCTGTCAGAAAAATAAGGCAAATTGGGAAACTGAAGCAGGACTGAAAATGATAGGGACAGCAAATAAAAGTAACCTGATACATAGGACAAATTGATTGATGAGAAATTTCAAGATCAAAGCGTGTGCGGCTCTGGTACACAGTACAGATACTGGTAGGGAATGTGACAATTTTAAATTAAATAATAATTTTTACAGCCAGTATGCTAATATATTTTTAAGTAATAAAATAAAGAATATAAAATATTTATACAAAAAGAAATTAACACAGACAATCTATATATATTGGTCTAGCTAATATTGAGACATACCTAGTTATACCCCAAATAGCACCTAATCATGTTATGAGTCATAATCAAGTTGTGTAAAAATTTAAAGAAAGAAAAAGACAATTGCTTAGTACTCAGATGTACCTAATGTGTACGAGGATTTAGTAGTACAAGAGTAACAAAAGGGAAATTATAATCTTTCGTGAGCATACATATTAATTTCCTAATTTCAGAGAAGTTTTATTTCATAAGAGAGTATTGCAGAGTTACTCCAAATGAAAATTTGGAGAAACCTATTTTAAATGAAAGTTTCTATTAGTGTGCGTAATGTGTAATTACATCCTCAAATGTATGTAAAAGCGTCCATTTGTGAGAGATAATTGAGAGAAACCTATTTTACCTCAAAGCACCTGTCTGTTATGTGTTTTATAACGTGTATTTGGATCCTCTAATATATGTTAAGGTTTGTTGAAATAATTTACCAATATATTGTTTCCTAGCCAGAGTTCAAGATGCCTTTCCATCTCAGAAGGATCAAATAAAGGCATAAAATAAGGCAATTGAGAATGCATTACGTGATGATGGAATAATATGTATGGGAATTTGTGAAGTGGTTTACAATGGCATGCTGTAAAAAAAAGGTTAATCAATAATAAATACCACTACAGTACTTACCGGTGGAGCTAGGGCAGCATCAATAATAGAGTCAACCCCAGAGTCAGGGGATTGCAACAGCCGCAGACGTTTCAAAACAAAGAATGCCAACCAAGATAGGATTGCTGGAACTTCTCGCATGAGGTTTGTCTGCACAACTCCAGGATCCGCAACACTAATGTGCAACAATACAGAAAATGAAAGTTAAAGGTGGGGTAGAATCCATGATAAACGAGAACAAAGCTTTAGCTTTATACAGAAAGTTTAATACATTTTGCATCTATTTTACATTTTATTTCCTTGCGAATTTTTATTCCTTGTGTTATTTTTTATTCACGTTCATTCTCTTCCTCTAACCTAGAAACCCAAATTTACTCCAATAAAACCATAATAAAGCCTTGAATGGTTGTTACACAACTCTAGCTCAGAAACTGATCACAATTGGATTTAGATGAGTGTAGCAGTCCCATTTAAACCTTTTTTCCAATCCAACATATTGAATGATTATGCAGAATAGAGTTGAAAGCAGGGTGGCGATAGAACCTTTAAAACTCGTGTCTTTTCTTAGGGAGGCAGGGAAGGGGGGGTTTGGAAACTTGGGGGAGGAAGGCTGCTGGGGGGCAGAAACCTCACGACAAGGAACTGATCCTAGTTGGAAGCCAAAGATTTGTGACAATAACACCATTATATAGCCTCATAATAAATCTTATCCTTTGATTGAAAGTTCAAAATCACGATATTTTGTCAAACCTACGTGAATTTCATCCATGGCACATGATTGGCAAATAAGCTATTTGTCCACATGAACATATTCAAACGACAAAGTTGACACTTATGCATTGATTAGTTAACTGATGACAACCCTATAAAAGTACACAACTTGGAGAGAAGGCAGAAAAGGGAAATAAAAATTAAATTGGTAATTACATACTTGACAAATATGTGGTTAGATTTTCCCATTAGGCAAAGCTTTCGGTGGAGCTCATTCGAGAAGAGAATTAGGCATACTTCATCAAAATTAAATCGTTAGGAATAAAGACACAGAGTAATCTATATAACTTAATCCAATGTTTGCAGTATACATTTAGAATACTCATAGATGTGAGCACATGGATATTGTATAGATCCCGAGAATCTCTTCCCGGATACGGTTCCCTCATCAACCTGCACATCTGTAACTAGATAAAAGAGTTTGATCAGTTTCTATTGGAGAAGTGCTGTTGTAGAGACGTGCTACAGAATAAAATCAAACTGAAAGTTTTAGATCACCATACAATAATATAGACCAACATGTAAGGATTATGATGATTATCCCTACCAGCTCGATGTGTAAAGGATGTCACATTCACAATTTTGGAAGATACAGGGCTGCTTTCAAGAAGTGGTAGTAGAAGCTTTGTTAAAGCAAATGCACCAATATAATTTGTACCAATCATCCTGGGAGTAAAAAAGTAAAACATTTACACATTTTAAATGCTAATACTAATTATAAAACTAAGATACCAGACAAACATGGAGCTAACAAACAAGAAGTATAAAAGAAATGGGGTAGCACCACCACCTAGTATAGTATTGGAAGGGTAAATATATGTGGTGTTACCCCTGCAAGCAGAGAGGCAGTCTCCAAGATTTAAACCCATGAGGCGACAACCTTATTTTTGCACCAAGGTCACCTTCATGGAGCAAACAAGTATAAAAAATATTTTACTTACAGTTACAAACATTCCATGTGTCTTTCTGGTGTTTGTGTACCATAACAATCATGTTGATCATGCTAATCAACACTGTCTCCAAAATGTAACAAAGACTTATAAACAATTTATCTTAGCTTAAACAGATTATCAACAGTCTGAAAGTAATAAATTTGAAAGATTGCAGTCTATGCATCTTTCTTTGTGTTACAAAGAGCATGCACAAGCACGGGAGTTATTCAATGATAAAATGAAACTTCTTCAATACTATAAAAGGAGTTAGATAAATGTATGTATTACTGATCATAGCCCTCAGCTGTGAGTCTAGGTGATGTTGCAAGTATTCCAGCATTGTTTATCAGTATTTGTATTGAGCAGTGCAAATCAGAATCCGAAAGCCACTGTCGCAAGGATATTTTGAACTTTATGATTGATTCAATTGATGACAGGTCCACCTGAAAAGCTTTGAGGTGGGCATCTTCATTCCGATCTTTGATTTTTCTTACGGTCTATCAGACAGAGGGAGCCAGTGAACACTGATAAGAGATTTATGAAGTGTGGAGTCGTCATCACCATGATTTTTAAAAAGCGTTGTAGAAAAATACCTCTGACAATAACTGCTGTGAACGTCCAACTGCATTCACAACCGGAATCTTAAGTATACATTGCATAGATCAGAAGAAGAATGCCAAACAACATACTATTTTCAACATTTTTCCTTATTGTGGAGAGAAATCTTGTGCAAATTCCACTAAATAACCTGACCCTGATCTTCATTAGTGAAGCCAGTACGGGATTTCATAAAAGGTTTTGATTTTCTCATACTCACTTTCTCTTATATTCCTATTACATCCATTTTCCTTTTTAATTTTCATCACAATTCTCACTTTCTTTCTCTTCCTTTTTTCTTTCCAATCAATCTCTCTTCTTTAGACCCTTTTCACATTCATACGGAGTGTGATACAAACCTTACACTTTCACAAATAATACAGAGAAAGTTCAAAAGAGTGTCTTATTAGCCCTTCTTCAGACTAGAGATATGAACTATTTGGTTACTCTAGCATGATTAGCAAAGCAATAAAAAAAAATAAAAAAAGAAAATACTAGAAGCCAGAGTCAAATAAGAATAACAATAAACAGTTACCAATGACAACAATATATCCTTCCCTCGAAAGTTCATAAGCAGCAGCTAATCCCAGGCCAGACGTGGCCTACACCAACACAAAAAACCAAACCCCAGAATCAAATTGAAAAATTCCCATAATCAAACAGTATATATTACTAACTAAAACATAGAAAGAAAAAAAAAAGGAATGAATACATAAATAAACGACTTACACCAGTGACAATGCAAACAGGCCTAAAATTACTTGTGAAAGCGGAGCACCTGGGGTAGGACACGAGTTTCTGAGAGAAGAAAGGACATTTCTCGAGAATTACAGGTTTGAAAACCTGCCACTGGGATAGGGAAGCCTTGAACAATTGGTAATAAGAAAAAAGAATAGAGAAAGACCACAATAACGCCATTCTCCAAAATTGTAGTGAACAAACGAAAAAGAAAGCCCTCCACAACTCGTTTACCAACGTAATCAATCCCATTTTTGCAATTCGAAGCCGAGAAAAAAAAAATATGATGAAGATACCAGTTTGCTTTTCTGAAACAGTATAAGGTGGAGATTAAGGAAGTGATGAAATCGGGTTTGTTTTTGTCATCTTATGTTTTGCGTTACTAGGTTGGTGTCCCTGCTTTCCCGTTCCCCTCTGTCGTTCCCAAACCATTGAAAATGTCAACCTCCCATCTCCACGCAAATCAAACATTACACCCTTGGATTTAGATTTTTGTTTTACTTTACAAAAATTCAATATAATAATTGAAAACCAAAAAAACTGTGGCTTTTACTGAAGAATTTTTTTAGTTCACTTAATTTTTATCTCCAACAATGTGAGGCAGATGGCTCAAATATCATATTTGATTATATATTACAAGTCATATAATTTAGAAAAAAAAATATTTTAATATAAGGTATTTTAGAATTTTAATTTTTTTTATGTGTTATTATTAATTAATTAAATGATGATTAATAAAAATAAAAATAAAAATAAAAAATTATCTTGATTTATATGATTTAGTCCAAAATATTCATAATATATTCACATTAATTTATAATAATAAAGTAATTAACATCAAACTTATTATCAATCAAATTTATATTAACATTTTTTTGGCTGATTTTGAAATTATATATATATAAAGAAAGGTAAAAAATCTAAAATATTTATTTTACATTTATTCTATAATAATAATTTATTTATTTATTTTTATTACTTTCAAAAAAATATCTCAAAATACATAATGAATAAATTTATATCATAATCATACTAAATTAATTTAATATATATATATATATAAATTAAATTATTTTTCCAAATTATATAACAATAAATTTTTTTAGAATTTATAGTCAAATTATAAATTAAAATCTCTCTTTCACAGATTCGTTAATAGATGATATAATTATTATAATATTAATAAAATTATAATCATAAAAATTATAAAAATAAGTTAATATAAATAAAATTAATTATAACAATATATAATTTATAATTTCATCATTTATTTTATTATATCCATGTATTAAGGTAAATTATAAATATGTTCAATCATGTATATTATATAGTAGAAATCATTATCGACTTTTCATCACATGTTACTCATGTCTACCAATTAGAAATACCATTAAAGTTATATCAAATAGTACTTTGTGGTAACTATCTAACTCAAACAAACAACACACAATCATTCCATAATTTTCACAACATACAAATCAATCTCATTAAAATCATTATCATTTCCATTTTCATTAACTCTTTACCATCATAATTTTTTTTTTCTGCACCACTGTCATCACAATTTTCTTGACATCATTGTCATCACAATTACATTAGCATCACAGGCATCACAGGTATGAATTTTCACCAATTTCCATGACCTTCACAATTATAATTCACATAATTATCACCAATCTCATTTCACAATTCACCACAAGTCATAACATATTTCACAATTCACAAGTCGTAATATATTTCACAATTCACCACAAGTCAATATATTTAATTTCAACATTTCAGTACATACACACGGATATAATATTTCATCAATTTCACAAATGTATTAAATCCACAAATCTCATCTCAATAACTTGCATCTCCCAATATATTTTCATAAATATATAACCTCAATGATTTACCATAATCTCATTTTTATAATATATAATACCTCATCTCAAAGTACTTACTCAACACTTCAAATATATAATAATCATTTCATCATTTTTCATATAATTTATATATATAAATTTTTTTAATTTATTTTAAAACTTATTTAATTTTCAAGCTTGTTCAAGCAAAATATTTTTGTTCAAGTGAAAATAATCCTAAAAGCAGGTAGTATTTCAAGTTTGGAGCTTCTCGCTTAAACAAATGAATTCTCACTCGAGTAAGAAAGTTCACCACTTAAACGAAAATAGTCACAAGAACTATTAAAATATTTTTGCTCAAACAATAATTTCATCGTGAAAAAACTTTGAAAAGTTATTAAAGAGTTTTCACTAAAACATCGCTCAAGCGAAGCGAAAATAGTCGATCCTTATGTATCACACAAGAAATCTCAAAAATCCATAATTTAACACTTAATCTTTATTTCACATATGAAATTTTGGTACATTTAACATATTTAATGCAATATTATCTAATTTTCTCATCATATAATCCAAGAAAACACTCATCTCACACTAATTACTCTTATAAACATACAAAAATAGTTTTATCAAGCATTTAGCATGGAAAAAGTTTAACAATCTTCCTTTACTTTTAATCTTTTATTTTAAGATAATCTCAAATTTTTAGTGAATTTTACTATAACTCAAATTAGTATTAAATTGAATAAAGAATCACAAAAATCTATATAAAAAATTATGGTGAAAAAAACTACTTTTATGAAGAAGTCATAATACCATGATACGATTTTTGTGTAATTAATTATTCAAAGAAAAAACTGTAATAAGATAGTATAATTTCAATTTTTTTAAATAGTGAAGTGTAACATGACCTTAATATTATTAATTTATTTTATTTATTATATGGATAAAATAATATTATAATATATAAAATTAAAATATTTATATATTATAAATTAAATTTTATTAAATAAATTAAATATAAAAATATATTAAAATTATAAAATTAAATTTGATATCGATATCTATTATTATGAAAAATGCTGGAAAATTTTATAGTTTTAATATATTTTTTTTATTTAATTTATTTAATACCATTACACAATTTGTTTCTCGTATCTTTAAATTTTTAAACAAGTAAGAATTTTTTTGAAAATGAGTGAAAATAAAAATAATTAAAAAAATGATATTTTATAATTCCTTCCTTTATAAATTATTAGACTTAAAACTTATAAAAATTTGATTCGACCTAAACCTTATAGCATATATTTTTTTATTTTATTAATTAAAATTATGAATGTATTTATTATTTATCATTATTTTCTTAAAAATAAATTATATCCAAATATATATGTAGTTATTTTTTAATATATTAATTTATTTTACACTTTCTATAGAGTCAAATAAGTAAAATTAACTAATGTTTATGCTAATAAAAAAATAATTAATATTGTTTATTTTAATAGTTATATTACAAAAAATATTACTTTTCTTAAAGTGCTTTCATTAAAACTTATATTAATAATAGAATATAGTTAATAAAGTTAATATCCCAACTTTTTTGGACAATAAAAACAGAAGAAAAAATAAAGGAGGAATGCATTTTACAAATACGGGGTGTAAATAGCAAAAGCTTTTAGCATCATTTTATTTATAATTAAGGTCAATTAGTTAACGTATCATAAAATAAGCTGGAATATATCATTTAATCATGCGTATATGTTTACATTAAAAAAAAAAAAATCATTTAGTTAATATTTATAAACTTTAAATGGTCAATGTAATGATTAATCGAAATTTCAAATCTATCAGCTCATCAACTTCTTATTAGGTTGAAAAAAATATGGTGATCAAAAAGTCATCCTCATATTAACTAATAAATTGGCGATCAAAAAGTCAACAAAACAAAATAGGTTAGGTTGAAAGAATAATATTTTAAATTGAATTTGATTATATGTTTAGTTTGTGTCTAAATAGATTTAAGTTGTAAGTTCTACTAGACATTACATTTATGAGTTTATATATTTTATAAAATAATATTAATATTTTAAAAAATAAGAATAAAATTATTTTCTTAGTGTATATATATATATATTATAATTTGTATATTAAATTATTATATCAATATTTAAAATAAATTTATTAATATAAATTAAATTTTAAAATTATTTTTAATATATTTTTTAAATAGACTAAAATTTTTACAAAAAAATAACATACTAGATTAAAAAACAAAATTCATTTAAAATATTGATTAATAAAGTTTTAAATAATTTATTGGATCGTATCAAACCATACTAGATAGGCGAGTTTGTCGACTTGAAAGTTAATATAATATTGTTAAATAATTATTGAATCAAATAACTATTTTCTAAATATTTTAAATAAGAATGAAAATTAAAAATATTAATTAACTTTAAATTTGAGTGAGAAATTTTATAATATTTAGAAAATTCAAATATATTAAATTTGAATTATTTTTATTTTAAACTGTTTAATTTGAAAATTCAAAATTATTATTTTTTGTTTTAATAGAATATTTTAATTATTATCAAAATGAAAAATTTATCATCACACAGTGACATCAATAAAAAAAATTAATCTCTAAAATAATATTAAAAAATAACTATTACAAATTTTAATAAAAAAATTGTTAAGATTCATAAAAAATAATCTCACTTATATTGATAGAGAAAAACTTAATAAATATCAATAAAAGAAATAATTCCTGCTTACATTAAAAAAAACAATCTGAATAACTTTAATTGAAAAATAATTCTCATTAATATTAATTAAAAATATAACTTACATCAATAAAAAAATAATTTGATTGGCATCACTTTTTTTAATTCACATAGGCGAAAAAATAGTTCTATTAATGTTAAAAAAAAAATCCTAATTAACATTCGAACAATTAAATATAATTTATATTATTATAAATATTAGTCAAAAAATATTTTATACTAATATAATATTTGAAAAAATAATAATAGATATTATTTGAAAAAAATATTAAAAAAGTTCTTAATAACATCAATTAAAAAATAACATTATTATATATATATATATATATATATAAATAATCTTAATAACATGATTGACTTTAACATAAAAAAAAATTATAATAAAAAAAATTACAATGGATGATATCTTTCTTGAAATCAGAACAATAATTTTAAATTGTAAACTTTTTAATTTGATGTAATTAAATTATTAATATAAATTTTATAATTTTAATTTTTAAAAAATTTATATTCAAATATTTTAAATTTTTCAAAGAAATAAATTATATTTTAAATATCCTCCATCTAAATATAAGTTAAGGGTGATAATTTTATATTTGAATGTTTTTTTAGTATATGCATATAGTATTTAAGGTTTAGAGTATAGAATGAAACGAGTGATTTTTTTTTTAAATAGAGTAGTTGTTAATAAGAATATTAATTATAAGCAAATAATAATTTTTAATTAAATTTAGCTAATTAAAAATATATTTAGTTATTTTATTACTTTGTAGTATTTTTCTTATGCAGCTTGTGGATTAGAAAATCTTTAACCTCAAACCAGTTGCATGTATTAGGTGAATTTATTTATTGTGTAATGTACCTATCTGTTGACTTTATCTATTCAGTAAATATTCAACTCTTCTACTCTCTAGTTCCCACTCTAATCCTCTATTCAAGTTGAAAGACGATTTCAAAAACATCTTAATATTTTTATTTTTGAAAATTCATTGGAAATCAACCAATAAATTAACATAAGAAAAAACAAAAGTCAAAACCTTCAAATATCATGTTTCAACTTAATGAATAATAACAGAAAATAATAATAATAAAAATAATAATTTAACGTCAAACTAACATAACATGGAAGGAAAGAAAGAAGATAATAAATACATGATTGAAAACTTACATGTTTTATTATTAGTTTTTTTTTCCTATAATTTTTATTTTTCCTACAGTTAGTACAAAGAATAAAATACATTATTATATAAACAATTTTTAGAAACTATCTTATAATTTATATTGAAAATAATTGGGAGTTTTAGAAGGTAAATTTGGAGTGTATTGTGCCATGGAGTACAGGGCAAAGAAGTGTTGACCAGGCACAGAATCTATCACTATTACCAACCCATAACCACCTATGACCATAACAAATAATAATTAAGGTTAAAATAAAAAAACAGAGGAGAGTGAGTGGGTCCACGACAGACAAGACTCTCTTTCTTCCATCCTCAACACCAACTGTCTCTCTTTATTGTCTACACCACCATCGCTCTCTTCCCGCTTTCCACGAACCTTCATCTTCCTTCTCTCTCTCACGCTTACAACCTCTTCTTTCCTGTTTCTCCTTGCAATCAATCACATGTTCACTGCAACTACTTCTCACGCTCTTCCCTTCGTTACTCTCCTTTGGGTACTCTTCTTCACCATCTTCTCTTTCAACCACTTTCTATGTGCTTTTTTTCAATCCTCTCTGACTTTCTTCTTGCTCTCTAATTACTCCTCCGCTTTCTCTCTCTAATTATTTCTCCTTCTGTTTCAACTTGGCTGCGAATTTCAGAAGTTACTTAATTAGGTTATTTAATTTGTACAAGGATAGGGGATGCGGATTTTTTTGTTCTTGTTGTGGAATTATTATAATTATTGATTGTGAACTTGGAATCTTTTTGTCCTGATTAATGATACAATGTTTGTGTACCCCTGATCACACTGTAACCATCCATTTCATGTGTGCTGCTATATTTGAGGGAAACTGTATTTCTGGCTATCACTTTCCTTTTTTGGTGTGTGCTTATTGTATCCCTAAACACATGGATTTATTAAGCTTTTGATTATTGTTGCTTTTGTCGGATCAATCTATGGCAAGGTGTGTGGGTGGCTATTTTACCCTTTTGATGTTGCTATGGATGAGTTGGTCTTTATTTTGGTTGACAATTTGGAGTATCTAACTCAAGATGTCTCTCTTGTTTTTATTATTTCAGGGGTAGGCTGTGAGATTTTGAGGTGTATGAAGCAGCTATTCACTGTCCTGTGACATTTGCGTAACAATTATTTGTCAAATTCTATCTTGTTTTTGAACTAGGTTACAGTCATGAACTTTCAGCAAGACAAATTTGTTAGGTTAGTTTAACAGTGCATACCTATTTATTCTATGTGGTGCTGTTTGTGGTATTTCAGAAGCATTGTAGTTGTCATTGGATGCAATGCTAGTTTTTCATGCATGGTTTCTCAACTCTTGGAAACACTTTTTCAGTCACCACTCTTCAATATCAATATGCTTTAAAAACTTCAAAGTCTTACGCTCTTTCAGAATTTTTAATCCTAATATTCATTTTTCTGCCTGTGATTATTTCATGGTGTTAATGCCATTGCTTTGGACATCTTGTTTATCAGATGGTTAATCATGAAGTGAGTTTTATTGTTTACTTGATGTTCAGATTTCAGGATTGGAATTCAGACAAGGGTTCCGAGAGCAGCTCTCCTGCAATTTATGTAGAACGCCCGGGGAGAATCAAGAATACACTAAATTCAGTTTCCGAGAAGTTTCAAAGGGGGTTGGAATCTAGTTCAGAGGGGATGAAGAGATTTGGACAATCATTCAAATCTCTTCCCTATAACAGAGTTCTCTCTAGAAATTTTAGTTCTAGAAAGAAAATCCTTGATCCGCAGGGCCCTTTCCTTCAAAAGTGGAATAAGATATTTGTATTATCATGTCTTATTGCTGTGTCACTCGATCCTTTGTTCTTCTATGTTCCTGTGATTGATGATAACAATAAATGCCTTTCTCTGGACAGAAAAATGGAAATTACAGCAACTGTTTTAAGATCTTTCTCTGATATTTTTTATATAATCCATATAATTTTCCAATTTCGTACTGGATTCATTGCTCCCTCTTCTCGAGTATTTGGAAGAGGTGTTTTGGTTGAAGATGCTTGGGCAATAGCAATGCGGTATATATCATCATACTTCTTAATTGACATTCTTGCCGTTCTTCCCCTCCCACAGGTAAGGAAACTCTTTCCGCTGTTGGACTTTTTGACTTTCATCTTTTTAACATCCACATCCCAGTAACTGCTGAAGAACTATGAGTTGACTAGTTTGTGCATGAACTTAATGCAAATTTTGTTTTCACGTGCTCTCACTCTCTCTCTCTCCAGGAAGTTGACATGTTTTGCAGTCATTAATATACCAAATGATTGCATTTATAAATTACAATGCAAAACATGTGGACTCACTCAGAAGATATATTGTAATTAGTGATTAAGTTAATCCCTCCAAGATTAAAATCTTCCTGGTTTTGTGGCTTTAAATTAAAAAAAAAAAAAACTATTTCATTGAGTTAATTCAATGTTTTTTTGACTCATAACTTGCTTCTATATTGCTAGATGGCAATTCTAATAATCATTCCAAAGTTGAGGGGATCTGAATCACTAAATACAAAGACCTTGCTGAAATTCATTGTCTTCTTCCAATATATCCCACGATTTTTGCGACTAATTCCATTATATAAAGAAGTTACTAGGACCTCTGGCATTCTCACTGAAACAGCTTGGGCTGGAGCTGCATTCAATCTCTTTCTTTACATGCTAGCAAGTCATGTAAGTCTATTCTCAGTTTTTTTTCTTTTTCTTGATAAATTACTGACAATATTTTTTTGTCATATTGCTTTCTTCTAAATTTATTATTTATTTTATTTTATGTATTTTATTTCTGAGATCATTGGTCTGTTTTTCTAAATCATGATCTGTTTGAATGTACCGAGGATTTATTTTGCCCAATCACTAGACTAAAGAAGTAAAGTTTGATAGGCACAAATACTTGCCGTTGTGACGATCAACACCATTATCATCCCCATGTGTGTATATTATGCTAGTTACATAGATGTAGGTTGGGGCGAGGGTATGATTCTGTGTTTTAGTGGGAAAACTTGATTCTGCGTTTTAGTGCAGATTTGATACTTACACTTTTTTTGCCCTGATACAAAGCATGAGTTTGTACATGAATTAGTATAAAAAACATTTAGATGTGCATATCTGCTTACCTTGTTAATGGTTCGATTTTATGTTCTGTAAATGTGTTTCCATATTTTGTAAGGATTGTTGTCTAATATCTAGTTAAGTATGGGTCAGTGCTTTATGTTTTGTAACAAATTTAACACATCATGTTATTGCTAAAATCTACAGCTTCACTTTATTTCCATGGATAAATTTTTCCCCTTCCACTTAATTGCTTCCCTTGTGTTTCATTTGCAATTTTCTGGTAACCTGTTGCCATCTCGATCAGTAGTTTCTGCCATCTCCAGAGGTGGAGCTTCATAGTGGCAGAGGGGGATCATGGACCCCAATCATTTTAATTAATGCATACATACATATACATATATATATATATATGTACGTATATGTATATGTATATGTATATATATATATGTATGTTTGTGTGCATGTATATATTAAAAATCATCTAAATTTAGTTGGCACTTATAACATTTTCTATTTATATTTTCAATATTCTTTTAAGTTATTCTTCAATTATCAATAGTTTGTGCCATTGAAAGTGTATAGAACAACAATTTCATTTAAGGTAATATTTAGTTATGTTTATTATTATTTATAAACATTATATAAAGACGATACTACTTTTTGGTGTACACTTTGTTTTTAGACATTTTTACCTTTATTTATTTTGTAACTGTACAAGTCCATAGTTAAAAAAAAAAATTGTAATACCCTTTAATTTTAAATTTTAATAAATAATTGTATTTGCATTATTTTTTACTATTTACTTATTTATTGGAGTTTTAGTTTTTTCTGTATTTGTTGCAAATTAGAATGTAGATTCTTAACTTGACTTATAATATATATTCTCTAGTTACTGTAGTAATTTTTATGTTAATATTGTATTTTTATGTTTTTTTTTTTCATAACAACAGCCCTCATGTTAATAATTCTTTTGCATTCTTCAAACTCATTTTTTCTATGACTTTTATATCCTTATTCTGTATAGACAAATCTAAATGATATGACTCGAACCTGGGGATTTTTCTTCTGTGCAGATTTTTCATAAATATTTTTCTCTAAGAAAATTGTGATTCTATTGTGATATTTTGTAAATTTTGCTATGCTTTTGACAGAATATATGATTATTTCCTTAAATTTATTGAATGTGAATTCTTGTGCAAACATTCTTTTATATAAAAAAACTTAATTCTTACAAATTTTTCACAAAAGAAATTGTAATTCCTAATCATAAAAGGAAATTAATTAAAAAATAAGTTAATATTTGAATAATATATCAATCACCCGTAAGAGATGATATTATCAAAACCATTACATTTAATTTATGCAGTATAATAATTATTTTGGCCTTCCAGTTTTTTTCTCAAGCTCCATCGTTTGTTGTCATCATCCACTGCTGTCTAGCGGTCAGCCAACACGTTTCCCCACCAGCTGCCTGTTTCATGGCTTTTTTACTTTGTTGTTTTTTTACTATCAAATGGCTCTCTTCCATTGCTATCTAGCGTCTTATTGATGGGGACAAAGGTGGGCATAGTTTGATCCTGCTGACCTCCAATTGCAAAATGCCCTGGCCCCAACTTCTGTACCAAACAGGATCTGCTCCAATTTGAGTTCTGTACGCAGTCTGGCCCTGCTGGTCTCCAGTCCCTAATGTTCTTGCCTTACCTCCACCCCAAGCCATATTGTGTTTGTCATGATGTTGTCTTTCTACTGATTATCATTTTGTGATTATTAATGAGTCAAACTAGGATGAATTGGCTATGATTCATAGCATATTTGCATCCTCCGGTTGTGAATCATACCGGTGGTGATTTCTCCCATTTTCACTAGTGATTCATGAGGATATTTATGTTGATGGTCATCTCAGCCATTCTACAAAATTGTCTTTCCAGCAATTATATCTCTCTAGTGTCTCCAACATCCTTGAGTTGCCTTTCCATCCATTTTACGTGGATTTCATATTATATTTTTCATTTTTAAAAGGGTTTAGTTGTTAGAAGCTTAAAGCTTAAGCTTAGTAAGCTGTAATTTAAAGCTAACTAGTATGAACTAGTATTGGTATAAATAAGGATTAGTGTTTTATGTTTTGTAACACATTATTTGATATAATATCAACTTAATATCAAAGTATTTAGTCTCTATTATCTCATTTTCTTTCCTCTATACCCATAAAAACCCTATAATTTCAATACATTTGTTGGACATACTCGTACTTAAGTTTGATACTTATGGCAACCTGCATAATTTTTCTGTGACCTTGTATTGATGCTGTGCCTTGTGTCTATATGTTGTTCCAAAGTCTCAGGTCCGCACCTTTTTATTTTGGTTCCCAATGTGGCATATTTAGCTTTGATATCGTTGTTTCACTATTTTTGTGAAAATGATCTCACTAGTAATGAAAACTAATGATTCAACTGCCTCTCTGATTGCTGATTTACTTGTTTCTCTTAGGTTATTGGTGCCTTTTGGTACTTGTTTTCTATAGAAAGAGAAACCACATGCTGGCAAGATGCTTGTCGAAGAAATAGGACATGTAACACAGCAGCTATGTATTGTGATAATCATGAAGTTTTGGGCACAATTTCAGTATTCCTGAATGCTTCTTGCCCAACACAGGATCAAAATACAACACTCTTTAATTTTGGAATATTTCTTGATGCCCTTCAATCTGGAGTAGTGGAGTCAAGAGATTTCCCACAGAAGTTCTTTTATTGTTTTTGGTGGGGCCTACGAAATTTAAGGTGTGATTTATTGATTATCTTTTATTTGATGCTATTAATTTTAAGATTAAGTAGTACTAATCATACATTGCAATGTGTTCATGCTTTACTTGACAAATTTATTAAGTTGATGTCAGCTATGAGTGTTGCTAGGAACCTGTAGCTGTGTTTGGACTCCATTTGTCTGCATGCTCATACTGTAGAATTGTTTCTTGTAGTTATGTTTGCTGACATCCCTTGAATCAAAGTATTCTACCTTTCAGTGTGCGTATAATCAATAAAAGCATCTTTTCCCAGGTGTTTTGTGCGTGATAAACATGTGTTTTGAGGGTTTGTGTTTGGGCACATAATGTTTGTGGTGGATAAAGTTGAAGTATTGATGTTAGTCATATCTGATTCAGCTTCTATTGTTCTGGTTATTAGAATGCCATTAATTCTCAATGACAAAAATTGTATAATTGGATGACTTATGATTTGGTGCTTAGAAGTGGAAAATGGTTTTATCTTAAGTTTTTAATTTGTTTAATGACAGAATTTTGAGATGAGGGATTACAAGAGTTGTCAGTCAATTGTCAATTTTGAAGTTACATGTTAATATAATATGTTTTTAATTTTGATTTTGTTGTTGAGCATATTTTACTAGTTATCTGACATTCTGCATATATTCCTCCATTTATTGCAGTTCTCTTGGTCAGAACCTTGCAACAAGTACCTATGTTTGGGAAATCTGCTTTGCAATTTTCATTTCAATTGCTGGTTTGGTATTATTCGCGTTCCTCATTGGAAATATGCAGGTTGGTATCAAACATCTTTTTAATGTCTGTTAACCAAGCAATACTGGCTAGCTAGCAGCACTATTTGTTGATTTTGGAATAAAATGGTTAGCAGTACCATATTTTTCTCCTGTGATCTGTCTCCCTCCACCTTTTTCGACGATAGCAGTTTTTTGGTGCTTTAAATTTCTTTATTGTTGGTTAATTAAGATTTTCTCCTTGGGAGACTTCTTCATGAAACAGGACATCATATATCATTTTTGCTATTATAGTTAAGCACTTATTAACTTCTGATGTATCTTTTGGGGAGTGAACATCGGCTCTTGTGGAATTCTATTTTTTTGTTTGTCCTGGTGAAGTAGAGGTCGTTATCAGTTCTATAACCTATGGTTGTGACAAAATATTCTTCTCAAAGGGACAGAGTCTTAATCTTATTTTTCAGTGGCTTTTAAGAAAACACATTGCATTTATAATTTCCAGTTTCTCAAGTGTTGTTAATTGCCTTATGCCTACAAGTGTTGCCTGAAATAGGGTGAAGATTAAGTTATTGTAGTTCTCTCTAGGTAGGCATGGAAAAAAAATATCTGTTTGTGATGCTCTCCTCTTCCAGAATTATCTCTGTTTTCTTATCATATTTTAGATGTACCCTAAAATTCTGCTCTTCATTCTTTTTTTCTTCACCGTTCTGGTTCGAAACTGGTTTTACACCTGGCCCAAATTTTCTTCTACATTTGACACATATTCTTTGTAACAGACATATTTGCAGTCAACAACTACCAGATTGGAGGAAATGAGGGTGAAAAGGAGAGATGCTGAACAGTGGATGTCTCATCGATTACTCCCTGACAGCCTGAGAGACCGAATCAGACGACATGAGCAGTACAAATGGCAAGAAACCAGAGGTGTTGATGAAGATAATTTGATACGAGATCTTCCAAAGGATTTGAGAAGGGATATTAAGCGGCATCTTTGCTTGGCTTTGCTGATGAGGGTATATTTCTCCATATCTTGGTTTTCTTTTCATATCATATTACATTGTTCTTTTGTAGTAACTAAGATCTTTGTTTCTTCTTTTTATTGAAAATGAAAATTTACTTGGCCTATTTTAGTATATCTATTGTTGCATTTGGTTGGTGAGTACGTAATAGAATATCCACAGATAGGAAGGTATGGTATAAATATAACAGAGATACTGGTTTAATAAAATTCAGAAGTTTCTGAACTTTGTTTCTAGGTGGATTAAATGAATAACATCCAATTGCTTTACCTTACATATCTCTATATGCAAATTTTTTCTCTTACTGGTATTTTGTTTGAATGTGTTGTATGTACTGCAGTGTTGTGCATGCGCGTTTAAACTCTCTAAAGGAGTGTTGTGCATGTTTTCATTTGTAATTTTGAAGCAATGTAGTTTTCTTTGGTTAATAAATGCCACTGAAAAATGATGAACATAGTTCTGATCATGTTGTGCTAATACTAGTTAGGTGTACTGGAGAAGGATCCATAATCGATTGGTAATTCAAAATATTTAGGTATATATCAAAAAGGGCAGTCTGAATTATTTTGAGACAATCGTTGAAAAGTAAAGCAATATCATTTGTT
Organism: Macrotyloma uniflorum; assembly: GCA_016859785.1. Lineage (NCBI taxonomy): Eukaryota > Viridiplantae > Streptophyta > Magnoliopsida > Fabales > Fabaceae > Macrotyloma > Macrotyloma uniflorum. The sequence goes on from BDMB01000001.1 coordinate 5,097,537, forward strand.
ATTGGAAGTTTTGAAGATCTAGTTGATTTTCCATGTAATATTTTAGCAATAACTAAATCTTTCTCTTGCATGAACTTTAGGTGCCAATGTTTGAGAAAATGGATGAGCAACTTCTGGATGCAATGTGTGACAGACTCAAGCCAGTGCTATACACAGAAGAAAGCTACATTGCCCGGGAAGGAGATCCTGTTGATGAGATGCTCTTCATAATGCGGGGGAAGCTATTGACTGTGACTACTAATGGTGGAAGAACAGGCTTCTTTAACTCTGAATACCTCAAAGCTGGTGACTTTTGTGGAGAGGAACTTCTTACATGGGCATTAGATCCTCACTCCTCATCCAACCTTCCAATATCAACTAGGACTGTCCAAACTCTTTCAGAAGTGGAAGCATTTGCTCTAAAAGCCGATGACTTGAAGTTTGTTGCATCACAGTTCCGGCGCCTTCATAGTAAGCAGCTTCGTCACACTTTCAGGTTTTATTCGCAACAATGGCGTACATGGGCTGCATGTTTCATACAAGCAGCATGGAGGCGCTATAGTAAAAAGAAGTTGGAAGAGTCTCTCAGGGAAGAAGAGAATAGGTTGCAAGATGCATTGGCCAAAGCAGGTGGTAGTTCACCTAGCCTAGGTGCCACGATATATGCTTCAAGGTTTGCAGCTAATGCACTCAGACTTTTACGTAGAAATAGCACAAGAAAGACCAGGGTGCCGGAGAGAATATCACCCATATTGCTGCAGAAGCCTGCTGAGCCTGATTTTACTTCTGAAGAACAATAGTTGTGGACAAATTAATGGCTGTGGATGCTTGGTTCTGTAAGATAAAAAAAGGATGAAAGTGAAGGAAAAATTAACATGAAATGACCTTTTTGATAGAGGCCCAAAATGGCATTTCATTTATTTATTTTATTTTGTAAGTTAGTGTAACATATATATGTCTATAAAATATAAACTATCAAGTTGTATATATACAAGTATATGATTATTGCTGAAGTCTTTCATTCGTGAATGAAACACAAAAAGTGAACAATTTTTTCACATTCTTATTTCTTCTTCTCTTTTTTTTTTTTTTCCTGCTTGCTGGGTGATGGGAATTGCCTGATATTTCAAACATAAAATCCGAAAAAAACAAAAATAATTTTAAAGTTGTCTGGTCTACTACTGTGTTATTTACATGTGGAGAAGTTACTATTTTAAATAGTTAGGGGTAAATAACAGATGTAAGGATAAATTAACGTAATACAGAAAAATAATAAAATGTCTAATATTTCTATTAGGATAACGTTCTGAGATCAATTTTTTTTTTTTGCCAAAACTCAAAAGTAGTGTATGACTTTGGATTCAGCACGTTAAGTCATATTTGATCATATCACGTTTATAAATATATTATTTTAATAAAAAAATTAACTTTATCTTTAAAAAATTAAAATTTTACTCAGTTAAATATAATCTTTGATCATTCAAACATAAGTTACGACTAAATAATATTATAAACATAATCATTCTTAAATTTAAAATATAATATAATTATTTAAGAAGATAATTTAATTATATTATATAATATTACTATATTTTAAAATTGTGAAGTTTTACTTTAATTAGCAATATTAATATTATAGAAAATTTCAGTAATTGATTATTAAACAAAAAGGTATATATTTTGTATTACTTTTATATATGAATTTCAATTATATGGAACAAGTAATAAAAGGCCAATTACTAATTAATAAAAAATAAAGAACTTCTAAGCGAGAGAATGTCATTTTTTAAAAATAATTCACCTTGATGACAGAAAGGAAACTTTTGCATTTTAAAAAAAATTTCCCATGTCCGGACCCAAAATTAGACTTGACGGGATTTTAAAAATACACAGCAGAATGATTAAAACTAACAAAGTAGTAATTAAAATAAAAAATAATTTCTTAAAAACCACACTTGCATAATTATTTCCATGTATTTATTTAATAATTAATATCGCACGTCTTACAAGCATGTGCAGACCAGATACGGGGCAGCCATCCGAAAGAACTAAGCTATCAGACTCCACACGCATAATTAGTTAACCTAAACATAATCACACCATATTCCTATTTTTCTCCCACACTTTTCGATGACAATCGAGTCAATATTGCTTATTTAGGGAGAGGTTCAATATGCAATCACACATTCCTACTCAAGGGATGGATCACGGAGCAGGCTCACTTCTCTCTTCAGAAACGCCGGCAACGCAAAAGCAGCTGAGTGCATCTGCAAAAGCCATATATTAACGGTTAGCAATTACCATTTAAAGTCTGCTCAACTAAACTTAAACAATAAAATATTCATCGACCTCTCATAAATACGATCATCACATTATTCGGACTATGCAAAAGAATAAGCCATTTTAACTTGTTGCTCTAGGAAACTTAATGAAATAAGCTTAAAAAACACAAGGGTCATAAAGCAGTTTTCAAAAGCTCAAATAATCTCCATATGAATTCTTTTTAGACATCATCCGTAACATATCAGTATTGACAAACCTGAGCAAAATTTTATGAAAATCACACGTCTGACAGAAGTCACATGCTACCCACAATGGTTAAAATTTACAAAAAAAAATTACTCATACCAATGAAGGTTATATAGGAATTTGCTTTAACTACACATATACTATATATTTTACCTCTGAATTGTAGAATCGAAGTTCTCTTTTGTGTTCATTAGCACCTTCCAACTTTTCAATGGGATTTATAGGGTTTACAAAATCAACCGGTGGTCCTTTCGTTGCACAGAGAAGAAAGCCTATCACACCACTGCACGCCAGGGAAAAGAAAACATATAATCAACAATTTATTTAGATAAACCAAAATGTATATGAATTTCTCAAAAACAATTATCCGAACTAAGTAGAAGAGTTCACTCTGACAAGGAAAACATTAAATAAAAACAACAAAATTATGAAAGAAACATGAGGAACTTCAATGCAGATCAGAAATATATTAATTTAACAGCACATGGAAAATTGCATTACCTTGGATATGTTGGTACACTTGCCCATGCGTAATGTACAGAACCTTTGAATGTTTCTCGACAAATAGAGATCATATCTTGAATAAGGTGTGTATGAAGCCACATACTCTCTGCCATATTACAAAGGACTCCGCCAGGCCTTAATGCCTTAGCTATTGTATCAAAAAAAGGCTTCTCAACAAGTTCCTGTGCAGGACCTAAATTACAAAAGTGATTTAGTAAGTAGTTAATAATAATAATAACAAAAATTGAGGAAACTATATTTCTTAGATTTTTTTGTATGACTACTACGTGGCTGATGGGATGATGCATATTTCAAGATAAATAATATGGTGAGAAAAATTCTGATAAAACTATAAGAAAATTAAATTCTGATAATTGATCAGTATTTTATTATACCAGTAACAAACAAACCAAAATCTTGTCGATAAAAATCCCTCATAAATGAAAGCTAAAATCCAAAGCTGTCTAGAATTGATAAGTAAATCACCTAATCGAGTATCAAATAATGAACAATTTCAAATTGAAATGACATACCCACAGGATCTGAGGAATCAACAATTATGGCATCATACTTCCCTTCAGGAGCGCATTTAAGAAATTCAACAGCTGTGAAAAATTGGATAAAAAAATCCAGTGAATAACCCTACAGAATGCAAAACAAACGCATTTAAAACAAGACCAGCAGACAAGTATATACCATCACCAACATGCAGATGTACTCGAGAATCTTCAAAACCAACAGCTAAATCCGGAAAAAACTTCCTAGAAACCTGCATAATAACCACAATATTTTTTTCTCAATAACGAAGTACGTATATTAATGATCAAAATATGGCTTCACTTACGTCAATAACCATCTGATCTATCTCACAGATATCAATATGTTCTACAGAGCTGTGGCGGGATACTTCCCTAAGCACTCCACCATCTCCACCACCAACAACTAAAACCTGAACGAACATAAAAGTCATTACATAGATTATGAAAACAGAGAGAAAGAAAAAGAAAAGCATAAAAAAGTAGAGTAAATTCAATCAAACATAAAAAAATTTATATATATCAACACTTCCTCCAGAAAAATGAGAGCACAAAAAGGAACAAAAATTACAGTAAGGCTATTGTTGGACGGTCATAATATAAGATCAGAACCAAAATCATCAGATCAAATGACTTTACCGTTTTGGGGGACTGAATTGAACAGAGGGGAAGATGAGCAATCATCTCCTGGTAAGCACATTCATCCTTCTCAGTCAATTGAACAATTCCATCAAGTACAAGTACTTTCCCATATGTTAATGACTGCCAAAACAAATGGATTAGTGTTGATCCCTTCAATGTAAAATTTGGAGTACATTAAAAGATGAAGAAGCCAAACCTCAAAAACCAAGACCTCTTGGTACTCTGACTTTTCCCTGTATAAGATCTTTTCAACTTTAATTGAATGGGCTTCTCCTAATTATACACACTAAAGCCATCAGCAGCAATAATTTCATACGCAATACACAAATAATACTAAACAATCAAAGTGAGGGATTTTATACATAACTGTCAAATATGAACTTTCATTACCGTGAATTTTAGTTCAAAAAAACAGTGATAACAGTGTCTAATGTTCAAGACAATAACATCAAACATTTAGGTCAGTCCCTTTAGCCAAAAGTAATTTTCAATGTTAAACAAGATTATCTTTTCCATTCAGTCTTCTCTAAGAAGATTCAATGATATCTAAAGTTTACAATAATTGTGGAAGCTATCAAAAGAAGAATATGGTTGATTTTTAAAAGTAAGGCTTGCAATTAAGGCTATCAAACATCATAAAAGATGAAAAACTCTCACTGTAATAAAGCAAATGTGAACCAACTGCGCAGAATTGTTGATTAGTATCACCCACCTGGCCACATTGGGTTGTTGAAATAAGCAGCTTTTCCAGATTTCCCTGTAAAAACCAAAAGATAAAGTAGAAGAAATTAATAAACATCACCGATCCTTTTATTCCAGAAATCAAGTCTAATTCTTGTAAGCGGAACAATAGTTGATACCTGAGCAAGTTTGAGAAGCTGAAAACCACCCAGAAACAACAGTGGAATGGCACTTTGCCTCAGACTCAGCGGCTGAAGCTTTAGCCTTCAAACAGCAAGAAGGAATTTCCTTCTCTATCCCATTCCCATTACTCGCCTTCCCATCCATAGTCTTCGGGCATTCCAAACCTCTTCCTGCGCCGTCCTCCATAAATTATTCTTTTCTTCTCTGGCTCCAGTCTCTGTATAATAAGCACACAAGTTGTCACAAAAAAATTATCCACAATCTTTAAGATCATATTACATAAAACAAAAATCACAACACTTACAAAACGAGACTAGGGGTAACACAATGGCAATCCCATGCTAAAAGAACCTCAATTAATAAGAATGACCACCAAAACAAAAACTGGAAAGAATTTTCTTTAACATTTTGTTTGGTTTTACACATTGGGCCTGAACTTTTGTTCACCAAAAAATAAAGGGAAAGGTAGGCTAAGAAATAAGCCGCCAAAAAAAGATAAATCAAAATTACAATTACAATTCCACTTTCAGCATAATTTAAATATTACATTTAAATATAATAAGCTATATAAGAAGAAAGAAATGAAAAAAAACTTGATATCAGTTTCTTAAAAACAGTAATATATTATAGTATTTACAGTATCAAACAATCACTGATTCAGGTAACAAAATACACGAGACAATCAAATCTCTCTCTGACAAAATAACGTGCCTTAATAACTTATTTAATTCCGTATTTAAGCCCGCAGCCTCTGATTGTACGCCCTTAAAAAGGAAACAAATCATCTCTCCTAAATTTACCGCTCCATCCATTTCCAGGTTTTCTTTTCAACAATTCCAAATCAAAGAATCAACAAATTCAAACGATCAAATAAAATAAAAGAATAAATAAGTAAATACAATTAAAAAAGAACAACCAATCCCGCAAAAAAGTTCGAAACGCGTGTTTAACAACAGAGCGAGAAATAAAACAGAAAATGCAGCACGGAACATGACATATCAGCAGGGGAAGGTGGAACGTGTTATTGATATCGTGAAGCGTAGAAAATAAGAGAAGGACGTGAAAGACTAGGGTTTAGAATTGGAAAAATAGGGAATAGAAAGAAAGAAAGGAAAAGGCGAGAAGATAAAGTGAAACGAAAGAGAAGGGGAAGTTAGGGTAAAAAAAAAAAACGAGGGAGATAGTGAAATGAGGGTGTTGCCTGATGAGTGATGCGAATGGTTGAGAGTGAAGAAGAACCAAAGCGACGAAGGAAGATGGATAGAAACTAACTCTGGAACACCCTATCCACCTTCTCTCTCTTAATCTCTTTTTTTCAGAGCTTGGTTTGGAAGAAAATGGAGGTTCAGGTGCTTTTATTTATAGTACATTTTAGAGGTGCACGTTTCGATTCTGGCTTCCACGTTTGCGTTTCTCTTTTTTCTTTTCTTTTTTTTTTCTCTTTTTCTTTTTCTTGGAAAAGCTGTTTTCGCTTTTTTCTGTTTAACGCTCAGTCACAAATATTTTAAATGGGATGTACCATGTCAAACACTAAAGTGTACATGTTACTCAACATTATTAATCTTCTGTGATGGGTGCAAGATGACCTCATTTTTCTCACATGCTAAATTCACTTTCAACCATTAGATCTTTTTCTTTTTAAATCAACGCCTTCCATTGTTTTTTATCTTTCTCTTCTTTCTTCTTTTTGCTTTTCCTTTTTCATTATTAAAATCCAAGAATTTTCATTGTCACCATCGCTAAACTAAAGCTAATGATAGTGACACCTCACTTCTCTGCAATGACTTCAGAAAATGGACAAAATGATGGGTCGTTTAAGGATAACTTGAGAAAAAAATTTAAAAAAAAAACATCAATTTAAAATTAAATTATAACTTTGTTTTAACTTAAATATAATAAATAATTATGTGATAATAATTATCATGACCATTTGAGAGTGTGGTGGTAAGTGTCACCACCTATGAAAATTGCTTCAAGTTAAGCCTCTTAATTTAAAGACAATTGTCTGGAGTCGTTTGTTTTAAAAGGTAAATCTTACTAAAATATTTTAATGTGGTTAGACACACGTTTACCGAGGAGGATGTGTAACTAAGTAAAGTTAACAATAATAACAACTTTTGTGTCTTTGATGTGATTCTAATGTGAGAAACATTCACAGAATCAAAACTACAAGCATTACACAAAATTTCCCAAGGTTTGGTCAAATGTCATTTGAGACTTTTTTTTTTTTTTTTTTAATATCAATATGTTTTGCAAAAGTAATTGAAAAGCTAGCTGGAAGTTAACAATTTTAATTGAAATTTGTAAGCTGGTTGATTGAACTATAAGAATAAGTATATAGATAGAGACAAAAAGAATTTTAGATTAGGATAAAATTAATTAATATATATATATTAAAATTAATTATTATATATAAAAATAAAAATAATAAATTATAATTATATATATTTAACATCAATCTAAATAATTATATTTAACATTAAATATATATCTAATATATTTAATTTTTTAATTATACTCTATAAATAATATTATAAAAATTATTCATTTATATTAAATTTTATAATAAAAAAATTATATAATTTAAAAATTAACGAAAATAATTATTAAATAAAAAAATACGTATTTATAAAATAGTAATTTGTTCAAACTTTATATAAATTTTATTTGTTTAATTTATAAAATAATTTTAATTTTGTGAACACATTTCAGATCACATATCAAAATATTAAAATCAATTTTTTTTATATTCTCATAATTTTAGAAGAAAATTATTGAATAGATTGATTAATTGTTTTGCATCGTGGATTACTCATCAACATCATATTGCTCAATATTACTCGTTGAATTTAAATTTAGTATATTAAAATTTATTTCATCAATCCTATTTATCTCTCTTTTAAAAAAAATGAGTCTATAGTTCTCTTATACATTTCTAGAACTAAACTTAATTTTTTTAATATTTTAACACTAAATCGAAATAGAATATCATAAAATATTAAATCAACTAATGAATTGATAATAAAAAAATATATATTACATATGCTAATATATCATAATAGTTAACAAAACTAATAAAGAAAAAAAAATTCTTACCTTATGTCTTCACTATAAGAAAAATATAATCAACTACCGTGTCTGCTTTATTTTTTAATTTCCTATAATTTAGTTTCTAATACTCTACCATCTTCTAATATATATATACACATATAACCTAACAAGTTATTTTAGTATATTTTGATTTTTTTTTCTAATTGATAATATTTGTTAAAATAATATTCTGATATCAAATTTTTTTTTTTATATATAAAATTATATATTTAATTATTTTTAAATTAAAGAGATTTTATTTAAATTTAATTTATATATAGTATTTTTATATAATTTTATATTATATTATGAAATATATTTTATAATTTAATTATAATTTTATATAATAATAAATAAAAATTATTAATTTTTATTTTTAAAATAAATAATAAATATAAGTTATAATATATTAAAACTAAACAATTGTGGGTATTCGTAATTTTAGTTTTAATTTACTTTACTTTATGTTTTCTTCTTAGATAAATTGTTTGATTTAATAGTAGTTTTTTTCATATTTTCTATTATATTACTAATTTTATGCTATACTATATCTTAAAAATATTAATGAAGATTAAAATAAAAATAAAAATAACATATAAAATCAGTGAATCAGTACGAATATATATATATAAAATGGATTAAAAATCGATTCAAAGCGAGTCAACAAATTTTAAAACATAAATAAAATATTTATCATTGTCTTTTTTTAAAAAAAATTGATATCTTTAAAAAATATTATTATTGTTATTATATATTATTGAGATTTAAATTTAAATATTATAATTCTTTATGCGTATTTTAAATATTAAAACTTATAAATTATATTGATTCTAGTTTTTGGTATTATTAAATTACATTATTATATTTTTATAATATCATTTTATATATTATTTAATTATTTGTATTATTTTGATTCAATCATCAATTGCCGTATATCTTGAATAAATATTTTGACTGGTTTAATGTCCTAATTTTCAAAACATAAATATAAACCCTATTTTCACAAAGTTATAGAAAATCTTAAAATATACTGCTATAAACAATATAATAATGCAATTATAAACGGAATACACATTTTAATATAAAAAATCATCTTAAAATGAAATCAATATATCATTTATCATAGTAAATATCTTTAAGTATATCACTAATAATAAAATTATATATTGCGAAGAGTAAAATGATAAAAATAAATAGAGTAATATAAAAAAGTATTTTAAAATAATAATAACAAATCTAAAATAAACATATTAATTATCATTGCCAATATTTTATGTTATCAAAAACAGTAAAACAATAAAGTATTATGTTATGAGAAGGAATAAAAACATAAAAAAATCCTATCTCATGTAAAAAAATAATAAATATTTTTATATATAATAAAATCAAGAAGTTAAAAAGTTAGTATATTATAAAAATATTATCAAAATAATTATTAAAATTTTGATAAATAACTAATATAGGTTGAAAATTTCGTTCTTAAATGAAAGAAAATTTCAAAATATTTTTATTTTTCTTTTTAAGATTAAGATGAGACACTGTTGATTTTAATATTATTTTTCTAAATTAGTAACTCTGGTTAAAAAAAAACTATTAATTAAGATTAGTATTTAAAATAAACTATATTTCTAACTCAATAAATGTTAAGATTTTTGTCAATAATAATATAATATACTTATGTAAACTAAAACTAATAAAATTTGTGTAATTATGAAACTTTCTAAAATTATCTTATAAAAGAACAAAAACATAACTTAATTAAATATATATATATATATATATATTGAATAATAATTTTTTAACAGATTGTGTAGCTCTTGTTAAAGTCATAATTACTTAATATTTTCAAAATTTTGTATAAAAATCTGATTATTTGATTCAACCCTCATTTCTTAAATTCTCTCATATTTTCAATTTCATTATAATTTTTCAATGAATCACACTACATTATTATTATATATTAAATTATTTCATATTTTAATCCTAAATAAACTAATGTCGACTAATATAAGAAAATATATTTGTATTAAAATCAATATATTTTATAATACGTAATATTTTAAAATTATTTTCTATGAATTAAAATGATACAAATTTAAAACAAACTTGCTGGATGATACAAATTGAAAAAAAAAATGAACGAAAGTTTTCTTTACATATTTTCAAATTTTAACAAAACATTGAAACGATAAGAGACTATGTTATGAAAATGATTAATACGATAACCAATATATATTTTCTTAGATATACAACGTGTGAAAAAAAAAATATTAGTTGTAAAGTTGATTTTAGAAAGAGAAGAGGATAAACATTAATGCATAATCACAATTTAATATGAAAATGATTCCAAATTTATAAACTTAACAAATAAAAAATAAATAAAACAGAATCTGATACGATTTTGTGGATTACCATTCCAAGGTCGAAGATTCTAACTTTACGATTACATAATAATTAATAATCAATGAAAGAATGGAGAAGTAGCATTTTCTTGTTTTCATATATTAAAAATATGCATGCATGATTCTTATTTTTATTTTTTTATTATTAAGAAAGTAAATGCATGATTCTTATGACTGTTTGTAACAATTTTTTATTAATCATATATATATAATTATTGGCGTGTCACACACATTTTAATATATATTTCAAATAATAAAACCACACTTTCTATTCTATTGTTCTCTACATCGTCCACTGTGATAATGTCATATTTTATTAAATGTTGATTAAATTATTTATTAGGTTTTCATATATTTTTTTTATCCAAATTTCCATTAATATAATCATAAATTAAATGTAAATTATTTGATTAAAATATTAAAATATAGAAGATTTCACATTATCTAAATATAAATTATTTAAATATAAAGATAAAATTTATATTAATAAATATAAATTTTATCTTATTTTATGATATAAATTAAATTTAAAATTGATGATATTAGAATATTATCAAACTATTAAATTTTTTTATATATATATATAAAAGAAAAAAAGGTGATGAATCTTAAAGATTTACTTATTAAGACGATATATAAATTATTCCTCGATTATGTTAAATTTGATATTTAGTTTTTATAATTTTTTATTCTTATACTTAAATTTTTCAATTTTAATTTCTCTATGTATCATTATAATTAGTTATATTTTTATTTAGTTTTTGTTGTCTAAACTTATAGAGACTAAAAGAGATTAAAGAAGTATGTATATATACTAAAATAAAAAATTAAATACAATGACTAAAAGGCAAAATTTGTTAAATTAAATAAAATAAATAATTTAATGTCAATTTTTTTTATTGATCACTACCTTTGCCGGGACTCATTCACAAACAGAAGACTACTACTTTTTAATATATTTATTTTAATAAATTATTTATATAAATGATTTCTTATTAGAAAGTGTGTACATAAATATGTTACTAACAGTAAAAGCATTAAAAGCAAGAGAGTGGAAAACAAACAAAGGTGTCCGAAAATGTGAGTGCATTGAGCACAGTCTTCCTCTTTTTTTTTCTAATCTAAATCGTGGTTCTTTTATTTTAAAGACTTGGGCCCAAAGAATAGTGGGCTTAGCTGGATAATTTTTTTATCTCTTATCTTTTAATACAAATTAAAAAAGAATATAGCATTCTCACATTGATTAAAATACTGTTAAAATTCAACACTAATCACAAATTAAATTAGAGTTAAAATTTTAAATTATATTATATATATATATATATAATATTTTTTATTTTATTTTTGAATATAGATTGAATCGATAAATGACCTAACAGTCTAATTATCAATCTAATATTTCAATTGGATTAATCTTTAAACCGTCACAAGCATAAAGATTTTTCTTTCCTACTACTTTTTGGGAGGTCCTTTCCTTTTCTAAAGTTTTGTTTTTTACTTTTTATTTTTAAAAATTTAAAAAGTTGAAACATCAAAATTACGAACAAAAAAAGTGGTAAAATAATTTATCCAGTCTGTCAACACTGAAATGAACCTTTCCTCTCATAACAAATAATCTTCTTAATTGCAGAAATGCAGATGTTTTTATCCAAAATCTAGAAAAAAAAGATAAAATAAAAAAGAAGAAAAGAATGTGAAAGAGAAACTGTGATTCTCAAAGAATTATTTTATAAAATATATTTTAGTTTCTGTTTTACATTATAAAAATATCATAATTTTTTTTCTCTCAAATGATTATTTTAGTTTTTACACTATTTTTGTTGTTTATCTTTACACCAAACTAAGCTTTTACAATTTAAAATGTACCTAAAACAAAAACCAAATGAGGAAACAAAGAAGTAAAACCCGACAATGTTAAGGTAGGAATAAAAAAGAGGAAAGCTAATAGTTTATTACAGTTCATACACTTTTTTTTCTGACACGTTTTTATTATTAATTGAAATTTATTAGAATTTATAAAATTATATAAAATTATTAATTATTTGATGAATGTAAAGATGTAATGCAAGGTTCGAAAGATAATGGGTTTTAAAGTGAGAGCATTTGTAGAAAAAGACACAATGAAATTTGTGGGAAATGGTACAATGATGTCACCCACACCAACACCATGAAAGGGACCATGCATATAATAATGTCTCTAATCAAATCACTCATAATTTTCTTAAGAATTATTACTAAATGATTTTTTTGAAATTTTTTTTAACATATTATATTATATTATATTATATTATATATATAATATAATAGGTGATACAGTAACTTTCCATATAATTATAAACTCCCTTTAATTAACTTTTTCTATAATTATAAATTTACTTTAATTATTATTATTTATATATAATAAATTATCTGATAATTTTTTTTTATTATCTTAATCTTATTTTAATTAAAAATTATTTAAATATAAATAAGAAAATTAAATCAAATAAATAGTTAACTATTATCATAATTTAAATTTATTTATTTAACTTATTTTACAATATTATAAATAGATAATAAATAATAAAATAAAATAATTTTTTAAAAATCATTTCACTATTATTTATATATTATTTCTAAAATATTTTCTGAATTAAATTAAACTGTAATCAATATATATAATATGTATAATTGATGAAAAACTTAAAAAAAAAAATTAAGAAAAATAGAATAAGGTAAAAAATATCTTAAATTACTTGATTTTAATATCAATTAACAAAATATATATATATATATATATATTAAACACAAATATATTAATACGATTTATGGATGTGATACATGTATGAGGTATATTTTTAACATTTTCTACTATTAAAAATCTACCTTTCCCGTACCTAATAATCCAATAGATTCTATTAAAACTGATGATTCAAGTTGTCTGATGTAATTATCAAAATGAAATTAAGTCTAAATTTATTATAAATTTAATCATTTAAATAAGTTATGAGACCCACCAAATTTTATAATTCTCTTTTTTCTCCTTAACTAAATTGTACTTAGGGAGTTCATGAATTTTATTTCTTATAAGGAATTGAATTGGTTTGAGATTTTTTTAAAAGACTAGAAAAAGTAATTATATTTTTTGGGTGCTAATTTCTGCAATTTAGAAAAAAAATAATTATATTAAAATGAAGGACTACAATTATATTTAAACAAAATAAAATTAGGCTTGTATATTAGTAATATGATATATAAATAAATTTGGACTAATTTCATCTTATTTAACAGAATTAATTTTAGGATATTCTCTATTGAATTATGATTCTATTTTTAATATTAAGTTATAAGAAAGAGCAATTAAAAAACTTTATTTTTTTAAATAAGATTAATACAATTAAACGATGCTGGTTATTTTTTTTTTTCTTATACTAAAACTGAAAAAAGTACGAACTAATTATAATTTTTTTATTTTATTTAAATATATATTTTTTAAAATTTTAAGATAATATTAATTATTTTTATTTATTTTTTTTAATCTATTTTTTAGTTAATTTATACTTATGTATTTATCGTGATATAAAAATGAAGAGGGCAAAATAGAAAATATTATAAATAATTTATTAAAATCAAGAAAATAGATGGTATTTCTTGGTTTTTTTTCAAAAAAATTCTTAAAAGATACCTATAAAGAAATGTAGAGATTATAAATTACTTTTTTAAAAGTTGATTAGTTAGGTATTTTTTTTATACATTTAATATGTTAAAGAATCAATGTTTATTTGAAAGTGTAACAATACAATCAAATGTGATTTCCAATATAATTTCAAAATTTTACTTATTCATTATTTGATCAATGTCTTTATAATACTGATTAGCAAAACTAATTTAATATTTGCATACACCATATCAATTAATCTCAAAGTATATTCACTTGTTTTTCTTTCATCCCATTTTTTTTATTATTTATCACTTTCTCTACCTATTTTTTTTATTCCCTTCTCTCATTTTCTTCCAAATCCACCTCATTTTGGGTGGACAAATATCATTATTCTCTATGATTCGTTTTCCTTTTATTTTCAATTTTTAATGATCCTATCATACTCAAATAAAATTATCTTTTGTACTAAAAAATAGATTTAATAAAAAACACATGCAAAATTTAGAGGCTTTTTACCCAATTATGTTTTTTAAAAAATGTATTATGAAACATGAATGCATAGTTGGAATGAGTTTAATTTTATCTTAATCTGACATGAACTTCATTTATATTTGAAACATAAGTGACAAAATAAATAAATCATTTCAATTCGTTAATAATATGTCAACTTTAATATTATATATGATTAAATCATAAAATTAAATAAATATAAAATATAATCAATATGTTTTATAATATATTTTAATATAAAAAAATACTATTAAAACGTAATTATCTAAAATATATATATTTTAAAAGAATAAAGATTTGAACGGAATTATGATGATGACTCTCAAAGTTTGGACCCAGAGAGATTAGAGCATGCTGTCAATGGAACTAGAGGAACTCTGGTCTACATTTCTCACGAAACTTTGGAAGATATGTTTATAGTTATGGCATCATGCTACTTGAAAAACTACCATTGTTTACAGTCCAGAATGCATTTATAATCTTTAAGGAGAACGTGAGGAGATGAGTTTTCGTATTGATGATGACGGGATGCAAATATTACAAGGAACTAGCAGTTGTAGGACTTTGGTCTGTCCAATGGCATGCTATGGATAAACCATCCATGCAAATGGTTCAATTGTTACATTCCCATTCTGCCAAGCCTTTTGCATATGCAGGAGTAAGAACATCAAGTGTGGGTGTGGCTGCAAAGACTAACCCAAGATTTAGAAGTTATCCAAGAATTAGATTGACTATAGTAACTTATAATGGTATGAAATAGATTTGTAACTTTGTTTTTTCAGTTTATGTCCCTCGAACTGCTGCTTATCTAGTATTTTCGTTTCTTTTCTATCCCATTACAAAGTCCTTGTGTTGATCTGTTCTACCATTGTTTACCAAATATGGGGATTTTTCTACTCTAAATTCAATAAGATACCAGTTGCTATCCGTTCTTTGTGCTTTGTTCCTAACACTCTTCATCAAATTAATGGTAATTTATGCATTAACCAATACACAAATGTAAAAATAAACACATTTGATTAGGCGTGGAAGCCTATATAGATAGTATTGACTTCACAACATCTTGTCATGTAGCTTAGACGAAATTGGCCAGATAATACGAATAAACTGTCAACTCATCGTCCCAAAACCAGGCCACATATCAAGCTTAATGCAATAAATTCACCATTAAGGTTAAGCTAAAATCCCTGTGAAAGAGTGGAAGGACACAAATTGCAATATGACACAGCATGATGAAAATAACCATAAAACAAAAACATAATGATGAAATAGTAGTTTCATCATTCCATGTATATTACTTTTTCATGTTTTATTATACCAGAGGAATTCATAAATCACAATACAAGGTGAGTATCAAGAGAATAGAAAAAGTACCAGAAAATATTTCACTTCTTGTCTGCTATAGTTAGTAATCTTCCTCAGTTTACTTGCTTGCTGTCAAATGGGGAGTGAAAGTAGAGACTCTGTATACAAAGCCACCTGGGCTCGATATAAACCATTAGAATAGGATCGATGCTCTTGCAGCTGTCCCTTGTCATTATATTTTGCTAATCCAGTAGTACCATCTGTACCAAAAATATCACCACCTTTTGTATAGCATATTGGGAAGAAGTACCTACCAGCAGGAATGTTTTCAGCAGACACAACAATAGTCTTAGTCCAAGATCTCTGCACTCTGTATTCTTCCATCACCCATATTTCCACTGAATGGTTCCACTCCAAAACACTTACACTAAGCAAATCTCCAAGCACCCCCAAATCGCAAGAATGAAAGTCATACTCTAAAATCTCAACCGGCAAAAGTATCTCTGAGAAACTCCTTTCAGTTAAATCAAAGACAACAATAACATTCGTTGATACATGACAGCAAAAAGCCAACCAATGAATAGCACCATTCAAAAGCGTCCCTTCTTTGATACCCTCAGAGGAGTTCATATAAGACAAATGGGTAGCCTCAATAATTCTCCATACATTAGTTCTGAGCGAGAAAAACTCCACACGGGTGGTTTCACTATACCCAGAGATTGGATTGTAGGACGCTTTAACCACCAAGTAGTCATCAGTTGATGGGTCATACCCGAAACCATAGAGAAATGTAAAAAACATGGCTGACATGAACCAGTCAATAGGTGAGGAAGATAATTTTCTGTGGACACCAGTTGATGGATTCCACACCCAGAGACTTTGACAACAGTTCAGAAGTAAAAACCCTCTACAGGAACCTATGATCTGAACATTATGATGATAAGTATTGGGAGGTAAAAAGTTGAGCTTTAATGCAGAAGATGCAGAATCATCGTGAAGGGAGGCGTTGAAATCTATGGATCGGATTTCAGGAGGTGCTATGAACATAAGTCTGTCAGTGCTTGCAGCAGGTCGTTGAAAATGTGATATTGCGAAGTGTGGATCAGATAGGAGAGAAAGCCATGACTTACAGACACATTTGAAACGTACAAGGGATTTCACAGGCAACATCAACAGGATTTCGATTATGAGTTCCCAAGGCAGAATTGCTGTCTTCTTCGTTTCCCTTTCTCCTCCTCTGCTACTGTCTCCCTTCATCTTTGGATAGTTGACTTCATAATCTAAAACAAATTTAGTCTTCTATATATTGAGTTAAGTTTTTTTTTTTTTTTTTTTTTTTTTTAAACACTTGGGATTTTACTAGTTACTACTGTATCTAACAAATATGATTTTATTTAACTTTAGGCTTTTAAAATTAATTTTGAATTTATATTAAAAAATTACTTTGAATTTAATTAATGTCAACCTTACACTTTTCAAAAACAGTCTCTTTTTTCTTCCTTTTAAATATATTTTAAATTTGATTAGATTTAAATCTTACATTTTAATACATCTACTTTTATGTTAAAGTCTAAATAAATATTCTTGAAAAATCTACTATGGTTTGTCTAGTATGTGAAGAAGGATTTGGATAATTTAAATGATTGTTTAGACTCTTTATTATTGTCATTACTCATTGTATAGAAATATAAAATCACCCACAATTTTTGTGAATTATTATTGAATGAATGTATTTTTAATGGTAATATATTATTTCCTATTAAAATCACCCAACATATTTATAAATTATTGTTGAATATTTTTTGGAGTTAGTTATAAATCAAATTAAAATTATATTAGAAAAGAATAAAAAACTAATAAAATTAAAATAAAATATATAATTCAATAAGAATAAAAATAAGGTTTAAAAACACTAACTCCAATTAGATTAGGCAATAACTTTGTATATTTCCTCGGAACGAAAAGCCAAGGTTAGAATATTCTCATATCATTTGAATGTTATTCAAGTATCATTTTTGAAGGTATCTTTTACCAGAAGAATAATGTAGAAATAAATTGCTTTATTTTTGTAATAACTAAAAGATTCAAAATAATATACTGTAGAAAAAGTTGTAAAATAATAGCTATGAGATTTACAGTGGACACAAATTAAACTCTAAATTTAATGGTCAAGTTATTTCTTGTTAAATTAAATTATAAAAATTTACATCAGTTTGATTCTTTATCATCAAGTGTCAAGATCCGTACATAAAAGAACCAATATGCTGTTAAAAGCTTGTATATTTAGATGATATCAACAGAAAATAAGAAAATAAAACTATCCTTTATAATTCAGTTCTTTGGCTCAACTCTTTACTGATAAACGAGCCATTTAAGATTCATGTAAGTTGTTTTCACTTTTTATCTAGACCTTAATTTTATGCTTTCGCCAGCATCATCGGTCTTTTGGAAAAGAAAAGGAAAAATTAAAAATATGAAACATAAGAGACCCAAAACTGCTGTTGTGTTACATTTGCCCAAGAAGTATGGAGCAGAAAACTGCTAGTTATTGGGTGATATCAACCTCTTTAACAGCAAGCGGTTCATACCACTGGGGACCAAATCCAGCTGCTTTTCTCGCAGCCTCATTAAATGGAGGTTTTAAGGGTCCTCTAAAATATGCTCTTACAATTGCATGAAACTTTGCTATCACTTCATTGTCTTCATTTCTACTTCCACTTTCCTCTTCCTGCTCTGAGGCTGGATTCCTAGACCTCAAGCATATATACTTGAACCACTTCACTCCAGCAGCACAGTGTGTAATCTCTTCTGGATAAACTACACTTTCTAGTAAATCTGCCGTAGTGTTATCACCGCTATTGCGAAAACGCGAGATTGTTGTAGGCAGCACATCAAGTCCTCTGGCCTGTTTCATACTCAATCAGCGGTACAGTTAGATACACTCAATAGCACAATTTTTACTTAATGTAGAATAATCTTGTGAGTAACAATGCATCAAAATAAAAGAAGCCTTCTGTCATGTTCTGGGATGTATAAAAGTTTAGAGGGAGGGAGGTGGCCTCCTATGAGGTCAAGATATGCCTCAAGCCTTGTAGTGGCACTAATAGATGATCTACTATTAGAAGTCCACAAACAAGAAGTAAACCCAAGGCCTTTTTGTCAGGATTGTTGGATCCCCACTAGTTGACTCACTAAGTTGAGCCACAAACAAGAATTTGATATGATCACTAAGCATGAACAGAGTTCATTGCAAGAGTTTTACAGCGGTAGCAATTTAACTTCTTACAGCTTTATTATGAACTTGTAGTATTTTTCCCTTATCAGCTGGAAAACCTTCAAGAAGATCAATTACTTCAGAAATGAGAACCGATGTTTGTAGTACTAAAAGATTATGTAATTAACTAATTGCTCCAGGTTCCCGAGGACAAGTGTCATCCCACCACAAAATAGTACTAAAATAATTGTAAACAGACCAACCTACCATACAGTTGCCAAAATGAAAGTAATAAAAGATGTTTGTAGCTTCAACTTTCCAAGCTTAAACAACAGAAGATAAACCTTCCAAAAAATTGCCTTAGCACTTTACCTATAAAATTTAATTGCCACTTCGTCAGAAAACTATGCTCTTTAGTTCTCAACACGAGAAGCATTTTCACCGATACTTGTTAGTAGTAACTACAGTCGGCAGATATAGGAGAAATTTACATCTCACTTATTAAGAAAATTATTAGCAAAATGACATCTGTTCCATTGTGGTTATTTTGTAGAATAATGTTCAAAAACTTATTTTTTGAGGGGGGTGAAAGAGAAATGGGGGAAAAGGATGAGACAGGACAAGGAAAAACTAGCAACAGAAAACTGAAATTGAAAAATCAAAATAACTTTGGAATATATTTTTTTAATTTTAAAATTGAAAAAGAAATGTTATTTTTTGAAACATATTTCAAAACTAATTTTATCAAACATTTTTTTGTTTCCCAAAACAGAACAAGTCTTCAAAAAAAGAAACAAACAAGCACTCCACATGTTCAGTTTTTCTTTCGTAAAAATTCAAAGCTTGTGAAAGGCATAAAAATGGCAAGGATTGCTAAAGCACACCACAACCTCACTCCACAAAAAAAAATAAAAAATCCATGAATTCTGCATTAGTGAGCAACCCTCTTGATTTCCACAAGTGATACAAGGTTATTAACCTCAATTCATCATGAACATAAAGCAAAACCATAAATGACAAAAAATGAGAATGGAAAAAAAAAACTCAAAGACACACCTCATGGACACAGTGTTCAATGGCTAATCGTGCTAGTAAATCCTTGGAAGTAGCAGTGGCAGAATCCCAAAGGCCATCATGAGCAGGTAATGCTCCATAATAAGAACCAAGCTCCTCAAGCCGTGCAGCAAGAAGAGTGAAGTGTCGCCCTTCATCCTGTGCTACCTTCACAAAATCAGTAAAGAACTCTCTAGGCATTGATTCTTGCTTGCCAAAACGTGCTATTATATCCTGCAAGAATGTATTATACATAAAAATGTTTACCAATAAATGTTCGGGATGGCATATAAAAAAACTAAACTTTTTCCAAACAAACAATAAAAACACATTACAAGTAGGGCCAATTAAAGTTTAATTCAAAACCTAAGAGTGATGAGTGTGATCCTAACACTGAGATCAATAAATGACTGTTTTAGTGTAATTAATTTTGCCTTAAATATAGATAAGTCTCTTCTCCAATTCTGTTATCCACCAATTCCATTTTCAGCCACCATGGCCACCATTAAAATCCAAAACGATTTCACAAAACCAAACAGTTTGATCAGAAAATTTCCACCTTTACCTTGTCAATATTTATCACCGTAAGGCAAGTTTAAAAAAAAAAGAGAAAATTGAAGTGAACTACCTTGAGGTCTTATTAAATCACATTCACATCTCTACTTTGTAAAAAAACACTCACCTCCCGTAACATAGAATTAAGAAGAACCCTTACCAATCTCTTCCCCAAAAATAATTAACAAAATGCGGTGAAAAGAAAAATCGGGAGAAACCTAAAGAAATAACAAGCACTTTACTAATAGTACATAGATCTGTTGAGAATCAAAGAGTGCACAATATAGCTTTGCATCTACAACTTAGAGTTTCTTTTGCCTTCTCAAGAATCATGAGATGCAAAGTTGTAAAAGAAGTCTTGCGATTTTCTCATTAACAATCCATTCAAATGAAACATTTCCGCTTGTTCTCTTCACAAACAAGTAATCTAGTATTTCTGTGGGTTTTTTTTTTTTTTTTCCATTATTATCATCTTCTTTGTTCCTTTTTTCTCTCTGCAATTAGTTTTGTGGGGGTTGAAATCAATGGATCTCACTTCCTCTAAAGTGAACAACTTATTTTACATGACTAAATAAGTAATCTCAATAGTTAATGAGAAAATACATGTACGAGTTAAAATATTGACTTTCTCATCAATGATGAGATAACCGTTCTTTACTTTCTCATCAAGTGAAATTAAAAGGTACAATTAGAAATCCACAAATACCCAAGACAAGTCAATGGCCCAGCTTTCAGTGTGAGTGAGGCTATGAACGATGGCTATTCTGCTCTGCAAGCTTCCTGCTTTGCCCAGCTTCGGCATCAGACTCGGCGCCACCAACTTCACCTGCAAACAGAATATCCTATGCCTGTTAGCGAAAATGAGGCATTTCGTCGAACACCAGAGAATGGAAGACAGTGAGAGTGAAGAACGGTACAGACAGCGGATAGCCTTGCAGGGCGATCAGGGAGCGCAAGGTGGTCGCCGGCAGAAGGGTCGTAGGGTTCCGCCATGGCACCATTGAGCCACCGCGTAGCCACCGAGTCGCCGAGTCGCGCCTTCTCGAAGGGGTCGGCGGTGTTGAGAATTCGGAGCGCCGCTTCCACTAAGGTTTCTTGGTCGGGGACCATAGCTCCTCTCCGAGATGTGATATCCAAGTTTCGGGTTATGTCATGCTTATTTTGTTTATTTTGGAGTCTGATTTTTTTTTTTCACATGATAATAAAAAAGTAATAATAATGGTTTTAATAATAATCAGTTTTAATAAAATAGTAGGAGTAATGGTTGTGATTGATAATTGTTGTAGTGATATTAGTTGTTATGATGAAGATATAATGATCGTAAAAATAATATATAAGGGATGATGTTAATAAAAAAAAGTGGTGGAAATGATACCAATTATAATAATAAAAATATTAGTTGTAGTTATAAAAAAATAGCAACTAGAACAATAATAATAATAATTATAAGTTAGAAAAGAAAAAAAATCAATTATTTTTTAACTCAACTTCTCTTCAAGATATGCAATTATAATATAACATAAAAAGGTAAATAATATTCTAATTTAACTCTCCATTTAAATTAGGAAATATACTATACTATAGGATAAATAATAAAATAAATTCAAATACGAAGATTTTATGGAAATAGATAAACAAGAAGATTTTTAGGAAGAAGGAATAAAATAAATCATTATCAACTAGTTTGATTTCATATAAACCTAATAGAAAACATATTCAAAAGAGTTGAATACATAATTATCTTATAATAAAAAAAATTAATAAAAAATCTAAATTAGATTAACAAAGAAAAGTGAAGAAAATCATATTTATCTATATACCAAATAATTATTTAAAAAAAATAGAATAATTATCTTATCTTATTCTAATCATCACATAAATCTTAAACTCCAAAATTGTCAATATTAATTTTTAAATGATAATTTTATTGGTATAAATAATTTTATAAATTAATTATAAAAGTTATTAGGTTGAGTTTTAAATTTATAAACCGCAAAAATAAGTTGACCCGTCGATTAGTCCTAAAATTTATTTAGAAGTAATGTAAAAATATATGTCCAATATTTTCTCTATGTATATTTTTTTGGTTGAATAATCTATGTATATACTATTTACTCTTTTACTTTTTTTACTTTTTGAAATTTGAACGATGTTTATTTGGGGAAAAATTGATGTCGAAATCTGCTGATATAGCAGCACTGCAGGAAAACAAAGGCGGAATTGGTATGTGGTTGTGTTGTGTTGTGGAGTCAACAGTTGAGATTGGAGTGTTATTGTGTAAACAAGAGGAAGAGGAAGAGGAAGAGAAAGAGAAAGAGGAAGAGGAAGAGGATTATCGAGGAATGAGTCAGTCGACACACCAGCGCCTCTATGATTTTGCCAAAATGGCTCTCATCAACATCTTCGCTCATCCCTACGCCACTGTTCGTCACGCTCTTTCGTACTATCCATTTATTTCGCTTCTTCCTTCTCCCATTCTTATTCTCACTTTCGTTAATTCAAGGTTTGCGACTTGTATTGTGGTGACTCCGACGGTGATAAATGGGTCGACGCGCAAATTGGCCACTACATTGGAATTGGTATCATTCCCATTCTTCCTCTCAATGTCCCTTGGAATTCGAATTTATTCTTCTTCTTGTTGTTGCCGCAGACGCGTCTACGTCTGGGATAGAGCTAATGCGAGAAGCTTGGGAGAGTCACAGGAAATCTTATACTGCCGAGTTCTTCGAGGTTGACCCTTCCGAGGTAACCTTTCTTTCTCTACTTTCAATTGTCTCTTTTGCCTTTAGCTCTCACCACAGAGTGAGTGCAAATTTTCGTAGGGTTTGTTTGGGAGGACTCCACAGCTGCTATCTCTCTATTGATAGAGCGGCTCAGTGTATGCGCCATGCATTTAATTCCTTATTCACTCTGATATGAAGTCTAAAAGGACATAAAATAATCAGAATGTGATTATAAGAATAGTTTATTAGACTCTTTGCAATAAGTATCTTAGGTTTTTTAAACTGTACATCTTGTTTTTTCCAAAATTTTCTGTGAATGTTATATGCTTGAGTGGTGAACATATATGAATTTTAGGTGTATGATTCAAATATTTTATTTCTTTATGCTATGACTTTTGGCAAGTGAGGCTCACACTTTGTGGTAAGGTGTTGAAACGTGAAACCCTAGGGCCTTAGACTACCTTGAATTGAAGAAAAAGAATTGTATCATCTATTATTAGTGTTAATTTTATGTTTTCATGTTTTTTGACAGGAGAATATAGAAACACGTTTGGAGGAGAAGATTAATGTGGCTGATGTTGTCTGCTGTTTGCAGCATTTGCAGGTTTGACTTTCACTTTGTAAAGATGTTTTGAATCATTGAATATTGTAATTTATTTGGCTATTTACATAACGCTATAGTTGCTTTTCAGCTTGTTTCAAGAGTGTCTCATTTTCTAACACATTGTTTTGATTGTGTATGATAAAATCCTATCGAAAATAAGATAAGTAAACCCAGTTAGAGTCTTGGGTCCTTTTGAAATATAATACTTTGGTTCTTTCAACATTTGTAGTGATTATCTAATATTTCATTAAATTTTGTTTTTTAGTTAATTCTTTGATATTTTCCTTTTGGTCCTCTTCTGATAAGCATCTCTAATGCAGTTGTGTTTTGGGACTGAAGAGAAAGCACGGAAACTACTGCATAATGTGTCATCTCTGCTGAAACCCGGGGGGTATTTTCTTGGTATTACTCCTGACTCATCTACCATATGGTATGAGAGTTGTCAGAGGCCTATTATTCTTGGGTTTAGTTGCATGCTATGTTATTTTTCCTTTTCTCGGCTATTCTTTTTATTTGGTTTATTGGTGAAGAAAATTCATTTGATTTAAAATGTCAAAACTAATTTTTGTTGATTTCGTTAAGGGTTACCTATCTGATACCGCTTTTTTTGAAACAAAGTGTTACCATACAGTCCAGTTTGAATGAACCGTTTTGATGGCATCATGTAGTTACTACTTCAGGTTAGAACATGTAAGGTTTCCCCTAGCTTGTGTGCACCTAGATGCCTCAGCTAGCATATCTGTTATTCTGGAAACAGTGCCCTGGGATGCTTAAAGGTGTGCATGAACATTGCCTTTTTCAGTTTCATCTCTTAAACTGCTCCTTTATACTGGATAATATGTCTTCTGACATTGTGATTCTTTCCTACTTGTGAGATTTCTGAATTATGTCTTTTAGATATGTTTTTGGTTTCTTAAAACCAAGTCCGTAGTTTCTCCATCTTATTTCACTCCTTTATTTATTAATGTTTAGGTGTAGTTTCAAGTGATATGCATTTATATTTATAAATTACAATGGGATCCCTTTCTATCCAGTAGAGAGAGAAAAAGGTGAAAGAATAGTCAACTGGTTTCTGATGAAATCTATATAGAAAAGTCCGTAATCACTAATGATCTTATTTTGGTTAGACAATTTTCTTCATCCTCCTACTTGCAATTGGTTTTATCTATTTTCTATGTACGGATTGCATCCATTCCTCCATTTTATACTCTTGAACTTGGACTCTATTGGTTTTTGTCTTCATTGTTTTTCTGGTCATTCATATAGTCCGCATGAGATCTTTATGCACTAATAGACTAGATAAAATAACATTGTAGCCATGTAGGGCCAAGTACCAGAGGAATGTTGAAGCTTATCACAACAAAAGTAGCAGCATGAAGCCAAACATTGTTCCCAACTGCATCCGGACAGAGAATTACATGATTACTTTTGAAGTTGAAGAAGAAAAGTACTTATCTCAATCAATCAACTGCATGTTCCTTATTCTTTGGTTATTTTAGTCACCGTGTTATTCATTTGAATCTATTCAACATTTCCAGGTTTCCATTATTTGGAAAGAAATACCAGCTAAAATTTGCTAATGACGTCTCTGCTGAAACCCATTGCTTGGTTCATTTTCCAAGTTTCATCAGGTTTTTCATCTTCTACCTCAAATCAAGATGGATGACTCATGACTGTTAATTGTTGTGTTGTTTGTTGCCAATATGAGCCAATGATGCTGTATGATACCTAAAATTGATTTTAAAAGGAAAAGGTTGATTCCCAATTTTTAGATAGATTTCTGTTTAAACTTTAACTTTCAGTCGTAGAGAAATTCCAAACACGCCAAAATTGACTCTATCCCATGTGGAATCTAAAATTAAATATATGCAAGAATGAAAATATTTATAACTTCGTGTGCTTGTTTGGTTCATATCTCATATCTACAATTATTATTTTAAATAGATCTGACGTTTTGCTTCATAAAACCTTAGGTTGGCCAGGGAAGCTGGCCTTGAGTATGTGGAGATTCAAAACTTGACCGAGTTTTACGATGATAACAGGTTAGTTTCACATTCTCTGGTGAGGACTGATGAAATATCCTCCCAAATCCTTCAAATATAATGTTATTAGGATTTTTGGAGTTTGCACGAATATTTTTTTAATATACCTTTTGTGCTTGTTGCATTAAGAGCACAATTAGCAGGCCTGTTAACGCACTATGTTCCAAACCTCTTGGATCCGAGGGGGAGACTTCTTCCACGTTCATACGATGCCCTAGGTGATGGATAATCATATTTTTTAATTATTGTTATTGCTTATGAGTTTCTTGGTGTCACTTTCACCTATTATTTATGCTGATACTCAGATACTGTATTTTCCATTCGAATGCAGGTCTCTATACCACATTTATATTTCAAAAGCCTGACCCAGAAATTGCACCCCCAGTTTTGACTCCATTATTGCAAGATGCGAGTTATAATCACGATGAGGTAACTGATAGATATCGTAGACTATTTTATCTTGATTTACCACTTTACTTGGATCAATTTTGATTTTATTTCCTAGAATGTGCCTGGTGCCCTTTTTTTCTTCTTTTAATTCTATCACTTAAGTACCATATAACTTGCCCGATTAACAATCTCTTAAAAGATAGCGTTGTCCACATGCAGACAGCAGAAAGGTTTTTATTTATAAAATTTATTTTTAGAAAGATGGCTACTGCAAATTAAGCATTGACTAATTACTTTCATTGCAAGAGCTGTCTAGCATGCCCCACAAAATTGAATGATAAGTATAGAAAATAAGTCTCAAACTTTTATTCTTAAAGTAGATCTTTTCACTTATCTTAATTATTTGATTAAAAGTAAATGAATGGAGAGTAAGTCTATTTAGATTTACGGTTAGAATAAGTGAGTCCTTCCTTTATATATATATATATATATATATATATATATATATTTATTGAGTTGCTGTCTTTCGATAATTTTTGTTTGAATTTAATCTTTTTTTTTTAATTGGTATAAACAAAGTTTTCCGTTAGTTTTTCTGTTTGCAAAGCCCTCAAACCTTTATTTTTCTACTAAAAATTTTAGGATTTATAACAGATTGGCCATAAAAGATGCTTTGAAATGTTGTTGAAAAATTTATAAAATGCATATAATTTTGTAGAATGCACGGGTTTTGAAGAGGAGAATTTTTTTTGAAAATTTATAAATTTGAATGAAGTATGATGTTTTGATTAAAATGGTTTATAGTTTATTCAATTTATGGATATTTGAGAAGAAAATGAGAATGTGAGAATTTTAAGAAAAAAGAAAAGTAAAAAAAAATTGATCATAACAATAAAAAAATTGGGAACTAAATTTGAGAAATTAACAATTAAGAGTCTAAAATAATAATAATAATAATAATAATAAGTTTTGAGTCATTGAAGTGGTGGGTGATACACTTTTGTTTATTTCCAATTTGTGGAGGAGTCATTAATAGAGGAAGTAAAAAGAGCACCAAACCAAAAATGATAAATTTTTTAAAAATAAAATAAAAATTTTATTATGTTGGGAAAAAAGTTCTTTTGGAAGTGGTACATTTGAGACTTCAAAACAAGAAAAGTCATTATTGGTATGATCAAAGAGGTGATCTTTTGCTACCTTACGTTTTCATGTACAGTAAGAACTTACTTTCTTCAAGCAAACGGCTTTGCTTTTCCAAGCTTGCAAGTCATAAATTACTTCTCATTTCCATGGTCGAGCTTTCTATTATACAGTGCTAATTACGCGTAAATACTTAGCCCTTTTCCAGTTTGCTCCACCAAAATATTCTATTCGAAGGCTTTACAATTAAAATAAAACATTATATTGCATCCATGTTATTGTTACTTTTGTTTTTGGTGGGGTGCATTTACATTCATTAATTATGTATTCCATTTTCATGTTATTCTTCTAGCAGGGAATGAGTTGTCGAGATGATGAAATAATAAATGGTCATGTAGAACCCGCTATTGGGCTGGGCAAGATAAGCGAACAGAAAGGGATATTGGGCCCAGGCCCAGCAGATTTACGTTTTCCAGAAGCACTTTGAATGTTCCCCTGAAGCTATAGGTTTAGGTAATTTTGTTGTTTCTGATGCAATCAATATTTTATTGGCAAAAAAGAAGAACGCAGTTAGGTTTTTCTTCTTTTTTAAATGGTTTAGGTTAGGGTAGGTGTTTTTTTAACTTCTTTAGATATGTAGTCAATGTGAACGGATTAGTTTACTTTATCATGTATTTTCACTCTATTTGTTAGCTTTTCTTCTATTCTTCTCCTCAAAGGTGTCTCTAAAACTGTAGAATTAGAAAATGTAATGATGAACAAGTTTTAATCATGCACTTTCTTCAAAATTGGGATAACATGGAGTCAATGTTACTAGTCTTGTCTCTTTTTCCCTTTACCCAATAAGAATTGATGCTTTTCGGGTTTGGATTTTGCGAGTAGAATCCTTTGTCTCCAACGGTGTGTAATAATAGTTTGGGAATATTTGATTATAACTTAAGATTGTGTTTGGTGTAATTTAGAAGTGTTTATTTTGCTTAAATATGAAAATTAATTATTTTTAATAGTTCTAAAATATTTAATATAAAAAAAAATGCTACATCAACTAAACCGAACATGCATTTATAGATCCTTACAGATTTAAATTAGTTTGGTACACAATCAATGATGAAGAAATGGAAATTAAAATCTTATTGCACTTGAATCCACTCACCTCATTTTCTCAAATGTTTACACGTGCATCATAATACCGTTAATTTATCAACAAAAACATTATTAATGACATTTATATAATTTAAATTTTGTTTTCCTTTTTTATAGTCAAAGGGAACTGAAGTGTTTCTTTTTAGAAATTATCTAAAAATTATAGTAATATTACGTAGCTATGGCCTTTTTTAATCGTAATAATGTAATTTATCGGAAATGAACTTACTATTTTTATATTTTAGTTATTTTATATTTAAATTAGTTTTACGTTAAAAAAACCAGCAGTTTTTTAAACCACACATGTATAACTCTCATTAATAATATGGGGATGCCTCGTTATTTTATCATTTTTACTATAATATAATAAAAATTATATATTGTCTTTTATATATATATATAATACACTTAATAGAATATAATAAAAATTATATATATATATATATATATATATTACTATAAAATTGAATACATATATATTAAGTTGTGGCAATTTTTTGTGGCATGTACTTACATGATAAAACATTTAGAATGTATTTATTTTATATATTTTTATGAATGCAAAGTTAAATGTCATTAATATCTTATTCTTGAAAAAAAAAAAAACTCGTTAATATATTATTACATAATTCTAAATTTTACTTTTAACCTTTATACAAAGTTTTATTTTATTATTTTCTATAACTCCTCAAATTACATGGTTGCTAGTCTAATATTAAAATAAAAGAAAGGGAAATTCTAAAAGCAAAAGCCAAGAAAACTGTGTTAAATACTCCACCTAGTTAGTCAAATCTAATGAAACATTGTCATCATGCAACTTAGGATAATAATTACAAACACCCGTTAAAATAAAAGCTAAAAATGTATCATAGAATATTGTCTTATTCAATAAGCAACTAAAAATGAGTGTTAATTCGTGTGAAACAACCTTAACTTCCTTAAATATATAATTTTGATTTTGATTTGTGTACGTGAAAATATTATCAATCTTTTAGGAAGATGAATATGAAATTTAAGCCAATAAATTTATAGAAATTATCCAAATTATATTTTTATTCAGTAAATAGGAAATAACGACCATCTCAATTCCCAATTGCCTAAAGAAATTCTTTAATGTGTCAATTAATATCATGCTCACAAATAATTAATTTTAAAAAAAAAACACTGTTTAAAAATGCTATAAATATTGAACATTAAAATAAGTTAATCCAAAACCCCCTTTTAGTCTTGAATCTTATCTTCTTCAATAGATTAATCTCTTTATTTTAATATATACTTATTTATTCATTTTACCTCCACCTTTACTTTAACTTTTATATTTTTTACACATTCAATTGATGTAAAGCTTGACATCATCAAGCAATACCAACAACGCCATACACACGCGCATGAAACAATAATAACAAGTTTTACATTAAATCAACTCAATTAATGAGTTATAAATATGCAAAAATTGAATTTTTTTCATTATTTTATTTCCTTTCATGTTCTTTTTTATTTTTTATTTTCTAAAAAGCCTGAAAAACCTTTTGAGGAAAAAAAAGCTATCTGTTGATTAGTCAAAGACTAAAAAAGAGTTTATTAAAAAGAAAAGGAGGCAAAGATGATCACTACCACTTACCAAACATTCTTTTCATTCTTACCAAATTAAACCCGGTCTAACAATTTGGGTCAAGCGAGAAATTCCGGGTCAAACGCAGTCGTTTTGTCGGCTTTGTAATATTTGATCCGGTTCTTCAATCTGGGTCAAAGGTGTAAGGGGTATTTTGGTAAAAGGACAACATCCCGCGTAGTTTCCATTAATGATTGTGACGAGACTCTCTATCCCCTTTCTTGCGGAGCCAAATTGAATATTTTCAATTTTTTTTGTCATATGTATTGTGACACTCTTTAATGTGGCATTTATCTAAATAGATTTTTAATTATATTAAAAATTAATATAAGAAAAACAGGTGAAAAAAATTGGTACAAATAACTAAATAAGAATAAATATTAATTTCTTTTAAATAATTAGATGATATTTATAATTCGTTTATGAAAATCAGAATATATTGTTGAATCTCTCGAACGCGATTATATAAAATCGCGCAAATATTTTAAAAAATTAAATATTTATAAAATATTTTTAATATAAAAATTAAAATTACTACGAAATATGGTTAGTAATAATTAAATGATAAATTATTTGTTTTTAATTATATTAAAAGCACAAAAACAAGAAATGCAAATCCACTCATGAATGGTTTATATTTCTTAGTGATTCATGTTAATAAGTTCCAATTTGAGACGTAAATTAATGAGACAATTTTTTTTTCAAAGCAACATTTTTCTGTTGTGACTCAAATTGAGTTATATAATAAATAGATGTTGGTCTGAAAAATTATCTATTGATGATTAAATTGATGTCGGAGCTGAATTATTGTGCCCTTCAAAGACCAAAATAAGATTTTTATTTTATTAAAACACTCTGTCGAGTCAACTACATTTTTCTTTTCAGAACCTTGATGTGAATAATATATAACCACTTTTTAACAAAAAAAATAATCTGAATTTTAAATTATTTTTTTTATGAAAAATTGTATTTTAACTTAATACAATAAATTATTTATTTTGCATTGATTACTCAAATAAAAAAATTAAAGCTACTAAAATTTTCAATCACACATATAAAATGTAATCAAACATATTACTTTTTTCTTTTCTATACATACATAAGAGCAACCTAGAAATGAGAAAAATGATCATGTTGATTAAAATAAATAATTTCGTAAAGATTTAGGCATAGAAGTATTTTAAGTTTTCAACAAATAACAAATAATATCAACTTAAGAAAATATGATTTTGTTGATGTTAGTATTTAGAACTAATTCTAAACAAAAAAAATTATAGACTTTCATTAAAAATAAAAGATTTTATTTATATATTTAAAATTAATTTTATAAACGATTTAAATATTTTTCTTACGAAGACATTATAGAGAAATGTGATGGGTGTACTTTGAATGAGTTGTGAAATATTGATCTCATTGAATATTTAAATTTGAAATAAAATATATTTATTTTGGGGGTCATTAGTTTCACTCGCTTTCTCTGTGTCTCAGTTTCTGCTTTGTTTCCATTCCATGTGCACCTTATTTCCTAACACTGCACCTTCTCTGTCTCTTTCTTTCTCTCTCTCTCTCTCTCTCTCTCTCTCTCTGTTCCTCAAAGATTCACGGGTTGCTTCTTCTTTGTGTGATCGGTGAGTTTCTGGGTCTCTCTGTCTTCTTCCTCTGTACTTCTTCATGCTCATTTCTCCAACTGATTCTACACCATTTGTTTTTACTTTTGCTGCAATCTGTTTGTGGTGTTAAGATTTAAGTTCTGACTACTATTGCTTTTGTCCATATAAGCACACAAGACGGTGAAGTTGACAAAAAAAATATGCAAATTTGAGTTATTTTATTTTATTTTTTTGTTTATAATGGAGAATAAAAAATAAAGTTTTGGAATCTGGGTTTGCTGGTAGGATTTGGGTTTAATTATGGGTTTTTAGATTTATGTCATTTTGGTTGCACTGTAACTTGGTATGAAACCATTTGGCTAGAAAAATGTAGTCCCTTTCAGCTTCGAATTTTAGTTAATTCTTGATTTAATGAATGAGAGTAGACGGGGAATAGGATCCACCATATTTTGGTTTATGTCACGTATTTTTTTCAGTATATATTCTTCAGCAGTATTTACTTGAAATAATTGAGAAGTTATATTCCATAGTTGCTTCTTAATGAAGCATTTCTATCCATCAGAAACTACAAGGGCAAGGGCAAACACCAACGAGGGCAACACAAGGGAATATAAACATTATTTTTGCTTTTACTGGAATATATTTTAATTTTATTAGAGGTAAGAGAGCCACTTCATACCGGTCTACTGTTGATGATTTGATGCAAGGAATTAGTACATCTGTTAGAATTGTATACCTTGACAAAGCATGTAAAACAAAGAATATTTACTTGAGCCTGATCTATCCATTCTTTCAAAGTGCTTAATATGTGGAATAAATTTGACACTTATGTAGTGAAGGGGAACAAATATAGAGTGGGTAGAAAAAAGGAAACAGATGCTTTAATTTATCAAGTGATATATTTTTGTGCCTGAATCATGTGAAGCAAAAGAAGGTAGATAATATAATGTAGTTTTAAAATTAAATCACTTCGAATAGCTTGGCATGACTGTAAGTGTTTGATGCTACTTAGCAGGCAGAAATAAGAGTACCAAATAAGTTTGCTCTAGACCATAGTGAATTACTTCAAGCTCAAGCTCAATCTCATTCATTCTCCTTCTTCTGGTGTAGGGCAGAATAGTAAAACAAAACAGGTAAGAAAAAGAGATTATGCATATTTTGTTGGGCTCTTTTTGATTGTCAAGTAGCAACACAATAGACATTATTTTGTTTCCTCTAGTACATGTAGTGTTTAGTAGCTTCTTTGTATTATTTTGAGATATTTATCTGAGCTCCGAAACATTTTTATACTGGCTGAAATTAATCTTAAATGCGTATGAGATATTTAATGTCTGTTTTAACAATCTCATTTTGTATTTTTTTTGCTGAGTATTACAGAGCTATGACACTGGATTTGTCTTAAAGAGCATAGTTTTCTCCATTCCTATAAAAGCAATGGTTGCAGAATCATGGTTTCGCAGTCTGTGGAAAGCCCCTCGGAAGCATGATGCTAATTCCGAGAAGTTGGTCATTGAAGTATTAGCATTTGAATTAGCAAGTTTGATGTCTAAGCTAGTTAATTTATGGCAGTCTCTGAGTGATAAACAGATTGTTAAACTGAGGGAGGAAATCACAAATTCAGTGGGCATAAGAAAGCTTGTCTCTGATGATGATAATTTCATTGAACGTTTGATCTGTTTGGAGATACTTGAGAATATGGCACATGTGGCTGAGTCTGTGGCTAGGCTTGCTAAGAAATGCAGCGAACCAATTTTGAAAGGTTTTGGAAATGCCTTTTATGACTTTATCACTACAGGCATTGATCCATATGGATGGGTATTCACTGGCAAGAAAATGGAAAAAAAGATTAAAAGGATGGAAAAGTTTATATCAACTAATGCAAGTTTATATCAAGAGATGGAAGTGCTTGCTGATCTTGAGCAAACTTTTACAAGAGTGAAGGCTAATGGTGAATCGGATGGTGTAACTTTAATGGAGTATCAGAAGAAGGTTGCATGGAAGAGGCAGGAGGTAAAGCACTTACAGGATATTTCTTTGTGGAACAGGACATATGATTACACAATACTTCTTTTAGCAAGGTCCTTATTCACAATATTCTGCAAGATCAACCATGTATTTGGAATTCAAGAGATGGTGGATGTTGGTGGAACTAATAATTCAAGTGTCCTGAATACAGATTTTGTTTATAGAAGTCAATCGGTTTCCACATTATTGCAATCTTCTTTCAACCCATCGCAGAATAGTGTTGCCAGATTTTCTTCAGGACCCCTTAATGCCATTACTGCCAGATCAGGTCCAATTGGTAGAACAACAAATAAAACAAGCATTTCTCATTCGGGTCCTCTTGGTGACTCATCCACTAAGTCAGGCCCCATTTTAGGAAAGTATACAAGTGTCAATTTTTACTCAGGTCCTCTTGGAAGAAAATCAAATCAATCTGTACCTGTTACTGGAAGAAATAAAAGGAGCAAGATTTGGAGGTTTTATGGACATTCTACTGCCATAAGTGGGAAGGAAGCTCCCACAAGACCCAGTCGACTGACTCAAGTTGGACCTTTTAGAGGATGTATGGCTTGGGACAATTCCTTATTCACTGACTGCCAGTCAAGTGCAAATGGTGTTCATTATGGAATTCAGAATGCCAAAGATGTTAATTCAAATCCTCTTGGTCCTGGAAAAGTAGTTCATCATACTCAATCGGTCTTCAAACCTCTCTGCAAGCTATTGAATCCTCCACCTGAAACCCTGGGTGCTGTTGCTCTAGCACTGCACTATGCAAATGTTATCATTGTGATTGAGAAGCTAGCAGCTTCTTCACACTTGATTGGTCTAGATGCAAGAGATGACTTGTACAACATGTTACCCAGACGTGTCAGGGCTGCCCTTAAGACCAAGTTAAAGCCATTTACCAAGACCATGGCATCGTCATCATCGATCTATGACCCAAGTCTAGCAGAAGAATGGAATGATGCAATGTCAAGCATACTGGAATGGCTGGCACCACTTGCTCATAACATGATAAGATGGCAGTCTGAGAGAAGTTATGAGCAGCAGAGCTTTGTTTCCCGGACAAATGTTCTGCTGGTACAGACCCTTTACTTTGCGAATCAAGAAAAGACAGAAGAAGTGATCACTGAGCTTCTTGTTGGTCTGAATTATGTCTGGAAATACAGTAGGGAGCTTAATGCAAAAGCTCTGGCAGAGTGTGGCAGTTTTAGGGTAGACAGTGAATATCCTAATATGAATGGATAAATAATCTTTATCAAGGTTATGGCCATTTCCTACAGGAGTCCAGTTCCTTGCCAGGGATGAGGACTAGCAGAAACAGCAACCATCACTCTTGTTAAATCAACAGATGTGAATCTAATGCTAGCTGTGAGAGAAGTACCTACGTATTCATTATTGTGGAAATTTAGTATCAGAATGCGTACCTGGTGAGGAATTTTTTCAATCATTTATCGTTAATTTTCTTTGATGGGTTCCTAGCTGCTAGAACTTGGTTGGCTTGTCTCATCTTTGCAATGTTGGCCTTCTTTCTTCTTCGATGAGTTCCTACTTCTTACGTGATGTTTAGGGTGTGCATATTTATGACCATTATTACATATTAAATTGTATAGTTCTACCACGCAATGGTGAATGGTTATTCTGCAATATCTTAAGAATTTTCAGTCAAGGAATTTGTCATACTATTGATAGCAAGTACCGTAATCTATTTTTTCTTCTATGCTAAAATTGCTCAAATGTCTGTGTTTATTATATATATAACTCAGTTCCATGATAGAAGCTATTACAAACCTCCTGTATACAACAAATTTACTTTTAGTCAGCTTTTGAATGAAAAATTCTAAGAGAATAATTATTTTTTTAAAGAATTTAAAATACTTTTTTATGGAATATGGTGATTTGATAAAAAGTTAGAAAAAAAAAACTGAAATTCTAAAAATATATAAGAATATTTTAATTTAAAATTGTAAATTTTCAAAGTCTAAAAAAGAAAATGAATTTTTACATTCCTCTCTTTCTTCTTTTTTTTCTCTTTTTTCCTATTACTTTTTCTTCTCTTTTCTCTTTTGTATCTTCTCTCTCTACTTTCTCATCTATAAACCTAAGTGAATTGTAATATATTACTCTATATTATGTTTGGATCAAGGTAAATATATGTCAAATAGATAAAAAATAGGAAAAAATCACGTCAGTAATTATTAAATAGGATTAAAGGAGTTTTTCAAATATTCATAATAATAATTATAATAATAATAAATAAAATATAAATAATAATATTACAATAATAAATAATTTTTTAATAATATTATTAAAATAATATTTTTAATTATAATAATAATAAATAATTATAAAATAATATTAAAATAATTATAAAAATAATAAATAATTTTTTTTTCTAATTTCCATTTTTTTTTAATTTAAATAATTTCATTTTGTCTTCTCGTTCTATTTTTTTTTTTTTTTAATTTAAATAATTTCATTTTGTCTTCTCGTTCTATTTTTTTTTTTTTTTAATTTATTCTCCAATACAAACAAGTCCTTCATCTGCAAATGTTATCTTTCTTGGAGGCTGAAAGCAATCTCCCTTAATTACTATGTGGCTTTAACATTTGCAATACAAACAAGTCCTTCAGGGTCTGATTCGTGTCAGGCCAGTGATATTGCTATTACATCACACGCAGTACAAGCCATACATAAGTGGGAAAGAAAATAAAGTTGCGAGGAAAGTTTAGCTAACATATTCCATCGACAAGTTGTAGAAAAGTAGGTACATCTGAATAAGCACGTTAGATGTTACGCAATAAATCGGAAATTTGAATGGTACACTTTGTTTTCTTCTGTTCTTGCTGTAAGAAACTAGGTTCAAAGAATCTCCAGCTCGTTTACAAAACCAAGAATAATTGGGGGTTTCACTTTAAAAAATAACTATAACACATTAAAAACTTAATTCAATCCACTCATTTCCCCCCGAAATTTAAAAAAAGCAAACTAATACCTAGTGAAGGCACATTCCACGGAACTATTTTGTGGTGATTAGCAAACTTTAATTGATGGAAATGAACTTATTCGATATTAATTGAAGACACAGCTGATGTGATTTCATTGGTTCGGGGGTCAGCACTTTCTAAACAAACGCCACAAGGATCTTCTTTAACCAACAAGGCAAGAACATTATGTGAAGACCATATTTTTGTCACATTGCTGCTTGAATCTCCCAACGAAACAGCAAACACTGCATCAAATCCTCCTGCCCCTGGCACTCCAGCCAACAGTACTCCTTCCAAGTTCATTGTACCATCTAGAAGTTGCGTTTGTGATTCTGGTTCAATCTGTACACAATGCAACCAACTTATAAGTCATAAATTGTCAATTTTTTTTTAATCAATCCATCAGAAAATGAGTTTCTAACAAATCTCTGACTACACTTGAATAGTTGAACAAGGAAATATCAATTTTCTGATAATCACAGTCTATATCTAATCTAATTCATTAAATATCAATTTTCTGATTGATTCAAGGGGTTCATAATTGACAAGTTGAAACAGGGAAACTCTATTTTAAGTTTAACTGAACCAGAGTTGTGACGCTCGTGAATTCTAAAAGATGACATTGTACCTACAGCAGGTTCATGGTTAGTAAATTGTCGTCACGAATCAACAATACCAAAATCTTAAGATGTTAAATGATCCCCTGTTTTTTTATTGAATTGGAACGGGGTGAACAATGGTTTGAGGGCTACTGGCCAAAGTCAGCTAACAAGAACAGGCTAATATAAATTATCTTATTTTTTCTATTATTTGTTACAAAAATGGTCTAATTTTAGCATGTCTAAAATGCCACAGCCCACCAACCTTGTCTTGCAATTCAACTTTTATTAAACGAATGGAGGTGCTAAGGATTGAACTCTAGACCACTTGGTTACATAGGCTCTAGAGCCATGCCATGAACCATCTCAAAAGCCTAAGTTGTTAGCTGAAAATATATGGATGGTTTATTTTCATATTTAACTCCCTGAAACAGGTTTATATTATTATAGGTAGTAAATTCTAAGCCAACACGAGTAAAGTGTTATGGGACTTCTTTCAGTTCTTGATTGATAGTGTATTATGGCAATGAATGCTATGGAATGCGCAGATAGCAAGTAGACTGATCACAATGGAATTGAATCCAACCTTAATACTTCCCTACGAATAATCATTGGGATGGCCTATATTATTTACAAGTAAATTGTCAAACTTAGATGTACTATCATTCTTATTCCATAGAGAGATGTAGTACCTCAAGAGGTGTTAATGGATAAATCAAAATCAATAATTTTGAAACGAAAAACATATAAGAGTATATGTTCCACCAAGACATATATTTGTATGATATAAATCAACATCATATGAACGGAGAACAGTAAAAGTAAGTGCTCAATTTAGTTAAATGAACTTACTGGAACACCTGCAGCCTCACCCATTAGGCGCATATAATATCTAATCCCCAGCATGGCATCTTTTGCACTTAGCATTGCTTTAATAACTGCTTCCCGGTTAGGTTCAGAAGCTTGTTCTATCCACTGATCAAGCAATTTGAATTTCAAAGTTAAAAAATCTACATGAAAGAAAAAAAATCACTTATATATGAAAAGATCCTAGAAATAAAAGTCTCAAACAAGAAATTATCACAATTGGACTTGTGAAGTTTACAACCTGAAACTGAAATCCAGACTAAAATGTCTACAAAACTTCATATTACGTTGACATGAATCATAGAATTATCCCACATGGGTGCTTCCTGATAGTCACAATATCTAATTTAATTTCTGGGCATGAGAAGCAAAGTAGGAATAACCTATTTTGATTGCTCTTCTTTCTCTTCTTTATCTTGACGCAAAATATAATTTTCAATTACGCCCCCTCTACCCCCAAAGGATCAGTTCAGTATGCCCTTCAAACTGGGGATGAAAAATCAATGGATGTGTTTCCAATATAATTTTTAAATCAGTCTAATTACAAACACTCCATTGTTCATTTTTAAGTGTTACAAAACTGACCATTCAAGTAGGGCCACATAATTTTGACATCATTCCATAATTATGAGATTTGAGTTTACTGTGAACTATGAAGTTCATAATTGTCAGGCAATAGGGTCGTCAAGTATGAAGTATGTCAAGAGGTACAATAAGGATGCCAAAATTTCAAGTTAGTTCCAACTTTACATCCAGCCACAATCAGATTCTGGTCTTGAAACATATAATGAGTATGGTTGTTGCCTGCAAATAAGCTTCTAGTCTATACCCTCTCCAGTGTAAAGAATATCCAAGGGGCACACAACGTTTAAGTTATTTGATTCTAAAAGGGAAAATTGTCAATCAATTTGCTTTGGTAGCATAAGTATACAAATTCTGATTTAAAATCACTTCCATTAAATTGATGTCAAATGATCTCCAAGAAATACCTTGTCTGATCTTAGCATGCTGCAGCTGTCAATCACAGATTTATATGCACTCCATTGTTCCTTTGCCAATTTGCTTAACAAGTTTAGTTGCATTTCCAATGCTGAATTTGCCACTGACAATCTTCTCCACGTGTCCAGGGACTTCTGAGGGTCAGACTTTTGCCATTTTTTGACAGCCCCAACCATCGATGGCGTGGATGATCCACCAGTTCCAGGTTCTCCTAGTAACTAAAAAGAAAAAGATATCATTCAGCCTTAGAACCAAGAGAATTCATATGTCATAGAATCTGGCCGAAACACAATTCAAAACCCTCGGTATTACTCATCTGCAGATACTGATACCACTGCTGCCACTACCAATACACGGGTGGATTTACAATGAAAGGTAATTCGGTAAATACTGAAATTGAAACAAATAATATAGGGTTTCCAAGAGACCATACAATCTCCCTAACTAGTCTCAATATGCAGGTGAGGACACAAAACAATCCAATCCTCTTATGTATCTTTCAGCTTCTTTTACATTTAGTTTGAAACTACCTAACTGATTTTTAAGTACTATTTATTCAGAAATTATTGGAAAAAATGAAGCATCAAGCTTTCTTTTTGTTAAACTGGCAACTTGTGCTTTTCAAAACTAGGTTAGTGAACTTGACTTTAAGCATATTATAGCAGAAAAGAATGTCTCTTAGGTCATTATATGCAAATGCATTTCAAGGTTTACATAGGCTTCACACAGAAAAGTACAATGATATAAAACAACATACAAAAGATATAAAAAATGAACAAGCTGTTAATGGCTCTGAGCATTCTTGTTAACTAAAACATCTGAAATTAGTTTTATAATTTTCTCCACATGATTCTCGTAAGCAATTGTACTCTAGGCAATCCTTAATAAATATCACAGATGCTTAAGTAGCTTACGGCGCTGAATTTCCACATATAGGAAGAACCCAAGT
Source organism: Macrotyloma uniflorum (assembly GCA_016859785.1). NCBI lineage: Eukaryota > Viridiplantae > Streptophyta > Magnoliopsida > Fabales > Fabaceae > Macrotyloma > Macrotyloma uniflorum. The sequence continues at coordinate 5,138,029 of BDMB01000001.1, forward strand.
ACGCACATTAAAAGTCAACATCTAATCAAACAAATGGTCAGAACGTTAGACATTGTAAGACACAATTGGTAATCATGAGTCCAAAAATGTGGATTGCAGAGATGAAAAGCAATTCATGGAATTTTGAAAAGCCTAGAGGATAGCTAAAAGGAGAAGACTCTACCTAACACGCAACACAACATTTTTTCTTTATTTTTTTTCCATTAAAGGGTGGTTGTGAATTGAAACCAAATGCATAAATAGAGTCAGGACTTGGGTGCATCCCACCACCGCTATCCTTTCAACCAGAAGAGAGACAGTAGGGGCAGAAGGGAGGTGGGGCAGGGAGTAAGTGCCCTCATATTTCTAAGACATAACAATAAGCAAGATTCAAGTTGCTTACAAGAGTCATCAAAGGTGGTAAAGAGAACTCAGTTGTGTCATGGTCCCATTTTCCTTTTATAATTCTAGTAAGAACATCTGGTAAAGGCACTGCTTTATCTGCAATCTGCAATGTCAATAAAACAAAACAGAATGAAGTTATTGGGTTTCTGGAACATTTCTACTAATTCCAAAACAAAATTTGCTCAATGTAAGAGAAAACCAACAGAAGAGTCCTAACATGCTTGTATTAGCAAATGGGAAAAACACAGATTGCAATGCATGGGTAAAAAATATGTTTGTCAATAATCTCAAGATGATATAAGAACATATTTTTCATGAGCATTTCAAGATCTCAAAGATATATTTGTCAATAATCTCAAGATGGAAACCGAGTATGGGTAAAAAAAAAAGGGAGGGTGCCAGTTCCATAACATTTCAATTGTACATGCATATCTCTTCATATATAGAGTGAGATCTACTTACTCCATTTGAAGACTGTTCAAAGACATTAAATTTCACCAATCCAATCGTCAAATTGAAAGCTTTCATTACAATGATAAAATCTACAAAAAACTATAAAATTTTAAAACTGTTCGATACTTCATCAAATAACTTCAATTTAACATATAACATGTTTTTTTTTAAATACAAGTCAATGGCATCTATAAGATTACAAACCAAAAAATGTCTAATTTATCTAAAATTTAATGCTCATGGTCATTGTAATAATAAGACAAGATTCTATCCTAAAAAAAATGACAAGTTTAAATAGTTTGATTGGTGATATGAAATGTCTACGGAAAGATATTAAACAGAATATGAGAGGAGAGGGGAGACCTGGGTGTCAGAAATCACTTCTGGTGAAAACCGCACATAGCGCTGACTGCCAAATACAGCTGAGCTGACATCAAACCCGCTGCCTACTTTCCCCTGTGCAATACAGTGTGCAGTTTGAGCAATTTTATGCACCATATCAAGATCTGCAACATCCTTCCTTTCCCGGTGATCTTTCGAAGAGGAAAGCTTCACAACATCAAGGTAATGAAGTAAGGCAGCAACTACAGCCGTAGTCATCGCTGCAGATGAGCCCAAACCAGTTTTAGCCACTTCAGGCTTGCATTTTCCTCCATCAGCATCATCGGCATTGAAGGTGATGGAGGAAAAAGGTGGAAGGGAGGCCAACGATTCTGGCGTCAAAGGGAGTCCACGTCTCTCAATCTGCAGAAGCGTTTATTAACAAATAAATATCTTGGTCTAAACTTTTAAATTCTCAAATCATCAAAATAAAGGGTAATTTACCTCATTCCTATACGAATAAAAATCATTGGAACCCAAAATTGTAATGTCAAGACCTACAAGATCAATCCAGTTACAAAATCGGACGTTTAAACCTGTTTTTTCATTTTTCAAAAGGGTGGAGAAGCGTGAAATCACCTTGTAAAAGCAGTTTGTGCAACACCTCCTTTTTACTCTGGTCAAAAGTGGCATAAGCAGCAGCGACGGAATACTGCACCGCGTATTCGACAAAAGGATTTCTCGTATCACTGAAATAATTAACCAACCAATCACAGTAATAAATCAAACATTGATAAACCACAAAGAGCACAGTATTAAAGCGACCAAACATAAAATTTCTACATGGCTCGCTAACAGTGAAACAATTAATCTGAAACGGAAAACATGCCTTGAGGAAACGGTTTGGATGGCAAGATTTTTGAGCGCAAGTTTGTAGTGAGCTTCTCTGGAAAGCTGAGGAGAGGTTAATCTGATATCTGTCCATGCCTGAATGAAAATCAATAAGAGAAAGTAAGTCAAAGATAAAAGCAATAGTGGGAAGAGAGAAGAAGTATACACAGACCCACGCCCAGGAATCGGATGTGATTTCGTGGTGAAGGGGTTTGATGATGGCGTAAAAGCGAGCGTTTGTGCTGAGGACAAGCCCTGCATTGGGTCGCTCCAAAATGAGGTAACCACCGGTCATTAACACTTTTCCAGGAGCTGAAGTAACAACCCTGTCAATTTCAATTTTAGTTCGCAAACACCACAAGTTCAATTCAACTCAATTCAATTCAATTGCAAATCGATACTGCAAAGTGCAAACCAATGTGAGTGGTGATGTGATTAGTTGTTGACTTACTCGGCCATCGCTGTTATGCAACTCGAAATGGCTGAAACGGTTGCTGTAGATGCGATGCGATCACCACCACTATGGTTTCTGTTTCAGTTTCAATGTGTGTTATGCTTCCACGAGTGAAGAAGAAGCAGAAGAAATAATGAATGGCCTCGCGTTGCACGTGGCGGGTTTAGGTGCAGTTTAGTTATGGAAGAAGTAAGTACTCTTCTACTGTTCCATATTCCAATTTTTTAATTAAGATACAAAATTATTTGAAAAATTTATAATTACGAATTGAATTTTCTGTGAATATTTTTTTCCAATTAAGCTATATAATTTATTTTTATTTATTCATTTTTTTCTAACTATTATTATTGTAGCATTTGTGTTTGTTTTATTGATTTTTTATGTGAATTAATATTGGGATGTATATTGTAGTTAAGTTATCTAAACTATGGGTAATGTGATAAGTCTAAATAAAGATACAGAGAAAAACAAGCTATACACTGCATAGAAAAATAAACTTAAAAATATATAGTAAATTTATTTAATTTTATAATAATTAATTTAAAATACATAACAGTAGTGATTACGTGGAGATTAACCAGTACTAATTTAAAATTAATGCAAATGTTAAGTTTATTGTATTTGTGAGTATTTCTTTTTACCTGTATTTTTTAATCTTAAAAGTGGATAAGATCAATAAAGATAATAAAACTTTCTTTTTACTAAATTTTAATGTAACTGTGTTTCCAAAACACAAATTATAATTGTAAGATTTTTCGGTCATTTACGATGTATTTGATGATGCATTTAGAAATAGAGAATATAAATAAAGAAAGTTAAAACAAGAAAAATAAATAAAAAGATAAATTGAGTTGTTTGGTTGAAAAAATAAATAAATAATATAATAAGAACGTATTTTGAAAATTGTTTGCTTTGAGGGACCTGAGAAGAGATAAATTTAGCACATTTATAAAATTACAATTATACTCTTTTTTGTTCCAATATTTTAAGTATCAAAGGGTAAATAGGTAAAATGACAACAATATCAGAAAATTTGTCATGTGATTACATTGATGGCAAGAAGTAGTCACATTATCTGAATTTTATGTGTTGAAAATCTTATGTATCTGTCCATTTGTTTTATTTTAATTATATATATATATATATATATAAACTATTTCCTTCGACAAAATATCTATGTTTACAATCAATGATGAAAATAATATTTTTTATATTATCATTTTTGAAAAAGATAGGTGATGTCTTTGTTCTACAGATAAGACAATTTTAAATTATTCATATACATTCTAGTGATTACATTATAGTTTTTAAGTTTAGATTTTTTTTATAATTTAAATACTATTTGATTAATCGATATAAACTGTTTTTACTTGTGTTAATCAATGATAGTTAATTATTTTTCCTTCGACTTTTATAAAGAGAATAGAAAGTAAATGAAAATTAAAATTACATCACATAAGTCATTTTGGTAACGCACCTTGACATTTAAGATTTAATGTGTGTTTAGTATTAAATTAAATAATCAAGCATGAATCTTAACATTCACAGATGAAATTTTGGGGATGCTTGGAAGTCAATTTTAAACACGAGTAAGAAAAACGATTTCAAATTGAAACTACTGTACATCAACCTAAAATCAATTCCTATCGAACGTGATCTTTTTCTCATATTTACCATTTTTTTTTTCACAAAAAAGATGCAAGATTATCATTAATTTACCTCCAAATTCACCAAAATTGTAATTTATTAAAGTATATATCCAATTTACTAATGACTTAGATTCATACCCTTTATTCAAAAGATAAGGAGACAAAAGAATTAGTTGTTTTGCCTAGTTATGAATGCAATTGTTTTATGTTCTTCTTTAAAAGGATAAGAGGAAAAGAGTGTTATCCTTATACCTAACACTAATTCCATGCCACGAAGGATTCTCCAAAGTTCTGCATTGAAAGAAAAACAACCAATGCCATATTTTAAAGTTAATTCTAAATTAAGAACATGTGAAACTTCTAAAGATTAAATTAACATCTGATTGATTCTAGACATGTTTAGGCTCACCAAATATAATTGCAAAAATAATTTACATCATAAGTTGTGGTATATTTTCACATTATCATGCAGTAGAATGTAATACTCGACAAATTATGCCTGCATGTCTTAAAATTGTAGATTTGGTTTTGCCCTAAAAGAAAGAGTTGTCATATTTGATAGCAGCTAAATGATTAGTACATAGATTTGGAAGATAGTGTAAAAGGTGGAAGAATTACTATACTATGGTGATGATCGAGCACGCGGTTGTGGAAACTTTCGGGGAGAAGTTCGGCAAATTGGGCACGACGCGTTCAGTGGAAGCCATTCATCGATGCAATGTGCATGAAAGCAGTGTCCACATTCAGGAATGGTTTTCACTGTCTCTTTTGGCATGTACTCTGAGAGACATATTGAGCAGATTTTGTCACCCTTCTTGGGTAAGCGTCTGTTCTCACCTATAACTATTTTTGGATAGGATTCAATTGTGGGCCTGTCGAGGCCCGACACTGTGGTGGGCCGTGAGCCCACAAGAGGCTCAAAATCTGCCACCGTTTCATGAGCCCAAGGTCGATCTTGGTTCCCTATTTTGAGCCAGCTGCATATGCAACTCAATACTCCAAAGGAGCATAACAAAGCTGGTACTCCTATGCATATGGCTATGGCGTAACGGGCACCACGGGATATCCCTGTCAGTGTTCAAACTTCATGGTTAATTCTTTCACAACATTTATATCTCAATAATTGTAGTATCTAATTTCACAATTCTGAATGTTTAAGATATCTAATTAATTAGACATGAACTTCAGAATGGTTATTTTACACACAAAAATCTGCCATCCAAGTTTTTAGCTGAAGAAAAAAGACTATGACGATCACATGAGTGACTCCTACACTAGTGTTTTGTAATCTCCTACAAATCATGTTCTTCATTTTGAATGAACTTGAAACAAATAATCTCTGTCGTTTTCTCTTTATTAACATTTCCACAAATTCACCACAAAGAATGATACTTTTATATAAGGACATATAATATAGAAATAATTATATTTTTATTCATCCAGTTGACTAACCAGGTTATCAACAACCACAAGTAATATACATGGCAATCAAAGTTTCCCTTATTTTAAATTTGTTGATGTTATGTTAGAATAAAAGTCCAAAAACAGTTTTACTATTAAATAGAAGTTTTAGATGAGTTTAATTTATATCGTGTAAATAGAGATAAGAAATGACAATAGAATGTCTATAACGTAGCAGGTACATGTCTATATATTATTATTCCCTTCAATTGTTTATATATGAAATGAAATATATGACCAATTCAATTCAAGACTTAGAAAAAAAATTAATAATAACATCGTAATTTTTTTTTAAAATATTTTTAGAATTATGATTTAATGATAGTATAATTTAAAGACATTATTCGTAATTTATAAAATATATTTTTTTAAAATAAGGTTATCTTTAATGCGATCACATATAAAGATATTTTAAGTTAAGCAGCATTACTTTTTTTTTTTTTTTATTGATTATATGTCATATTTGCTTATACAAACACTGTCTTTTTTAGTTTTATGTTATAAAAAGAGATGTAAATAGAGAAAATATTTTAATAATATGAAAATTAATAGTAAAATCCACAAAATTAAATTAAGTACTCATATTAGCAATCTTAATATTAAATTATTTTTTTGTGTAAAATGTTTAAATTTATGTAACATTATAAAATCTACAACTTTAAAATAAACAACTATGCAGCATTATGAATGTTCTAAATATGACTTATAATTTTAATATACCAATAAATACGATTATCTGTATAAAAATGAGTGAATATCTTGTTAATGAATTATAATAATTTAAAGATATAAAAAAAGTTAACAATCAATGTATCTTAATCTAAAAAATTGTTATGTTTTAATAACTAGACTAAGAAAAATCAATACTCTCTCGATTGACAATTAAAGGTAATGTTGACATTATATATTTTTAAATTTAAAATTATTTTTACTTAAATTTACATTTTATCCAAAATAATTTTACTATAATGATTTTTTTAATATCTTATTTTTAAAACAATTTATTAATTTATCTATTCCTTTCTTTTAGACAAATGTTAAGAAGATCTCTCAGAGTTTTTAAAATAAATTTTTATTAAAAATGTCATTAAATACATTTTTACTCCTATCTAATGTATTCTCAATGTAAATTGTAATAAAAAAAATATTTTAAAAATTTTAATTAGTGTTTTTAAAAACACTAGTCTGTATTTGTTAGAGTTTCCTTTTGCCTCAATTTGTCTCTCTCAATATCAGTTTGTCTTCTGAGGAAATTAAAGAAGAGACCAGGAAAAGATAAAATAGAAAGAAAAAAAAAATATATATATATATATATATAACCTTATTATTTCTCGTGTATTTTTTTTATGATATGTTTTAATTTTAGTAGCTTATTTCTCTTTGATAAAAGATTTTCAATTTTTACTTTATTTATCATATATTTTCACTTTATAAACTTGTATTATCCAACTTATTTCTCCTCTCTTTCTTTTGAGAGAGATAATTGGCCATGGAGTGTTGACAATTTAACGGGTAAAATAGTTTTCGATACCATAATTTTTCTATAGTTATGTGTTTAATATATTATTATATTTAAAATTTTAAATGTACGAAAACAGTTTTTACTATTTAATGATTGATTTTAGTATTATAAATCATAAATCATAAATCATAAATAAAATTAGCTAAAACTTTTGGGCTACGCAGTGGGTGGGTGGGGCCTACCTTTTTCAGGAACACCGGAGCAGTCAAGCTCGAAAGTGTCGTTACTCTTGAAGCCGCACCGGCTACCGTGGGACTCGCACCTCCCGCACGCCGGCGAATCCCACGACAGTCGCAGATCTTCGCCGAGTTCCGACGAAAGGACTCGATCGTAAAACGGCGACTGCACAGGCACCTTCACCGTCTCCACCAAATGACACACCGAAGACAAGTGGCTAACCACAGTCGGAGAAGGCGTCGCGAAAACGACGTACTTGGGAGAATCGCTGAGACAACCTATGGGACTATATCGACTAACGAGGTACTTCAAATTGGCGGAGCAGTTGAAGAAGGTGAACTGCTGGTGGTAAACGGCGCGGAAGGGAGTGATCGAGAGGTTGAGAGAGAGGAGGCGGTTGGGGAGGCAGTTGTCGGGATCGTTCACCCACAGTTGCTGCGCGGCATAGTTTATAGCTTGGATTTTGAGTGGGGCCCAATTTGGTAGGTTGAGGAGTGTTTGGGCGTTTTGGGTGCAGGAGACTATGAAGCCTGGGTATCCGCATGGTTCTGCTTGTTTTCCTTCTATGCGGAAGGGGAATCGGATTAGTGGCTCGTCACCCTGGCAAACGCTGTCTAAACAAGTTTCTATGCTTGCCTGAACTAGTAGAGGGTTCAAGAGGATGAAGAGCATGAGTATGGGATAGGGGATTTTCATGTTTGGGAAAATCGTGTGTTGACTTTGGGTTTGGTTGAAATGGAATGTGTGGTGCTCCACTGTTCAATATTCACATAACCATATTTATATTATATACCAATACTTTGCTTTTATTGGTTACCCCAATAGTTAGTGTAGATAATGTACTGGGGATGGGTTTTTCTGTGCGTCATCACGCTTGTCAATTGAATTATTTCAGAATTCAGGTATTGCTTGCTTGAAAAGCATAGAAGAGAAGCAATTGAAAGCACAGTGGAATATCGCGATTTCAGATTCAACACCTTATGTGTGGCTTAAGCTACATTTAATTTGGATTTCTATATAGGCTTCAGTTTCACTATAAACATCAATAATTTAGTTGTAACTTTTTCAGGTTACTCCACTTTCACAATTTTAAAACGATTTCCTTCAATTTAATTCGTTTTATACTTTTTTTTATCAATTTGAAATCTTTAAATCTTTTGTCTCTTGTTAACAGTTTGACAATTTTAATACTAATTTAAGTTGATTTATAAGCACCGCTACTTGATAGATAACCAATAGTATATAGTATTCGAAACATCCAAATTCGCAGTGTTTAGCGTCTTATTTACTTCATTATTCATTTTTAAGTGTATCCAAATTCATCTTAGTTTCGAATTTCACATCAACTTATCCTCTTACACAACAAATCAATATTTGAAACTTCATCAGCAAAGAACATTGCAATCAGTCAGCATTTGGCTGTGGAAAGATCAGTCAGATGAGATGAGATGAGATGCAGACGCTCACATATTCAAGAACTCTACTCATTAAAAAAAAACAATTCAAAATGGAAACAAGAACGTAAATCATTAATTACCAAACTGTACATTTCATTCCACACATTCAATAATTAACTAAGACTAAACTTTCCAGCACGAAGCTTCTGCTCTGTGCATGAAAGGAACCTTTCTAATTTTCTAGGCACTACTAACTTAAATTGCTTCTTTATTGTTCGATCTACTAAAACTGTAAGAAACGAAAAAAGACGTAAGGCTCCCAAGTCATCACTGTGTATTTGCCACTGCAACAGTGCCTCTCTTGGTTAGGTCCTGCTGCTGCTTGATAAGTTCGTCTGGATTCCCAGCAATATTGTGCTCTATATCTTCATTCGTGAGGTAACTGTCAACTTGTGCTGCAGCTTGTCGCCCCTCTGAAATTGCCCACACTACCAGGGACTGACCACGTCGACAATCTCCAGCTGCAAACACCCCTTTAACACTTGTTGAGAAGCGACCGTACTCTGCCTTGAAGTTTGACCTATTGTCTCGCTCCATACCCAATTTCTCAGCAATTGTCTGCCAAGCCCCGAGCACAGAAATCAGTGATTACCAACTTTATAATGTACATAATTTGTAAGAAGGCAGGTAACATTCCAATAAGTTAAACACAATCTATGAAATATGGCCTCTAACATTACTAGTGTCTAACATTGGATACGTATAGAAACTCTAATAATATGAAATGAGTGAAATAACAAATTATTAAAATTATATAGTCACATTTAAAAACCAATCATTTTAGTCTAGATGAAAAAAAAAAAGAGGTGAGATTTTTGTATAAGTTAAAAGATAAATACTTTGTTTAGTGTCTAATAAATATGAAATGAGAGAAATACCAAATTATTAAAATTAATTATATATTCACATTTAAAAACCAATATTTTCAGTTTTCTGTGATACAAAGTCTAGAGAAAAAAAGAGTTTGAGATTTTTTTATAAGCTAAAAGATAAATATTGTTTTTAATAATATGTGTCTGTGAAAGTGTTGGTTCAAAGTGTCGAAGGCAACAAGAGTAATTTTTTTATTGGAAACCTATTAAGTTTCTAACACGTTTGCGATAAGTTTCGGGGAGGTGTTATGAACTTATGACAAGATATGAAGCTATTAGGAATACTCACAGGTTCAGGGCCAAGGAATCCCATGGCTAGTAAAACTAGGTCAGCCTCAATAATCTCCTCAGAGCCCTCAATTTCCTTAAATTGAAACTTCCCAGTGGCATCCTTCTCCCAGCGAACACGTACTATTTCAAGTCCCTTCACTACTCCACTTTCATCTCCCACAAACCGCTTAGTCAACACCTCATAAGATCTTGGATCTTTCCCAAATTTTGCTGCACCTTCTTGGTGCCCATAATCTACTCGGTATATGCGAGGCCACTGTATTCCAGAAACTCTCAGTAGTTAAAAAATAAGTCAAGTGCACAATTAAAGGAGTCCGTTAACTTTAAAAGGCTAATTTTAGTGTATGCTCCTAGTAATGTCAAGCGAAATGTCCAATTTCTATGATAACAGATTGGCTGAAAAAATAAACACAACTTGTATTTCACATGGATCTAACCTGTGGCCACGGGTTGCCTGGGGCCCTAGTTTGTGGTGGCTGCGGGAGAAGTTCCAGATTTACAATGCTACTACACCCATGCCGAATGGATGTACCTATGCAATCTGTGCCAGTGTCACCCCCACCAATGACCACAACTTTCTTTCCCTTGGCAGAAATGAAGTTACCATCCTGGAGATTGCTATCAAGCAAGCTTTTCGTGTTTGCATGGAGAAACTCCATGGCAAAATGAATTCCAGACAGTTCCCGCCCAGGTACTGGGAGATCCCTGCATTGAAAGTAAAACTTCCTTTGAAGCATCTCTTATCAACAGTTACTTTTTCAATTATACAATCCATTCCAAGTAAAATTGAACTAAAACTACAAACGATAATATATAGCACTCCTGAACTGTATGTCTTACCTTGGTTTTGTGGCTCCCACAGCCAAGACAATAGCGTCATTTTCCTCTCGAAGCCTGTCAAGAGAGTATAAAGAATCATGCCCGACATTAGCATTCACCACAAAGTTAATCCCCTCCTCTGCCATAAGGTTGACCCGCCGTTGAACTATATCTTCTTTGTCAGCTTTCATGTTAGGAACCCCGTACATCATAAGCCCTCCAACCCTATCAGCTCTTTCATACACTGTTACTGTATGGCCCATTTTATTCAGTTGATCAGCAGCTGCCAGGCCAGATGGTCCGCTTCCAACAATGGCCACTCTTTTCCTGTATTAATGAAGATATAAACTAAGGGTACTATTTACCTTGCCGATAATTGCAAAAAACATTAATGGACCAGTTTAATAATAACTACATCAAAGCCGAACAGTTTAATAACTAAAAGTTACTAGGCACAATATTGTGGATTGTACATTTATAGCTATTTGATTGAAAAGCAATATCAGAAATAACGGAAATAAAACTGAAGAGATGTCAAATAGGAGGAAAAAAGTTCATACCCAGTTCTACTCAATGGAGGTCGTGGCACCATCCAACCCTCCTCAAAAGCTTTGTCTATGATGGCACATTCTATGCTTTTAATAGATACTGGATTCTCAATAATACCAAGGACACAAGAACCTTCACAAGGTGCTGGGCATACCCTACCAGTAAACTCTGGAAAGTTATTTGTCTCAAGAAGCCTCTCTAGTGCTTCACGCCACCTATTTTGGTATACTAACTCATTAAATTCTGGTATTTTATTTCCAAGAGGACACCCAGAGTTTTCCTGTAAGTTTATTCAGGTATCTTTAGTCTAAATGATGAAAGTGAAAATCCGAAGTAGAAAAAAGGAAGAGAGAAGTTCATGGAAGGGGGCAATGCACACCTGATGACAAAAAGGAGTACCACAGTCCATGCAACGGGCTGATTGGGTTTTCAAAAGTGGACCAGGTTGTGTTTCCTTCATCACTTCCTTCCAATCATTCATTCGAGCATTGGGATCCCTGTACTGAACACCTTCCCTCTCATAAGCAACAAAACCTCTATGTTTGACAGGATCAATGACTTGACTAGGCCTTTTGGAAGATTCAGCCTGTTGAATCGTCAGGACATATTAAAAGACATCAGCCAACTAAAAAGTTTAAATGAGTAATCAAGTATCAACCAGTTTTAAATTATATGAAATTTCGATGAATTGATTTATTTCATATGATAAATTTTACTTCAAAAGTTGGACTAATTAAAATTTAACAATCATAAAAAGATATTAAAGATTTAATTTAGCTCAAAATGTAAGTATGCCAAGAGTTATATTTGGTGTAAGTGGACCCCATCTTATAAAAAAGGTTACGATTACCTCACTAGGCTTCCCATTCGATGATGCAGTAGCCAGTTTCTGGAGCTCTTTAAAAGCATCTTTGTTCACCAATTCTGTTTCACCTTGCTCCTCTCCATGTTTAGAAGCAGACTCTGCGGCATCTTTGGGAGCTTCCTTCAATTTCATACTTGCCAAAACTCGTTTATACTCCTTGGGAAACACTTTGATAAATTTTGGAAGAAGATTATCAAAGTCAGCAAGTACTTCTTTGGCAAGCACACTATTTGTGTGGCGCTGATGTTGTTGGATCATCATTTTTAGAGTAGCAATATCATCTTCCTCTTCAATCTTATCCAGATCTACAAGCTCACGGTTGCACCGAGATAGGAATTCCCCATCCATATCAAGAACATAAGCAATCCCACCGCTCATACCTGCAGCAAAATTTCTGCCTGTTTTTCCAAGTACCACAACTACCCCACCAGTCATGTACTCACATCCATGATCACCAACACCTTCCACCACTGCCTTAGCCCCAGAATTACGCACACAAAACCTTTCAGCTGCCATGCCATTGAAATATGCCTCACCAGATGTTGCCCCATACAGAGCCACATTACCAATTACAATATTCTGCTTAGGATCAAAGGTACTCGCATTTGGAGGATAAACTACAATCTTGCCACCTGACAATCCTTTACCAACATAGTCATTGCTATCACCTTCAAGTTCCAAAGTGATGCCGGGACAGAGGAATGCACCAAAGCTCTGGCCTGCACTGCCCTTAAATCTGATGTGAATAGTGTCAGTTGGAAGACCATTTAAGTGGTACTTTTTAGTTACCTCATGGCTTAGCATAGTTCCCACTGCACGGTTTACATTAAGGATAGGACTTTCAATGTATACCTGTAGACCCTTTTCCAAAGCAGCATTGGACAGACTTATAAGCTTATTATCCAAGGCCATGTCCAAACCATGATCTTGTTTTTGAACACAGAATTGAGCAGCTTCTGGTCGCAGTTCAGCTGCAGGTCTAAGCAATAAAGAGAGGTCAATGTTCTCTAGTTTCTCATTGCTTTTAGTGACTTCTTTATCAACTTCGAGCATGTCTGAACGACCAACCATCTCATTGACAGTACGAAACCCAAGCTGGGACATAATTTCTCTCATTTCTTCTGCTATCATGAAAAAAAAGTTAATGACGTGCTCGGGTTCTCCAGCAAACTTCTCTCTTAGAACTGGATCTTGGGTAGCAATGCCAACAGGGCAGGTATTCTTGTGACACTTGCGCATCATTATGCAACCAAGAGTAATGAGTGGAGCTGTGCTGAAACCAAATTCTTCTGCACCAAGAAGAGTGGCTATGGCAACATCTCTTCCCGTTTTAAGCTGCCCGTCAGTTTGGAGAACTGTGCGACCTCGAAGGTCATTAGCCACCAAAGTTTGATGGGTCTCAGCCAAGCCAAGCTCCCAAGGAAGACCAGCATTCTTTATGCCAGTCCATCTGGATGCTCCTGTACCTCCATCATGGCCAGAGATCAAGACATGATCAGCATGGCCCTTAACAACTCCACTGGCAACTACACCAACTCCAGCTTCAGATACCAACTTCACACTAATTCGAGCAGCAGGGTTCGCATTCTACATATTAACAAAAAACGGATAACGAGGATGAACACCCAGACAATGAAATCCAATGAAAAGCATCAATTGTAAAAGGATTGAAGTCAGATATGAACATACCTTTAGATCATGAATTAATTGAGCAAGATCTTCAATGGAGTAAATATCATGATGAGGAGGTGGGCTGATAAGTCCTACACCAGGAGTAGAATTCCTTGTGACAGCAATGTCTCCTATAACTTTGTGGCCAGGAAGTTCACCACCCTCACCAGGTTTAGCTCCCTGAGGAAAACATAAGTTAAAATAGTACCGTTCTAGTATTCTATATTCAATGACAAAATTCAACCTTCCCTGAGGTCAAGTGAAGAAATCAATTATGCATGCAAGAGCAGTATGATGTTAGAGACCGTCTGATGATATGTTATATACTATCAGGAAAATAAACAACAACTTCAAATCCATATGTGATATTTTTTACAATTACCTGGGCCATCTTTATCTGCAATTCATCGGCATTTGTAAGATAGTAACTTGTAACTCCAAATCTCCCACTAGCAACCTGCTTGATAGCACTCCTTTTAGGGTTCCTTGAGCCATCAGAAAGAGGCTCCATACGAGATGGCTGCTCACCTCCCTCACCTATGGTAAAAGTTAACAAATAATCATAAGAATAAGAAGAAAATTGAGGAGACTGATATAGTACAAATTGTACCAAAAAGCATTTTCATAAACACACACACACTTGAAAAAAACTTGACAGTTTTTCCTATAACAACATGGACCATATTTTCTTTAAAAGCAAACCTGTGTTGGATTTTCCTCCCATCTTATTCATAGCAGTTGCCAATGCTGTGTGTGCCTCCAGTGATATTGATCCATAACTCATAGCCCCAGTACAAAACCGCTTAACTATCTCACTGGCAGGTTCTACTTCGTCAAGGGGAACTTTCACTGCTGCCTCTTTAAATTTCAGAAGTCCCCTCAAATTGCAAGCTTTATTTAACTCATGAATGAGCTTAGAATACTGTTTATAGGCATCTATGCTGTTAGTTCTGGCAGCCTCTTGAAGCTTTGAAATGGCAAGTGGATCATTCAGGTGAATCTCACCACCTTTTCTCCAATGATAATCCCCAGGATTTGGCAATACTATTGCTTCAGCACTTCCAGGAGAGAAAACCCGAGAAGGAAAGGCTAACTCATGCAATTGAAGAGCATCACGAGCAAGCATCTCAAATGTTGCGCCCTCAACTCGACTTGGGGTTCCAGCAAAGCACCTTTCAATCACTTCTGATGAAAGACCCAGAGCTTCAAAAATCTGAGCACCTTTGTAAGAGGCCAAGGTAGATATTCCCATCTTCGCGAGCACCTTCATCATTCCATAGTTGCTTGCTTTGAAGTACTTCTTAATCAGCTCATCTTTTGAGTAGAATTCCCCACTTGCTTTTGGTGGGATCTTTCCATCAACCTGTAGTCGCCAAATTGCCTCTACAGCCAAATATGGACATACAGCATCAGCACCGAAGCCAACAAGTGTGCAGAAATGGTGCACTTCACGTGGCTCGGCAGATTCTATTATTAAGGCAACTCTAGTACGCTCAAGTGTTTTCACTAGATATTGATGGACAGCACCAACAGCCAGTAGGGAGCTCACAGCAACACGTTTCCTTGAGAAGGCTACAAGATGCAATATGAGATACAAATTGATCAGATGGAAGTGCAGTGTATATAGTATATACACAATACAAGCATAGTATAATACCTCTATCAGACAGCACAAGGGTGGTGTAGCCATCACTAATTGCATCATGTGCTTCTGCACATATCCTGTCCAAGGCTTCCTCCAACCCTTTCTTACCACGTCCCTTTGAGTATGTTATATCTATAACTTTGCTCTGCCATCCCCTATAATTCATTTTTTTAATGGCTTCCATTTCTTCTATCGATAAAAGGGGGCCTTTTAGGGAAAGACGGTGGCATTGTGCCTCGGTGATTTCTGTCAAGTCACCTTCTGGACCAACCATACATTCCGTGGAAGTGACTATTTTCTCTCGAATAGGATCAATAGGTGGGTTTGTCACTTGGGCAAACATTTGCTTGAAATATTCAAAAGTGAGTTTTTCTCTATTAGACATGACTGCTAATGGAGTATCATTGCCCATTGACCCAAGGGCTTCCGTTCCATCTTTTGCCATGGGAAGTAGTAACATTTCCAAGGATTCAACAGTATATCTACTTGATTAAAGCAGAATATAAAAAACATATCCTTTAAAAATACAATAGATAAAGTAGAGAAAATATTCAGGATGGATATTACGTACCCAAAAGCTTTTAGTGGAGCCAGTAAACCATGAATTCCCATATTTTCCATATCCACATCATCACCATACGCCTGTAACTCGTGGAAAATGTATTAGTCAGAATTGCCAACTACTAATTAATGCAAAGTTCACACGGATTTTTATTTTATACTTACCGGCACCACTCCTGCTATTGTTGGTGGCACTCTTTCAGATTGGTGAACAGACTCAACTATGTCTTTGAGTTCCAACTTCTGCTTTTTGAGCCATTCCCCGTATGGCCTTGCTAATGAATACTGTTCCTTTAAGGCATCATCATTTACAACAATATGCTTCTCAAAATCCACCAGAAGCATCATGCCCGGATTTAGTCTTCCTTTTCTACACACGTCTTCAAGAGGAATGTCTACAACCCCAACTTCACTTGCCATTACAACTCGTCCGCTGTGGGTGACATAAAAGCGGCCTGGTCGCAGCCCATTCCTGTCCAAGGTTGCTCCAAGATAGTGGCCATCAGTAACTGCAACAATATCAAGTTAATACCAAATTAAGAATCCATAACAAAGTGCGTGCTACAGAAGAAGCAGGTAATAATCAGTCCAGGAATTTCACATGCTATAAGAGCTGGCCCATCCCATGGTTCCATTAGAGCTGAGAAGTATTCATAAAATGCTTTGCGCTGGGGATCCATGTTCTTGTCATTTTGCCATGCTTCAGGAATCATCATCATAACAGCTTCGGGAAGACTTTTTCCAGACTGAATCAAAAACTCAAGGACACCATCAAAAGCTCCTGCAGAAGTAAAACAATATTATTATATAAAGTTATGAACATATCTGTGGCAAAAAAAAAAAAAAAAAAAAGATAAATTATCACCTGAATCAGATGAATTTGCATCCACAATAGGCAAAAGCTTCTTTAACTCATTCTCCGATAGACCAAGCTCCTTGCACTTCAGTAATCCTTCACGTGCCTTCATCCTATAAAATATAAGTTATTAGCTGATATATAGTCCTTGCAAATACAACGAGCTGTATCCAACACAAAGCTGTTACACCTACTTCAAAATCAACTAGCATCTTGAAAACTTGACTGGAACATGGTAGCCATTACTTAAAAAAAAAAAAAAAAAAAACAGGAAAAAGAGAGAAATAATAATGAATTAACTCTCTAATCCATCCATTTCAGCCATTTAAATTTGCAGAGCAGTATGGAATTCATTCTTCTAGGTCTCTTAAACTACAGTATAACAATACTTATTCCAGACATACCAGTTTACATTCCCTCTAAGTGTGTTTATTTCTCCATTGTGCCCCAATACACGCATAGGTTGAGCACGATCCCAACTAGGAAAAGTATTTGTGGAAAATCGTGAATGTACCTGTAGATCATGTACGTCAAGTTGTCAGTATTTGTGGCTATTTCTTATTACATATAAACTGTTGCAGAAAATCAAGAGCATAAATGATTTTTTTTTACAAGTACATCAATAAAAAATATACTGAATTTCCAGTAAAAATTCCAGAAATCCTATTCCATTTTCACCAAAATGACTTTTTCCCTCCACCGCTAAGATGAAATTGTCTTCCAGGCCAAGTAAAGACAGAACATCAGCAGAAATTTCTGTAAACATGATTATCTTCATAATGAACTGTCTTACCAACTCACCCGTTGCATCCAAATTCAAACAGTAATCAAGGAAGCGGAAGAACTTAAGAGATCATTCAAACCTCAATGCCTCAGAAGTCATTCCCCAACCTTGCATCTCTTCAGTTACTGGTTGTTCCACATGCTGTTTGTTGGAGTATATAGAGTTAGTGGAGAAAGAAGAGAAGTTAATGGATAATAGATTTACCAGGGCCATGTAGCTCGTAAACCTTTCATTGCCAAGGTCTGCAAAATAGTAATCCTTCAACTGAGCTGGTGTCAACTGACCTTTGTAAACAACAGTCCTGTGCAAAATTGGATAATGATTTAAAGTTGAAAAATAATTAGACATTGAGAGTAACCATAATTTATTTCTCAAAAATAAGAATGTCCCCTCTTGACAAAGTACCTTGATGAAAGGGAACAGATATAGAAATCTGTAATGCCATCATTATGGAGGTTTAATGCGGATGATATAGCAACCATGGACAGCTTCCTTAATATATACATCTGCAATGAGAGGAAAAAATTATCCATTAACTATGACAGAATGATTATTCAAATCTTACTTAAATTAATCACACAAAGTGAGTAGAACAAACAAATAAGAATCTCACTTTTCCCTCTTAAGCCATGAACTTTTGCTAGCATATTATTCCAAAAGTACTCAGGTTCAACTATATGTTCATTTTTAATGTTAAAGATATTAAAAGATACCTGTCTTTCCAGATCAACTTTTGACAGAGTGCTTGGAGTAAGAAACACTTGTTCAACCACAGGTTCAGTTAGCAGGGCGGATTTGCCCAATTCTGAGTTATCAGTGGGAACAGAACGCCAACCAAGAACAGAATGCCCCAGAGACTCAGCAACCTGACAACAAAAACACAGAACAAAAGAAATGCCACAAATATAAAATTAATATACCAGTTACCACGATAATTTTAATAGCAAAACACAAATAATAATCACTAGTTAAACTACATGTCAATGTCTATTACAACTACAGCATGCATGAAAGCATGCATAAATTAAATTTTAAACAACAACGAAGTTTCAAAATTAAGTTACCTTTTGAAATACACTTTTGCTCTCTTCCCTGCGACTGTTGGAGGTAGGCAAGAAAAACATGCCAACTGCATATTTTCCTGGTGGTGGAAGGTCAAAATCCACAACCTGCAAACAGCCAAACCAGTTAGAATCATCAACCTATAGGTGAAAACACTGCATCAAATTTCAGTAAATTTAAAATTATCCATATTTCCAGTCATCATCATGCTCCATGAAGAAGATACAGACCGAGGAATCAGTCAAAACCTCTACGGATGGAATTAAGAACTATTTGCTGTTTATTTATCCTTAACCCAGAACATCTTGTTGTGATTAATCTGATTCTCAAGTAAAAAGGCCTAGAAAAGCACAATGAAAATCTACATAGAAGATGAAATTTATTTCCATGATTTCAGAAATTAAAACAAAAAAAAAATAAAAAAGCAATTTCTTATGGTCTTTAATTCACTTAATTCGTGTTTAAGATCTGTACTATACTGCATTTGAATAATCTGAATTTTAACAATCCAGTCATTAAACCAAGTTATATTATACCAAAATCATACATGTAATAATTTACAGTCACCCGTATTTAGAAAATATGTGAATTAATAATTTTAAAAGGTTACTATAGTACATGGAGAAAAGAGATAGGAGCTTCTTTATATTTAGTTTTGTTTAAAAAGAAATTAAAAAAGAAATAGGAGATAGTTATTTTGAAATTAGACTTTATATAGTAGAGGTAATTTTTTATTGGCAATTAAAATATACTGTGGTGTAATTGACTTATAGATACGCTTTTTTTTTTATCTTATTTCCACCATTTTTTTCTATTCCTTTTCCGTCATATATGTAACTTTCTCTTTATTTTTATTTATATTTCTCTCTTCTTTCCACTCCAATCCACCCAAAAGCCCAAAAGTGATGTTGAAGTTTAGTATTTTTGAATTTTAAAAGTCAACAAAATTATATGGAATTTATCTTATGACAACTTCGAATCCAATTACATTTATTCGATTTAGTGCATTCAGTCCTACTAATGGAATAAATATTAACATAATTGAAGAATAATAATGAAATTCAAACCCCCAAAAAGAAAAGCATACTTCACAGCTTATCAGAAAAGATTCAAAGATAAATAAGAAGATGAACTGCGAATATAGCTCCCGCGCCGGCGCCGAATCTTTAAAATGCATGACCCGAAACACTTTGTCCGAATAAAATAATAATTCTGATTAAATTAATTTTAAATTAAAAGTTAATTATTTTTGTTTAATATAATAAAAACTATACTGTAAAATAATATAAAAAAAACAGTTACAAAGAAAAAACATATAAAAAATATAGAGTATATAAATTATATATATATATATATATTCAAATTAACTTAAGATATTTTAATCAAATTTCATACTTTTTTATTATTTTAAAAATCCGAATTAGACTCGTGAATTCTACTGATTATTTTAATAAAAATGTTACAAACTGGCTAAAATATAATAAATTGAAAATTGGATGACAAAACCACAAATTCATTTTCTCAATAATAAAAAATTAAAAACAGTATATACTAAATGGAATAATATGTCCTTGTAAAAAGGACAAGTTCTCCGTAAAAATTAAAATAGAATAAAATACCTCCTTGTAAAACTGGTGAGGTAAAGCAACCATGATCCCTGCTCCATCTCCGGTGTTCGCTTCGCAACCGCAGGCACCTCTATGCGTCATGCGCACCAGCATCTCCAAAGCATCGCTCACCTAGAGAAAAAAAAAACATACATGCTGAATCACAAAAAACGCAGCAGCACGCCATATCCAACTCACATGGAAACCGCAAAGTGGCACTCACCGTTTTGCGGTTACTTTCACCGGACAGTTCCGCCACGAATCCCACTCCGCAGGAGTCCTTATCCATGGACGGATCGTACAGCCCGAGAGGCTTCTTCGGCACGGCAGACATGGCCGACCGAACCACGACCCTCAGCTTCGGCGTCCGAAGAGGCCCCTCCGATTTCCAAACGTGAAGCCGCTCCGAACCCAGCCACCTCCCGCTCGAACGCAACCTCGTTCCCAAAAACTTCGTCAGTTTCACCGGACATCGAGCGTTAAACATCGACTTCTCGGTTTCGCAAGGAAGAGTTCTCGCTGAACAAGCCTTAAGAGCGGGAAGCGAGAGAGCTGACGACATCTTTTCAGGAGATTGTCAATATACAAAAGAAAATTTGATAAGACTTCGCTATTTGATTATTATATTAACTTTTTACGATGAAACTTTACAGATCTGGTCTCGGCTAGCAATGTTCTGGTTGAGATGGAAATCGAAGAAGCGCGAGAAGACTGAGCCGCCGCGAGGTGAAACGGTTGGTATGAGATCAGTGGATGGCAGAGAAGTAAAGTGTTGAATTTATAGAGTGAGTTCGTGAGCGAGTGAGTGAGTGAGGTGTTTGCTTTTTCGGTTTTCCTACAGAATTTATTTAAAAAAAAAAAAAGGGGTGGCTGACTGGGAGAGAGGAGTGGGGACCACGGAGATATTTATTTATTACTCTCTTCTTAAAAAAAAGAATCAGTTTTTTAACTATAATCTTTTATGTAGTTGAGTAATTAATAAGATAAGATACAAAATTATAGAAATTTGTTTCAAATTATTTAAAATTTTATTGATCTTTTAAGTGTATAATTAAAAAATCATTTAAGTCAATTTTAATTATCTAAATGTTTTCTATGTACACCTTATCTTAATGAATATTTTTAAAATAAAATAAATATGTTAAAAAAATTTTAAAGATAAAACAAAATTTAAATAAGTTATTATGTAAGTCACTATTAATTGAGAGCCACGTATAGCTAGAATATTTAGCTGTATTTAAAACAGAAAAAGTGAATTATCATCTAAATAATTGGACAATAATTAAATATATATTAATCTAAATTGGTATAATATTAATGAGGAATTTTTTAAAGAAAATTAAAGGAGTGTCTTTAATTTCACTAAACAAATTTTCAACTTTCAAAATTTGAAATAAATGAGTAGTTCATACTGTGTAATTAAAAAACAATCTTTTTTTTACTATATTTACTTCTTTTTAATTTTTTTTCCTTTTCGTAAGATTCTTATTTTTATTTAAGTATTATTATTAAAGTTTCATTTATAATTTAAATTTTTCACTTATTTTTTAATTAGTTTATATATAACAGCGTGAAAGATATGAGAAAAAAATAAAACATCTTACAAATATTTTTATTAAGATAAAAAGTTTTTTATTGATATTTCTAATTTTTTTTATTCTTTATTTTCTTATAATATAATATTAGACTGTTGAACTTAAAAAATAATAATATGATACAAATTAAGTTTTTAATTTTCATTATATATATATATATATTATACTATTTTTTTCATATAAAATATTTATACATTTTTGTTCTTACTTTAATGATGGGGAATACTTGTTTTTTTATGTAACTTTTTTTAATTGTGATAATTATTTTCAAAGTAAATTTATTAAATTATCATAATTATTTTTTATATTTTACTGGATATATTTTTTTATATTATTATATGAAAGAAATTAACTTTTTATAACTGTTTTTTAATTTATTTTTTAAAATATTATTTTATCTTTTAATAATGTAAATTCAAATAATTAAAACATAAGTAATTAAAATCAAAGGAACAGCACATGTTCATATCCTATTTCTTCTACTCTTAAAACTCTCACATCTGCAACTAAAAATAGATAATATAATATTTGTAATATTGTTATCATTGTATTTTATAAAAAAATGTATGATCTTCTATTTATTATATTACCTTCATTCTTAGAATTTTCTTTGTAATTATTATATTTGATGTGATTCATTTGTATATTTTTAATGTTATTTTGTTTAAATTTTTATCTTGTAGGTAGGAGATTTAAATTTAAAATATATTTTCTTATTTACAGTATTTTATATTATTTTTTTATCTCTTATTTGAGAATTTTATTTCCAAATACATCAATTCTTCTCAGACAAGAATTAGGTGTGTTAAGTGATATCGAATCATGATATTTTATACTTTTTATGCTTTTAAGTAAACAATTGTATCTTAATTATAAATTATAATTTTTATCTAATAATAAATATTCGATACAATAATTATATTTATTTATTCTTTAATTAATAAATTATATAAAAATTTAAAAATGTAAACACAAAATCTCGTAAATATGATATGTTTCGATACACATACTTGGTGGACCACTTGTGACATGTGCTATGCGGCATGAGACAACCGCGATTGATGGGTCCCACCACATAGTTAATTTTTGTTGTTACAGGTAAAAAAATTGTACAATCTACAAAATAATAAATAATAAAGAAAAATAATATACGTTTTAGTTATATAAATAGAAGATATAATATAAAAAGAAGTTAATATAATGTGATTTTGACCCAATTTAATAATATAAATAAACTATTTTCACTTATAAAATATAATATAATATTTGTAAAATCATTAATATTATGTTATAATAATTTTATCTTTTTCATTAATGATTAATGATCAAATACTGAATAAAAAAAACTTTTAATCTTTTCAATAATTAATTTTCTCTAAATTTTTATATTTATTTATATCCAGTATTATAATTATCTAAAATTCATCATTTTTATATATTTTATTTGTATCATCACAACTCATCATCATCACTTTTTTTTTGGTAGAATTGTCTTTTTATATTAAATATGAGTTATTTTTATTAGATTTACCTCCTTAATCATAACTTTTGTTTTCATAAAAAGTAACAAGTGAACAATAGAAACTGCATATATATTAACACATATCTAAAAAACAATAAAAAATATATATATTCAGCTTCCTTTGCTATTAAGTAATTTAAGAATTTTTTTGTTGAGAATAAATTATTATTTATTAAATTTTATTTGTATTAGAATATTAAATTATATTTTTTTTAAGAATATAATTTAATTTTGATGGTTTAGAAGAATATTAATTCCCAAAAAAAATTGTCTAAAAGGTAGTAGGTTAATAATATATTGGACACATTTATTTATTTTTGTAAATATCTCAAACATACTAAACCCATTCAAACATTGGTGTGGAAAATTTAATTATGTTCTCGAGATGTTGTGCATCTAATTATGACAATAATCTTGCATGAGCATGACAAGTTATTCTAACAATAAAGTATTCACAAGCTTCAATTGGAAACACATTATTGGCGGGTCCACTGTTATGTTAATCACTGAAGCAACACATGACAGAGAGGAAACATTGAACTGTGCCTGGTTTGGTTATGCATGTGCTTTGGTCAAAGCAAAGAAAAAAGTGAGTATACTAATTTAAAAAACCCATGTCATCAGTGATTAATTTATTAGTAAATTGAGATAGCAGAAACCAAAGACAAACAGAAAACTATAGACGGATGGTGATATATGCGGCACATCGAAGTTGTTGCGTGTGTTACTCTTCATTGTAAATATCCAAATTGTTTTTGATGTGTGCGTGATCCATGCGTATACGAGTTTGCAATAAATCATGAATTTAAATCTGTTGCAGGATATTGGCTATTGAGGGCGGCAATTACCAGTCTGTAGTCAAAACCTTGGATGGGTCAACTGCAATTTGATATTCCCAAAATTTTTAACATTTCGATGCTGTCATGGTGCCTGGTGCCTTTTGACTCTCAGTTCTACGCATGAACTGTGACAGAAAAGATCAATTTAAAGCAGTTTGATAATGCCAACACTCTTAAACTGCTATGGATTTGTCGACAGAAACAGTTTTTTCTTAATTTTTGTGTTGATTTTTATACTAGCAGACACTGTGTAAATTTATTGACTTTTACAATAATGGTTTTTAACAAGAAAGTGAATTTATAATGAAAAAAGAGTTAAAATGTAGAAAAACAATGTTTGAGAAACCTAATTTGAAAGGGTGGTTAGGGCCACATAAATTCAATCCAGGGTCTGGCTGTTTGATAAGTTGAGGAGCTAAGTGGCTAACTTCAGGCATTGACACGGTCATATTCTTTCGATCGATCGAAAAGACGCGTGTTAACCACAGCACCACATTTTTATCACACAAGTAGCTTTCACTATTTCTTCTACCAAGAAAATACTATCTTTTCGGGTCTCGTTTCGAGAAATTAGAGTTTTTCCAATGATTTATATTTATTCTTCCTGATATACTTCAAGTCAATTTAAGGTATTTAAGGTTTATCTTGTACTGATTTCTTTTTCATTTCACCAATTATTTCATTTCATTAAGATAATATTGAACTCCATACACAAATCATTTGTACAATATAGAAATATAGTATATTTAATTATTATTTCAATACAAACGATTTTTTATACATATTAAGAACAATATTAATTATAAATATGTCACATTTTAGAATAATTTTAAGATAATAGTTAATTTGAGGACAAAATGAAGAGAGAAAAAATAATACTTTGTTGAAAAATGAGATTAATCAATTTAAATTTTTTATATAAAGAAGAAAAAAAATATCAATATTTAAGAATATATTGATTTAGTATAAATGTTCATTGTATAAATTAATTATATACTATTTTTACAAATTACTTTAACTATTTTAATTAAAAAAACAAGTAGTATTTAAAAAGTAATTTGACTTATACATATAAAGTTTGATAATAAAAAATTTATAATAAATAATTTTATAAAAAAATCTACAACATAGAATAAAAAATACTTCATAAGAATTAATCAATTTTTTTTTCAACTTTTACCTATACAGAACTTGTTCTGTTTATAAAGTTCTTAATATTATAACCATTACATATATAACTTTATTATACTTTTTAAATGCTAGTAACTTATTCTTTAATTTATAAAAGTTGGACATTTTATTTTTCTCATTTTAAACATTTTTTACCATTTTTAAATTAAGATTTTATTGTTATTAAAATGCTCTAAGTTAGTAAGTTCTCTAAAATGTGTATATTATTAATAAATAATTTATTATTAAAATATGTATTTGATAAATATAGATGTGTTTAATAACTCGAATTGAGTTTTTAATGCATTAATTATAAAATTCTTTAGTTACAACAACTCAATGTTGTTATTAATTATAAGCACAATTAAATTATCAGTAGTTGAAATTTTATTTTAATTTTCTATTATTAAAACTTAAAATTCATAATAAACTCAAAAATATTTTTTTATATATATATAAATAACATCCAAATTGAATTTTGTTAAAATATTATAAATTGTAAAATTTATAACATATTCACAAAATAACTATTATTACTAAACAAGTCATATTACATAATATTACCTAATAAATTTATATCAAATTTGTATATATAATAAAAAATAATTTTTTTCTCCAAAAACAGTTAATTTTTTTACATTAATATTTATTCTCATATCAAATATATTATATATAAATTAAATTTAAATAAATTTTCTTTAATTTAAAATAATTAAATATATTAAATTTTATATAAAAAATATTTTTTGTATTATTAAGAAAATATATTTTATTTTTACAATATATTCTTTTGTTATAAAAAAAAATAATATTACCTACTAATTTATATTAAAAAATTATTAAAAAATAGAAAATAAAAGATAAAAAATTCAAGAAAAAAATTAAAATATTTTTAATTAAAAAATAAGATCAATAAATATTTTTATTTGTTATTATAATATATTAATATATAAATTAGAAAAATATGAAATATAAATATAATTTTTTATTTATTATAAAGTAATTAATTATTTTAACATATTATGTTGTTTTATTTTGATATTAAAATGTTAAAAATATTTAAATTAAACTTTAAAAATATTTAAGAAAATAATTATAATATTATTTTTTTAAATTATAAAGATTGACATGAAAAAATTAATATTAATGTTTATAAAAAAATTTAATATTAATAATTTTATACATAATTATAAAAATATTAAATTTAAAATTATTTTATCAATTAATAAAATAAAATAAATATAATTTTATTAATTTTACAATTTGATTTAAAACTTCTAATACGCAATATCATATAAAAATAGTTAATTAATTGAAAATTGTCATTAATTATTGAAGTGAGGTAATAAAATATTACTTTGGTGTTTTAGTTACTTATTGAGGTAATTGATGACAAAATTCTTCATGTATGATTTGTTTCAGTGTTTCTAAACATAATTATGAAGTTATTTTAGTATATATCTATTCTATTGCACATGCATACTTGTGGGGGGAAAGCGGTAGAAGTAGGATTATGTTTCTGGTGATGTTGAGTTAAAATTGAACTGAATCAAATTTATATCAAATTCAACTTTATTAGTTTTTTTAAAAAATGTATTATCTTCAAAAATTGCATTTAATTTCTTCTTTCAATTTAATTTTTAAAAAAATGAATTATTTGTAAGTAGAACTATTTAAACTCAACTGAAATATAACTATGCTATTGAAAATATACTTTTAAATGAAATGGTCCTTGACAATTTGATTCAATTTAATTTAGTCCGTTTAAGTTGTAGTGTAGTTTAGTTCAATTGATTTAAATAATTACATAATTAAGTTCAATTGAATCAAACCACTTAAAGTTATATTTAATTCAATAATAGTTTATTAGATAAATTAAATATATTATTTTAATTTGATATACTATAATTTATCAACTTTTGAGTGAATTTGTAATGGTGCATATATAAAATTAGTTATTTATCTTAGTGTTATGAAGGAGATTCTTTGAGTATGCTATTGTTTTAACATTTCTCTTTGAAGAAAAGGAACAAGATAAATGGTAGGAGATAAAATCTATTATCATGAAGCATGACAAACAAAAAGGTGATGGCACTACACAGAACTTTTCAATACGAGGAAAACATTTTTTTCTTGGAGGAAGATAATCAGATTCAGACGCCATTGTTTAAACAATGGTGACAACCAAAGTCTGATACATAAAAAAGAAAATATGAAAAAGACAAAAAAAAATCTTAAATAATATGAAAAGTATTATTATTCTTCATTTCGTCACGGATCGTAGGTGACAGAAACAGTTTGGACGTGCTAGGTTACTACGTAATCAAATCAAGCCAATAAGGAGGTGCAGTAAATACTTTACACTAAAGCAAATACTTCTATTTTTTTCATTTTTAGGTCAATTATTTTAATTACAGTTTTACTTGTAATTATTCTTTTATTATTAAGTATTCTACTATTAATCTTATATTATATCTTAACATATTTTTTATTAAATTTTAAATAAAATAAAAGCATATATTTTTAAGTAGACATCATATTTGTATAATAGAATAAATAATATAAACAGTGAAATGGGTGATATAAATAGTATAGTAGAAAATATAAAATAAATAATTATCTATCAATATTTATATATTGAAGTATAATATTAGAATAAAAAAAGAAATATAATAAATAATATATATATATATATTAATATAAAAATAAATTTATTTATTTATAAAATATTTTTTATGAATTTTTTTATGAAAAAAATAATTACTCATTTAATATATTTTTTACAGATTTTGTTTTTATAATTATTTTTTATAATTTTGTTTGTAGAAACTTTTTTATAAATTTATTTGTAAATTTTTTTTATTAATTTATTTGTGTAAAATTTTATATGAATTTGATTATAAGAATTTTTTTATGAAATTTTGTAAAAAATAATTTTTTATTAATCTTTTATCTATAAATTAATAGTTGTGAAAAATTTATAATAAATTTATAAAAAAAATTATATCTTTTTATTGATTTTAAGTATTATTTATGATTTTATTTATGAAAAATATAAATTTTTTTATAGTTCTTTTATTATATATATATATATATATATATACCAATATCTTATTAATAAATGGATAAAAAAAAATAGTATAAAATAACAAAAATAAAAACACTACTTTATGATATTTTAAATTTAAATACTAAAACTATCATATATATTTATAAATCAATCCATCAATACAAATAAACAAATATGAAAAAATTGTTCACAATTTTTTTTCACAGACAACATTAACTAAATTACATAGTATAAATAAATCTAATTTAATTACCACTTTTCAACCATAAAGCAAATAAGATTATGTTTATAAATTTATAAAAGTTTATACCTTTAAAAAGTACAATATCCTAATAATTAAAGAGTAACTATTGCACCAACCCATTTGCCTATAAGTTAAAATAACTTTAAATGACTTGTCGTATACCTTTTGAATATTCCAACCAGTGATGAGGAGTGTGTGTTTCACGTTGTTTCTTATTTATTAAAAACTTCTTAAAAACTGTTTATATTAATAAAAACACGATGTTTAATTAAGAAGAATTTAAAAAAGAATTGATTCAAGTTAAAAATTTTTTTAGAAAGGATTATAACTAATAATTTGAATCTAACCGAGAAGTGGTTGGAGAGATAGGTTGTGGAAGGAAGGCACATTATAAGCAAACGCACTTTTATACGTTAGAATGACTGAAAAAGGAGAATGAAAAAGGAAAAAGATAAAGTTCACTTTCATTCCTTTGTGCGAAGATTCATGAGCATTTGGGAAAGGCGAAGGTAAGAGTTGCACAAGGAATGATAAGTAGTGAAGGTTGCATGTTGTTTGTTTGGTATATGTGATAGGAAGAAGATGGTGGATACGATAATTAAGATTGAAGAAAAGAAAAAGTATCATTGACTCGGTTGGGATTTTTGTCTGGTGGGAGAGGCATTGATGGCTACCGGTCACAAAAAGTAAGGTTGTTGCATATTTCTAAAAGGACCTGTCACTTCAATTTTTTTTTTTTCATTTATTTTCAAATTCTGTATCTGTTTTTCACTAACAACTCGATTTATGAATATTAATGATTTTTTTAATATTTATAATTTACTTAACCTAATATATAATTTAATAAAATTAAAAATTTTGTTAAATATAATATGTTGACATTAATACACGACTTTTTCAACATCCTCTTTTTGCCTTCAATATATTAATACTAATATTTAATATATTAATAAATTAATTATAAATTTAACTCATTTTAAAAATTATTTAACATATTATATACTTATATATTTTATAATTTGATAAAATATTTTCATTCAACAATTTATCCACCCATTCTAAATTATTAATTTAATTAACATTTATTTATCATGATCCTAAAAATTTGAATTATTTTCCTAAATCAAAATTAAACTAAATTTTAAAGAAGTTAATATTTTGTTAAAATATATTTAAGATTTCAATTTTTTGTTGAAATATTCAAATGCATTATAACTTCAACTTTAGCAAAAAAACTTCGTGTAGTGAAGTATGTCAAATGTGGCGTTAAATACAATGTTAAACGAAGAAGAAATTTTAGACATTTAAAGAGAAATTAATGTTAGCAACTAAATTAGGCTTGTAGAGGTTAATGTCCATGAGTCTCAAATTAAGAATAAAAGAACCTTAGTTAGTTTCTCTTAACTCAATATGAACTTTTGTTTAAATATTAACTTCTTAAAATGGAGGATAGATTAAGAAGAAAAAAAATATTAATCATTCAAACACAACACTTTTCTCTATTCAATTGGTACAACTAGATAACATTCAAACACAATTCATCATAATGTTTAGAAAAAAAAAAAAACAGTCGAAACAGAAAGTTAACAATGTTCTCTTTTAGACTATTTTAATTGAATCCTAAGACCTTAGTTTTAACTTGCCAAAATTAATATTATAACATCTTAAACATAACCTAATTTTAGAATGGATGGAAAGAGATAAAACACTGGTTTTTAGGATTAATTTTTTTATCTTTTTAAAAAGGATTAAAAAATGATTTTGTATTTTGGAGAGTATTTTCTTTTATTTTTTAAAAGATAAAAAAAAATGGTGTGATTTTGAGAGATTGAAAACATATTTAATCTCTAAAAAAAAATGAGAGAAATTCCAAGCCCGTTAGTTGACCCATCGAACCTATTGGGTTGGAAATAATTGGGCCGACGTTAGGCCCATGAGTGATTGGATGAGTGATTGGGTTAAAGTATCAGTAGAAAATTTTGTGAGAAGTGGAGAGAGGGAAAGACAATGTCGTCGACGGTGCTGGAAGTGACGCGGGCGGCACACGAGGAGGTTGAGCGGTTGGAGCGGCTGATAGTGAAGGAGCTCCAGAATGAGCCAGGCACGAACAAGGAGCGTTTGTATCAGAGTCACCGTGTGCGGAATATGATTGATACCATTTCCTCCACCACTGAAAAGCTTGTACGTTTGCTTGTTATTAGGTTTTTTCCTTCCTTTTCCATTTTCACATCGTTACCTAGTTTGTTTTTCTACGTTTCAGATTGGGATATATGAAGATAACGACAATGCTAGGAAGGACGAAATTGCTGCACTCGGAGGCCAAACTGCCTCTGGAATTAACGTTTTCAGTGCCTTTTATGATAGACTCAAGGAGGTCGGTTATTTATTTTTCTTCTTAGTTTAATTTTTTTTGTATTTAAATTTTTAGATGAAATGGAATTATCTTTTCATAACAAAATTTAAGTGGTGAAACATCGCTATTGTTTAGTGTTTAAATTTGTATTTGTGCAGGTTTATTATTGTAAGTTTATGTGGAACTGGAAGGAGAATTGGGGATTTAATGTAGTTATATTTTGTTAAAAAACAATTAACTGGATGTGGGGAGGCTGGGTTAGCCTAGTTATTTTACTTTTGTTACTGGTTTATGACTTTATGTATAACCGATTGGTTTTTCTGTGGTATTGCAGATACGAGAGTATCATAGGAAGCACCCAGTTGCACGTGTTGTTGACGCCAATGATGATTATGAAACAGTGCTCAAAGAGGAACCTCAAATTGAGTTTAGTGGAGAGGTCTTTCTCTCTCTCTCTCTCTCTCTCTCTCTCACCTCCCTTCCCTTCTGTGTGTAATATGAAGAGATAGAAATGCTGTATGCATTTAGTGAAATTTAACTAGGCTTAGTATGTGGGACAAACAATAAGTTTGGGGATTCTTGATAATTTAAAGAATAGCACTGGCAAGTCTGGATACTCTGGTTTATGTAATCTATTGTGTATGATAGATTATTTATATAATTTGTCTACTCATCCGTATAACTGTGAAGTGGTTCTTGTGTGAAATTAAGTTTTGTCTTTTTGAGACAATGAGTATATTGACTATGCAAGATGAAGTCTAAACTTTTTCTTCTGAGAGGAGAGGCATGTCACTTTCCTTTACTGATAATTTCTTCTCCTACAGCTTTTTCTGAGCACTGATTCTGTAAGAATTTTCTTTCAGGAAGCTCTTGGTCGATACTTAGACCTGCATGAATTATATTATCAATATGTCAATTCTAAGTTTGGAGAGCCAATTGAGTATTCTGCATATCTTGATGTTTTCTCAGACACAAATAAGATTCCCCGCAAAATGAAAATGACCAGGTGAATTGTAGTCTCTGTTCAGTTAATTTGACAATCATTTGGCATTTATGTGCATCCTAGTTTTGTATGAAGTTTGTACTTGTATAGTCTTCTAAGTTTTTTCTGTTCAATATCTCCAGACAGTACCGAGAATATATGGTGAATCTTTTGGAGTATCTGTTATACTTTTTCCAGCGGACCGAGCCCCTGCAAGATCTTGATCGGATTTTCTCCAAGGTAATTAATGTTCTGTTTTAATCTTGTATTTTTAGCTTAATTTTGAGCATCATTGTATGTATAGTTTTTTTGTATTTTTCTTCTTCTCATTATTATCAAAATGAGAGAAAAGACACTTAACAAGTCTTTGCGTTGGTTGATTTGCATTAGATTTAATTTCTGAAAATTTTGTTTCAGTGAAATCCAGTGATATTATTATTGGTCTATTACAATGTCTTGTGATATGTCTATAGTTTTGTGCCAATTTCTTCAAGATTTCAGGCCTTCTACTACAAAATATTTTCTGCCATGAAAAAGTAGTACTTGTTTGTTTTGGTTAGGTATTTTTATTATAAGAATAAAATTGTTGTGACAATTGTTGAAAGTATATGATAAAAACTAGCTTTAGTTAGTTAGGGCATGTGTGGACAAGCCATGTAGAAACCTGATTAAGGATAATAGCAGAGTAGATGGAGGATAACCTAATCTCTAGAGATAGAGGAAGACCTACAAAACTATAGGGAAACCTCTAAGAAGGATATAGAGCTCAATAATTTGTCAATAGACATGATTTACATTAAAACATTGTGGTGTTTTTTGACTTCACCTAGTGTAGAAAAGTTTGGTTGATGTATTTATAATGTAATTTACACCTACTTTCATTCACGTGGTCCCATTTTCTATCACATTCTTCACTTTTGTTAAATTTATTTGAACTAAAGCGAGTTAATTTAAAAAGGCTTTTATGATTTCAATATTTTATATTTTCTATACATAAATGCATGATTCCATTGGCTAAGTATGGATTTTAAGTTTTAATAGTCATCACAGTAATTCCTGTTTCATGTTTCAAATCTGTTCCTTCATTTCTTGGCTGGAGTAATATTGAATGACATTTTATTGCAAAATGAAAGGGTGTGCATGAGATTTTTGCAAGTTATCATTTCCCCCCAGAAGTACTCAAAAGAACTTCTCAAATAATCAGAGATCTGTTTTTTTTTTTTTAATTTTTTCAAAAGCTTAAAACAAACAATTTTTAAAAGTAATTTTTGATGAAGAAGAATTTAAAATAAACTGACCCTTAATTTTCATCTTATTGAAATGGGGATTCTTTGTGCATTATTTTCAGTTTCTCTTTATATGCGAGGGAGAATTTAATATAAATGTGGCAGGTAACAACTGAATTTGAAGAGAATTGGGCTGCTGGAAAGGTACGGGGATGGGAAAATGACAATAAGGAGAATGGACATGTACCTGCTGAGCATGCAACCATTGATCTTGATTATTATAGTACTGTTGAAGAGCTGATGGAAGTGGGTCCTGAAAGGTTAAAGGAGGTAAAATTGAGGACTATGTATAAATGTGTGTGAGCACATATTCTATTAACAATATAGCTGGTTAGTGCGAAAATTCACCATCAATTATCATTAAATTGGTGTATTGATTACATTTTCTTTTTCTGCTCTGCTTTTTCATGTGATAGGCTCTGGCTGCATTGGGACTTAAAACTGGTGGTACTGTTCAGCAACGAGCAGAGAGACTCTTCCTCACCAAGGTAATTTCTCACCCCTTGCATAGCATTAGGTTATTCAGTCCTCCCTCTATTTTATATTTTATTTTTCTGTGGAAGGAAGTAGGAATGTAGGAATTATATTTGCAATGGTACCTCAAATGTCAAAATAGTGTCATTAGGGATATTTAGTGACTTTGTTTTTACTATTGTCTTTTAACTTAGCTGTCATATGTCCACTTGGATTTCTGTCCAAATTGACAGTTCTATTGGCGGCTACTGTCTTTTAACTTACTTGGACCCATCATTCTGGTCCCGTAACCTTATCAGCTATTACAGTTCTTAGAGAACTAGCTAATGTGTATTTAATTGGCTCTTGGCGTAATATATAATTTTATGACTGCTTGATTCTATTTAATTAAAGTACTGGAAATTCATAATTTGTTCAGCTTGTGCATTATTTAATATTTGAATAATACTGTAGAAGTGTGAATTCATCATCTATTTAATAATAAGTGACATTTCCGATGTCTATGGTTGATCAAAATTAAACTGAAAATCTTTGACCTACAATAATGTATGTTTGAAGAAGCCTTAGTTCATCGAATTTTGTTTAAAGTAGCTTTGAGGCCCTGCCCATAAACAATATATGTATAAAGGAATCTTGCTTCAAAGCTGATATAAAAAAATTTCTGTTTTCTATTTTTCATGCAGCACACACCACTTGAAAAGTTGGACAGGAAACATTTTGCTAAGGGGGCACGTAGCATAGAAAAGAATGGGGTTGCTGTAGTTCCACAAGAAGATGGAAATTCTAAAGAAATTGCATTGATGGAAGCTAAAGTGGAAAAACTCTGTGATTTGTTAGAAGAGGTTAGCACATTTTGCTTATTTTTCTTTAGTTTACTTTCATTGAAGTTTTCGTTCCAGCATTTTGGATATATGTAATGATTGCATTTATCAAATTTCTGTCTGGATGTATAATTTTTATGACTCTTCTACAGACAATTGCTCGAACTAAAGACAACGTTGTAAAGAAGCAAGCCCTAACATATGAGGAAATGGAAGCAGAACGTGAGGAGGTTAGTCAATTAATCAAAGCAATATAATGATCCTCTAAACCATAGTGATTGATACTGCATTAATTTGAAAGTAGTTTCTCAAATTACAGTTTTCTGGATTTGGCAATTATTGCAATAACCTAATTGTTGGAAAGTCTCCTTGGGGTTTGCCTTAATTGCAGCCTTGAGGGTGTATATAGTCTCACATGGACTAGTAGAGATATGGTTTAAATAGAACTTATAAAGCCTGAACAATTCTCACCTTCTAATCTAGTTTGGTGGGATTGATTTAGGTCCTAGTTCAAATTCTAAGAGCATATTTTTTTTGCCTTATAAGCATCTGGGGGATGTTTTTGCCGTATAAGATATGTCTTGGATGCTATAAATATAAGACAAATTCATTGTTCATTTGCCTTATAAGCATCTGGAGGATGTTTTTGTATTTTATTGGAGAGACTAAGATCTAAGGAGACTATGGTTGGGTAGATTGACAGTCCTTCAAATTGTAACTGGGTTCAAAATGATCTCCAAGATAGGTTTTCTCCATTCTACTCGTCAATAATAATACTTTGAACTTCTTTTCCAGTATCTACTGTTGGGTGTTGAGTTGGTCTTATTGTAGATATATGTCCGACAACAACATAGAAGTTAATCAATCCTTATTGCAAAATTAATTGTAGAAAGTGTTTATTTATCTAAGAATTATTATGCTGATGCTTCATCTATCAATGAGGTTCACCTGCTCTATTAATTTATCCAGAGATTAGGCATGACAGGAGTGGCTTCAGATTAAGCATATAAAATGTTTCAAATTATTCATCCAGAAATGTAATTTGATTTGTATCCCACCAAAAAGAAACTTTCTATCTGTAAACTTGTGTGCACTGCTAAATGTTGTACTTCTCTGTTTTAGAATGGAGTATGCTGTTATGAAAAAAGAGTAAAAGTATGATCTGGCAGAAATTAACATTATGAAAAAAAAAATAACTGGGCAAATTCTTGTATGGCACTTGCTAAAACAATTATCCTCAAAATTTTGGGATTGAGAGGAGACAATTCAAAATAGTAGAATTGACTATTAAGCACAAAACATGAATTGTCTTTATCTCTTTTTGGGTCATTGGAAATCTTGGACAAATTAAAACTTTGTTTTTTATGTTTCACAGTCCCCATTACCGAGAGAACGAAGTTTCAACCTTTCCTCCATACCCCATTTACTTTAAATTATCTGTTTTTGGCCATTTACTTTTATTCCTTCTATGTTCTCGAAAATGGTCTCATTTAACTGTTGATTATATTAAATGATTTTGACAGGAAGAGACACAAGAGGACACTGAAAGCGAAGATGAGGAGCAGCAGATATACAATCCCCTAAAATTACCAATGGGATGGGATGGGAAACCTATACCTTATTGGCTGTATAAGCTACATGGTCTGGGTCAGGTATTATTTATTTGCTACTAAGATTTTGGAAACTGATATCAATACAAGAGAAAAGTTACAAATGGGATGGTGGGATGGAAAGCCTATACCTTATTGGCTGTATAAGCTACATGGTCTAGGTCAAGTATTATTTATTTGGCATTAAAATTTTGGAAACTGAAATCAACATAGGAGAAAAAGATTTTAAAAAAATTGTTTCATCTGCTACTACTTGTTGGGAGACTCATGTTACATTAGATAAATCTGTGAGCTGATTGAAAGGGTAGGGACTTGTTATTAGTAGGTTTGTTTATGGCTGGCTCACTATTTTTTTGATACATGTCATTGGCTAACAGTATATTTTATTATTAAATAAATATAATGTATATTTCAGGAATTTAAGTGTGAGATATGTGGCAACTATAGTTATTGGGGGCGTCGGGCTTTTGAACGACATTTTAAAGAATGGCGCCATCAACATGGGATGCGGTGTCTTGGTATACCAAATACCAAGAATTTCAATGAAATCACATCAATTGAGGTCCGCATATATTTATTTGTTTCATTCAGTTGCCCGCAGTCAGTCTGTAGCATCATATTTCTTAAGCAAATATAAATTGCTTTCATATTCTGTGTATTGTATTTCATTGAACGCACCATTATTTTATTTTTGGTAATAGGTCCTGTTGAGTCCTTCATGATTTCAAATGGAAATAGTCCACGTCAACATTACATCTTTTCCTTGGTCTATAACTGATTGAAAAATAACTTAATTATCCAGTGTCAATTTTCTAGAGAATGCTAACGAGCGTCATGAGAGTAATGTTAAGAAAACAAAAGTTTTTTTGAGACTAATGCCTTTCTGCTGTAATTTCCAATGAAGTTTTTGTTTATTCCTTTAGGCACTTGTTAAAAAGAAACCAATTTATTAATAAGTTTGTTTTAAAAAAATGAGTCCAAAAAAATGAGTGGTTTGATTATTAATTGGTACTGCATTATATTATGTAATCAAAACACATGAACATTTCAATGAGATTCTGCTTGTGTGTGCAACGAAATTTCGAAAATGCTTGCTTTAGAACTTTGTCCAAGAGACATGATTGGCCAAAATCTTATTTTGATGGACTTGTGCAGTTTTTAGAACATCCCATGTAGTACTCTAAAGTTATTGCTTAATATTAAAATTTTAATTCTAGTCATTTACTCCTTTTTTGCTATGTGTATTTCATAGCTCTTATGAGTAATTTGGCGATGAAAATTAGCTCATGGTAAGCAATGCCTTAGAATATCTCAATTCGCTAGCACTCTAGATGACTAGACGTATGCTTAAAAAATGAATATAGCTAAAGCACCCACGAAATCAGAATATTTCACCTCTCATCGACCTAGGTTTTCTTTGTGGGACTCTGGAGTCCTTTTCAATCAATATTTTATTCAAGTCTATGGACCTTCCTTTTAACTTGTGGCTTTATAGTATTTTACATGCTATCATACTCTGTTGCAGGAAGCAAAGGATCTTTGGAAGAAGATACAGCAAAGACAAGGAGTGAACAAGTGGCGCCCAGATCTAGAGGAAGAGTATGAAGACAAAGAAGGCAACATCTATAATAAGAAGACATACACTGACTTACAGCGCCAGGGACTGATATGAGAAAATAACTTTGAAGATTACTCTTTTCAAGTGTTTCCCACTTGGTATGCGTGTGTGAAGTGGAAGCAATTTGCTTTCTACAGTGTTGATGGGGAAATGGTTGTTACTATACACAATATTGTGCACTACCAGGAAGGGTGGGATAATAGGACAATGAGCCATATTTTGTAGCTTGTATTGTACTTTCTTGAGCAATTGTGAATCTATGGTCGTTATTCTAACCAAGACAGGAGAAGAAACAAATATTGTCACTGATGTTACATAGTATTACAAGATTTTGGGTATTAGTAGTCTACTAATGTCCCTATAATCTGAGATTGAGTGAGATTATGGCTGCTGTTGTGTTATCGTGGCTTATATCTGTTAAAATTTTATAGATTGGCTTTGAGCTAGGATTGTCATATTGTTCGTCTGTCAATCAAACATGAAAATTTTCAGTTGGCGTTCACTAGCGTAAGCTGACGAAGCGTTTGTATGATAACGTTCGCTTTGAGCTAGGATTGTCATGATATGGATAAAATTATCCTCACTTGCAGGGAAGAAGATCCCACCAATGATAAAAGTACCTGAGCTGTTGGAATTGTCTCTACGGTTGTGTAATACAAGAGCCACTCTCTCCATGTTTAATTATCTGCACTAGGTTACTTTGTGCTCTCCGTAAGGCACAAAAAGGCTAGAAAGTGAGCATGAATAGGTGCTTTGGTTTAAGATATGTAAGATCGTTGAAGCTTTCGATAACAATAAATACTTGTTTCTAAGGTTCATTAAAGTAAGTATTCACCGACGTAGATAACTAAATGTATTTGATTTGTGAGTGACAACTTCGAAATCAATTTCAACGGGAAAGTTTGTCTTATTGCTTTAGGTTCCTCTAAACAATTTAAACCTGAAAACAAACCTACTCTAATAACTATTTTGAGACACGAAGTAATATAGTTTTGTAATAACTTTCATGTCTATGCTCCCAATGATATTATGGTACAGGAATTAATATAATCTAAGATGAGAGTAAAAGCTGTAAGTTAGATCGTTGCTCACTTTGTACGAGCTGTGGATTCTAGAATTTTTAAGGACGTCTTCTATGTAGCTCACCAACTCAAGAAGGTTTATTTGTGGATATTTTTCATTTTGAACTCCCTGATGTGTAGATTGATGAGTCAGCATGGATTCCAGATTTTATGAACATTTCTCGTGCTCCCCATGTTGACCAGATGTCGCTTTCTGCATTCTCACACCATATTATGATGAGGAAATTTTATGAATAAAAAATGCTATTTATTACGAAAATGTTTCGTTAAAAACCACACGACTGTTTTTTTTTTCTATCAAATTTCTTAATCTCGTACAATTCGTGCATCTCTCGTTCGTAACAAATAAATAGCAAGGCTGTTTCTTATGCGTTCCTAAGATGAAGAACATTAGAAGATAAAAATGATTTAAATGCTCAACTTAAAACCTTTGTGGAGAAATTAAATAGGTTACAGTAAATCGTAAAATGTATAAATTAATATTAATTCATGA
The DNA here is from genome assembly GCA_016859785.1 of Macrotyloma uniflorum. NCBI lineage: Eukaryota > Viridiplantae > Streptophyta > Magnoliopsida > Fabales > Fabaceae > Macrotyloma > Macrotyloma uniflorum. Next base: position 5,177,539 of record BDMB01000001.1, read on the forward strand.
AAAAAATGTAATTTGTTTTATTTTTTCGGTTTTTTATTTGTTATTCATATGAGATCGTTTATTACCTCCTTCCTATAGAATAGTACTTAAATTTTAACAAAAATTAAAAAAAAAAAGTTTATTTTCATGAATTAATATTAACTTATACGTTTTGAATTTGATCGTAGTTCTTATTTAATTTCTTTCAATATTAATCGAATTAAAAAAGAAAATTAAGTAATTAAAGACATACTTTCGTTCAGTATTCCCTCCTACTATAAAAGAAAAAAGAAATCGAGATCATATTTCCATTAATTCAAAAATAACTTAGATTTTTAGGTATAGCAATAACGAAAAAAAAACAAAAACAAGTGGAGAAGAGTAAAAAAATCATAAATTAAAAACCACTACACAATAAGAGGCAAATGACGGTGTAACGATATTCATTCATCCACGAGATTAGCAACAAATTTGAGATAAAATAACAATGAAAGGCAACACGACAACGAAATGATGTTATCATCGCTGTCTTCGATAAAAGAGGAAGAGGCACAATCGCCGTGACAATCTTCAGCGACAAGAGGGAGTGCAAAAAGTATGGGAGTGTATTAATAAAGAAGGGAGTGCAAATAATAAATTTCTCAATTTGTCATTGAAAGTCAAGAACTTAGTGGGAAGGAAAGAGCTAAAGCCAATAAACGAATATACAGAATTATAAATTTATCGAGTATTTCAACTCATAATGTACTTGTAATTTTTTTTAATCTTCTATTAATATTATGTAGTTAACATTTAAACAAAACCATTCAAACGATTAAAAGGGCTAATTTATTGTTTGTTTATTATGATTTTAGAAAGAAATAAAAAATAGTCATGTAAATACTATAACACAAAATTAAACTTTATAATATTAAGAAAATATATTTAAATAAATAATATAAAACATAAATAGCAATAAATTTACTTTTTGTACTGGTAAAATTAACAATCAAATTAACAATTACTTATGGTAACTACTATAATTAAAAATTCAAATAAATATCAGCCAAATTTGGAAAGTGTTATCTTTATACGAGAATAAGATACATTAAAATTTCATTTCTCAAATTGTGTACCTCCCGCGAAGAAAAACCTAAATTCTTGTATTCAACATGTGATCTATAAGCAATAATTACACTAATAATCCTTAGAGAAATAATGTCAGTGATGATAGAACGAACTCATAAGTTATAACACAACACCATTTGAATAGTACTTAATCCTATAAATTTTTTGGTAAAAACTTAAACTTCTGTTTTACCATGTTTCAAAAAAAGATTACAGAAATTTTACTTTATCTACTGTTTCTGTCATGCTACTTAACTCCCGAATTTAATTTCAAGTTTTGCAGAAAGTTCTGTAAAAAAAATTATATTTAATTAAACACAGATTAAGACATTTAAGGTCAAACAATTAGACAATAATAACATTTATCATTTCTCCACTCTCAAATTGTATTTTGTAAATATCTTTTACTGTTAGTAAAAAATCATTTGGTTACTTAAAGTATGACTTTGAAAATTATTAAAACACCAACAAATTTAACATATATAACAATCTAGAATTATATATCAGTATAGAATCCTTTTACATTGTCATCATTTTTTAATTTCAACCTTTTTGTGGTTGCCAATACCATTTTCAGTTTCAACTTTAATAAATTAAACTTAAATACAACTACCAAACAATCATACCAATACCAGACAATAACAAATGGAAGAGGAGTACTAAAAAGAGCACACTATTGGTAACACTTACTAGTTGAAAATTGTAAAAACTACAAAATCAAGTGTAAGTCGTTAAATTAAAAAAAAGAGCTACCAAAGTTTGTAGTTTTCAATATATTTAATTCAATAATGATGTCTAAAAGAGTGTTAAAACATGTGTTGTTTTGGCGGGATGCTAACAACTCATTCTTCTCAAGACTATTCATTGATCAGGAAAAAAAAAATCAAGTCACTAGTTAAAAAATGAAATGAAACGCAACAAAATGAGAAGAAAAAAAATAGTTAAACAAAGACTTCAACTATAAATATGCATGGGAAAGAGTTTCATCAAATATACTACTAGCACTTCCAAAATAATCAGTTAAAAAGACAGATCGAAGAAAACGAGGTTTGAAATAAGTCGACGCCGAGGGAAAGAAAACGGGTTTCAAAGACAAAACATGAAACAGAACCAATGACGTGAACAACTACTAATTATTTTCGGAAAAACTTTTATAGAAATGAAGTGAACTTGGGAGCTCCAATGCACACTTCGTGTAGAAGGGCATGCAACTTTAGATGACATACTGCAACGGCATGGAGAAGAAATGCTAGTAGAGTAACGAAATGCGAGGAAACTCATGCATGGGGATTAGAAAAGCGCTATTCTAGGGGAAAACATGAATGCCATTTCTTTTATTCTCGCTCAAAATGAAAGCAACAGAAAAGAGGAAGGAAATTAAAACCTGATGGATAAAAAGCAATGAAAGATATAGAAATTGTCTCAATGTGTACTTTCAGGAGAATGATGTATCCGGCTTAAAATTAGCGACTCAGACTCATTTGAACCAGGCATCAAAGCATCACAAGCTTTGGGAGACCCATCCTCAACAATTAAGGGATTAGGATTAACCTTTGTGTCACCAAAACCCAGCTTTTCATCTGCACAATAGGCAAAACCAGTAGTTTTGGCTTTGCAATCTATGTTATCACCCTCTCTGGGCAAAGTGGAGGCCAACTGAGCTTCATTTTTAGCTGCCAAGGAGTGATCCTCCTCTGCATCCCCCGAATTCACTTTATCAGTATTGATTTCAGGCTCTTTCTCTTGCAAACCTGCTACAGCTGCTGATTGATCCACACGACCAGAAGATGGAGTAGACACTCCAGTCTTATCATAATATTGCTCCATTTGGCTGTAGGTTTGATTGATCTCTTTCAATTGGTCTTTTGCAGGAGATATAGTTTCCACTTTGCCTGATTCTAATGTAGGTATTGGCACATCTTTTATCCCATTGGAAGCTGAGACAGAAACATGCCCATTCTCCAAACTAGGAATAGGAATCGACTCATCCACTTGCATCTGGTTGGATACCACAATATTTTCTACCTCGCCTTTGTTAGGCAGCTTCACCGCGTGCTTCTTGTAGAGGTCCATGGCTCTCTGAAAATGGGAGAAAATATTCATTCATTAAGAGTACAGAAATCAGTATTTAAGCACTAATAGAACCTAACAAAATGGACAAGTTTGGGAAGATAAAATTCTAGACAACGCAAATTCTCATTACCCATAAATTATTACAACACTAAAGGGTTAAAGAAGAATAATGTTAGAATGCTAATATCAGTACTATTCACCGACAGATAATTTCTATAACCATTAATGCAACTGACAGACTTTACCTGGAAGATAGAATGATCAATTTCAGGAAAAGGTGGACGCCTTGATAAGGCGGCAGCATATTTCTGGTGTGTTCTCAAACCGTTCTGTCAAATCACAGGACAAGAAAAACTGATACTGTCAGGGACCATTTGCTGCATTTAATTAATAGAGAAAAAAACAGTTTCAATTTAAAAAATTAAGCCAGTTCACTTAAAATAAAATCACTTCACTAAAGGATAATAAGAAGTTTCTCTGAATCACTTTAAGCCTAGAAAAAAATTCAATTACAATTTAAGTTCTATATAATTGGAACAAAAAAGGAAGCAAAAAATGTTTTCTACGATACCTTCAATAATAATTCTGTACTAGCAACTGCATCAACTGAAGCATTTTTGTCAACATTCAGAACACACATACACTGGTCATATAACTCTGGTGGTACTAACTCCAATGATATGTCAAGTTTGGAAAGGTAGAAGCGGCTCAAAAGGGAAGTATTGTCAATTGGTGTCAAAGTATCAGGCTCATTTTCAAGAAGAGTCGAGGACGAAGAGTTCAGTTGTACTTCTGCTGGAGAACTTAGACTCGACAACTTCCTTTCAGGAGATTTCTCAACATGTTCATCCTGGTTATGTTCATCCTGAGACATCTGGCTTGTCTGATCAGTCAAACCATTATCAACCAGGGAAGGAACTGATTCATCTTTGCATACTGGGGAAGGCAATTCCTTCGATGAATCACAATTCTGCTCTTTCCAAGTCTCTGAACCAGCTTCCCATCCATGACTATTTGCTGAATGCCTATTCCTATCCCAATCAGAACTACCATACATGTGAGGATCATCTCTGAAGACACCATTACTACTATCCCATCCATGTAAATGAGCAGCTCCTGTACCATCCATCAAATTTGGCCACCCAAGAGGGCGCAAGTGACCTGGAAATCTATCGGCATCAGCAATATGGTAAGGAATGCCAGCATGGTTAACTTCCATAGGCGGCCTAACACCAAAGAGTGGCTGAGATGTAAACTGTGGCACCATTGTTTGAAAACCTCCATGAGCTGGCCCAGGTGGGAAGGGTACAAATCCATTTGGTACTGGTGAATTCCAGTTTGGAACTGCCCTCCAGGAATTGCCACCATGCCCTCTGCCAAAGCCAGGTTCACTACTTCTTCTATATCGTGAATTAGAGTTATCTCTAACATCATCCTCTAAAGAACCCATATAAGGTCTATCTAAGGTAGCTCTGAAACCAGGTGGAGGAGGAATTAATGATGCATTGCTTTGATTAGTCCTACCATATAAAGATGAATCCGCTTGAGAGGGCTCATCCAATAGTGGTTTCTCCAGAGTCGACTCCCGGCCAAGTCTATCATCCGTAGAGAAATCTCTTACATCAGTACTGTTCCTCCTTCCACTTTCATCAATTTCAAGATTTCGCTTAACACCACTCCTGTTAATATACCTGCGATCAATGCTTGTTGATGAAGGAGATCTTTCCATCAGGCCCCCAGGTGAAGCCTTGGTACTTGATGACCTTTCAGTTGACAAATCTCCTGCAGATTCATCTATTTTAACAGATTTTTCCATTAATTTATATTTAGGACCTCTGTCTGATATCCCAGAGTAACCCTCTCTTGAGCCTTTTGTTCTCTGCTCTACTGTTGGGTCTCTGTATTTTAAATCTTCAGGTTTTGCATTTCTGAAACACGGGAAAATGGAAACCAGTTATGTTTGATCATATGGTATAACTCCCATGCATAAGTAATAGTTAGAGCTAACCATAAAACTTAATCCATGCAAGAAAAACTATAAATTCTCATCAACATACTATTTTTAATTACTTCTATTGGCGAAAGGGAGGTTTCTTCGTTGAGCTTAAAATCCCTCATATTTATACAAAAGTGTAAAACTAAGATTTTAGTGATATGAGATGCCTTGAACGTAATCTTCACAGACAATGCCAGTAATCATAAATGAGAAGCTTACAGTAAACATTAGACTTCCTCAGAGTAAATTACACATGAATTGTTTCATCAGAATCATACTAAGTATAACGAAGTACCAATCCCTGAAAAACTAATGAAACCAAAAATGTAAAAACTACTTCCCTAACATCTACCTGAAAATTACAAAATAAAATCAATTAGTTCAACCGAACTTCCAACAAAAATTAAATAGTACCTATAGTCATCTTTCCCAATATGCGTATTAGAGGCAGGAGAAGATCTGTGCTTATTGCTAGTCCCAGTTGAATCTGCATGTGCTTGTCTATGTTGAGATCTTCCTCTGTCAACATCAGAATCAGCTCTGCTGGTGCTTAAACTCCTTTTCTCTGCTTCAGGATAGTAGCTCTTAGCTGCTCTAGATTTAGAGTCAGTATAATCATCACGATCATCCAAAGTTCTTTTCTTTGTTCCACTGTCTTTTCCTCTAACACTTCTATCATCTGCATGTGATCCATCACGATCACGGCGACGGTCACGATCTCTGTCTCGTTCACGTTCACGATCTCGGTCACGATCCCAGTCCCAATCTCGATCTCTCTCATAATCATGATCCCTATCAAGATCATAATCACGATCACGTTCACTGTGCCGTTCAGGATCACGAACAGAATCCAAATCACGATCCCCATCACGATTATGCTCCCTATCACTCTCTGGAACCTTGGTTCTCTTTTGCCGTGATTCTAGGCTATTCTTTTCTTCCCTAGAGTGTTTATCATCAGACCTAATGGTAGAATGATCTTTAGCAGGGCGCTCATCACGTTGCTTGTCATGTCGATGTTTGTTCTCCCTGTCTATTTCTTCCTTATATTTGTCTCTATACTTCTCCTCCTTTCGCCTATCATCCTTCTTTTTTCCATCCTTGGCCTCATCTCTAGAAGACAAATGTCTATCATAACCATCACCAACATTATCTTGATGTTTGTCACCATCACTATACTCATCCCTCTTCTTCCTCATTCGTCTTTCAAGCTGGTTATCAGGTTCAGGGCTTCGTAACTCGTCCATTTTCTTTGTATCTGCAAAAACGCATAACCACATCAAAATCAAGAATTGTCTTCTGAATAAATCTGAGTAGATAATATGAATGTATAAAAAAATACTCCAGAAGAAATGGTGTACTTCATATGGAAGTGTTACAAGAAAGAATATGAAAAGGTGAACTTAGGACATTTCAACTTATGTTATAAGCCAACTACACAAACAAATATTAAATTTTTCAAATAATCCACTATCACTAACCTAGAGGCATGGATAGAAACTTGTTTAGCATTACTTTAACATCCCACAGTCAAACATAAGCAATCCTAAAAAGTTCAATTAGGCCTTTAATCACAACCACTGGTCAAAAAAATATTGCCGGATTTATCCATCATGGTATTCAGTTTTGTTTAGTTAAACTCTTAAATTGTTCTGTTAAACTCTTAAATTGTTTTGTTAAAATCTTAAATTTAGGATAGTATAATTTCTGACCATATTTTCAAACGACACAGATTGCAGCACAAAACAATTTCACTAAACAATTTATGAAACTATTAACACATAAAAAAAGTAACTTAAATGATGGACTGCTAAGAAGAATCAGTTGAGTCCCAATTAAGAAAGTACACCATATGATGCATGCTATGTTTCATTCCAAAAGGATAAAAAGGAATTGAAAATATCCACAGATTTTCACAATAAAAAATCACATGAATGCCCAACACCAAAAAAATTTACCCCACCCCAAGCATAAGTTAAGCAGGCACGATTTACTCATACAAAATCCTTTAGAATAAAGTATGACAGCCACTCAGTGGCATAGGTTTCTAGGCAAAATTATCTTCCGTAATATACTTAATCCACTCAACAGAACACAGATTCAAATTCAACAAAATATGATATAAAACCAAATCTGCAACAGAATAATGCAAATCACATGGATCACTCTGGCAATGGATAGTTATAAGAAAATTTTTAATTCTCACAACAAGAAATGAGGTTAAAGAACTGTGTTGTGTAGCATCCTCTTCATCGTTGCCACTAACAGTCTTAGAACATAATTTCAGCACAAGTTCTAAATGAAATCATATTCATGTATTCTATAGCCAGTTTTCGGGTCCAAGTCACGTAAACATAATCAATGAAATATTGATATTTTGTAAATAACCATATTTGATGTGTAATATATATACATACATACATATAACCATTTCAGTTACCTTAAACCTTAAAATTTACCCAAAACCAATGAATCTATCCCCCATTGAAGCACATCACCCTTAAATTTTCATTCGATGATTCTTAACTGCTCTAATTTGTCAGTCCATTACCATATAAAGTATAGTTAGGAGCCCAAGCAAGGAATTGACCATAAATACGGGTAAAAGATATAGAATCTCTCCTTTTATTCACTAACCGAAGGAGTGTTATAAGATAAATAGACACTCAGCGTTTATAAATATAATTCTGGACACAACACATACTAAAACAGGTCCCTTCACAGTAAAATAGTGTCTCTCTTTCATTAACAGACTTTACTATTATTGAGAAGAAAAAAGGGAGAGAATCCAGACTTTATAAATCACGGTAACATTTTATTTTAGATAATTGGAAATTCTCAATTAGATTCCAGGATGAGGTATAAATTTGATGATGTAACTTAAGATTACAGTGACATAATCTAATCTAATTAGGCAGATAACATCCCTTTTTTTTACATCCAACCAATGACTTTAAACTTAACATGAAGGGTTTATCATTTTATTTTAAATATACAATGAATAGATGCACTTACCAGAGCAACTCAACTAATACTATAACCTAAATCGATCAATTTTCTTTACCTATGATGTCATAAATGTTGTTCATCACCCAACAGCCTCACAGTAAAAGGAAGAGGATTTGAACTCATTAGAAGGGGAGGAGGAAGAAAGCAATGACAGAAACATAACAGTCTGATAACATTAGGTCAACATCTCCAAAAGAATCTCAACAAGGCAAGAAATTGTTGGAATGACTTGTACATAAGTTGTGACAATAAATAAACAGTGACAACAGAAAGAATGGGAGGAAGAAGGAGAGATTAGAGATTACATCTGTTGAAGAGTACGCCTGTTCTAACAAATGAGAGCAGAGAACTTGAGAACATCAGTACGAGACAAAAGAGCAGAAATTGAATTTGACATTCAAATTTACAGTCATCAGCTACAAGTCAACTTGCTCGCAGAATTATAGAAAAGCTTACAATCTATCTATAGAGAGGCAAATCACAGACACCAGAAGTCAATGTATCATATGGCTTGCGCCCATTGTTCCTAAACTAAGAGCATGAGGAGCTGCCTTATACTCAAAACTCAAAGCTAATATTTAAAAGCCTCATCCCCGATGCCCTCATCCAAACAAAAACACAGCCGAAACCCAAATATCAATCCCATTACCATGCTAATCTTTCTTAACACACGTACATGCGCAAAACGTGCTTCAGTTCAAAATAAGTCATGCCACTTCAAATGCAAAAAAATCTCAATCAAGTCAAGTTACCTTACCATTAATTTCAAAGACCTGTTTGGAAACGCGCTGCTCTTGCTCATCAACCGATTCCTCACTCCTACCACCTTCCTTGAATTTCCTCTCCTTCTCCTTCTCCGTCGCACCGTCTCTGCTTCGCCCCGAAGCCGAATCCCTATGCTTCCCATCCCCTTTCCCGCTACTCCTCTTCACCTCCTCGCCCTCACCGTACACTCCCACGCTTCCGTCCCTCCTCCTGCTCTTCGAATCCCCCGTCGCCTTCGACTTCTTGGTCCCTTCCTCGCCGCCATTCCACCTGTCTCCCCCGCCTCCATCCTTGCGCCGCTTCGACGACGACGCGTACTCGTCAGAGTACTCCCCGTTACCGTGCGCCTCCTTCGAATCCAGCCTCCGCTTCTCTCCGGAACCCGAATCCTTCGACGCCTTCGCGCCGCCGCTCTCCTCCTTGCTCCTCCGATCCTTCGTGCCGGAATCTCGCTCGGAGTCGGAGTGCTCCCTCGCGTCCCGAGAACTGTGCTTGCTCGATTTGTGCTTCGAACTGCGCGGCATCACGGAGGCAGACCACGAAACAACAAAACCCTAACAGTCGAATTAAATCCGTAGAAATGGAGCGAATCGCGAGCAGAAACCCTGAATGGAAGGAATCGAGTAAGAGAGGATGAAACGCCGGAACCCTAATAGAGAGAGTCCTGGCACCGGATCGCAGAGATCGAATGTGAGGAAAATTACGGGAAGGTCCAATAGGTATACTCTGGTCGGTTAGGGTTAAATGCGGAATAGCGCGTAAATGTTGAGTTGAACAGTAGAAGAAAATCGCAACGAAATCGAAGGACTCTCTCTTTCTCTTTCTCTCTCTCTCTCTCCTTTCTCTCGGGGTATGTGTAATCTATGTGTATGTGTGTGTAGGGTGTATTTTTGGTTTTTGCTTTATCGCTTGATGAATAATGAGAATTGAAGAGGGGGAAACTGGGGATAATGGGAATTAGTTTGCATTCACGAATTACCCTTAATTCTTTATAATTATGTCGGTGGTGTCCCTGTGCGGCGCGGGTTTCGTGTTTGGTTCACAGTGCTGTAAATTAGGTTACGCTCTGTGCCCGCTCTCCAATAGGAAATAGACACGGCGGCGTATCGTGGTGATTCCTCCTCACCCTGTCTCCTCTTGTGGGCTCTAGTTAAAATCTCCTTTGTATATTATTTCTAAAAAATGTTCAAATTTAAAAAAAAAAATATCAACTAAAAACAAAAAATATACTAAAGAAATTTTCAAACATGTGTGTCCTTTTTTTAAACAGGAAATTAGAAATATAATTATGTTAAGATTACATTTTATATGTATTTAGTGATAGTTCTTTGTCTTTTGTGTGCAGTTAGTAATATTCAATGACCCGGTAAGGTTTATCTGCATTGACTGTGCAGTGAGAAGAATGATGGGTCAAACAGTTATGAAAAAGCACAAAGACATTGAATGTGTAATTTTTTAAACCAATGTGGACGTTAGTAAAAGATAAAACAATTTTAAAATAAAAAATCATTGTTAAAATTATTATTTTCAGGAAATAAATTGATTTGTATAATTTAATAATTCTCTATCCGTTTTATTTTTTACGAAAAATCTCAATTTGAATTATTCATGGTAAATCTAAATATAATTTGTCTATTTACAAATAATAATGATATAATTTTAAAAAATATTTATTATGAATATAATTATATAAAATAAATATCTATTTTTAATATATATATATATATAAGTGTTATTTATTAATTAATCAGAGACTCTTAATAATCAAGATCGACCCTTAATAAAAATAAAGATATCAATTTGGGTTGAATTTGAGAGATTAATCCATCTAACCCATTAACTCTACGGGTTTTCTTCCTTCTTTATAAGGGTTTTTATTTATTTATTTTTTTCATACAACTACAGAATCATAACCATTGAAAATGAGGGTGTGGTTAATTAAATAAAAAATAAAGCAAGAAGAAATAGAATCATATTCTTGGAAATAAAAAAAAAAAAAAAAAAAAAAAATGCTATAAATTAAGGATAAAGTAAAATAAATGATTTTTTTAACTGCTAAACCATTTGAATTTGATGGTGTGGGAAGAAAATTCGAAAATAAAAAATATTAATAATATTTGTTTTTTACGAAAAAAAATCGATGAAAGATTCATAATTAATTATGGTATAAACATAATTGATTGTCTAATTAGTGAAATATGTTTGACTAGGATTATATAGATTATGTTAAAAGGATTGATCATTAACAACTAAACTAAATTGACGGGCGGAAAATCAGTTCTAAAAAAAATTATTTATCCAACTAATTAGAAGAATTAGATTTCCCTTTGGATCAAAGAAGTTTTGTAAATGTATAAAAAAAATTCACTAGTTCAAAACTATTATTGAAGTTTTTTTACACAACTCTCTTTTCAAATGATTTTTGAAACAAGCTTGAGAAAAAAATATTAGAAGATTTCTTTCGTTGATATTTTCACTAGTGAGTTTTTTTTTTTTATCGATTTAAGAAGAAGAAGTGTTAGCGAATCAAAAAAATAAGAGTAGAAATTGCGTTTCAACCTAATACATTACTTAATATTATTTAAAGGTATATATATTAATAAAATTAGTAATAATATATTAACAATATAATGATGTGATATACTAAATAAATTTATTTGTAGTGTATATTATACTTCAAATATAATATAAAAGTATTATTTAATATATAATATTTTTTTATAACTAATTACAGAGAAAACCATTAAAAACTTCAATATATATTAAAATTTCATTTATTCATCAATGTTAAATATATTATAATGTAGTTAACTATAAATAGTTTCAAAATTTTCACACACTTAGATTATTTTATTATGTTCGTTCTACTCCATTTATCTTATTAAACATAAAATTATGTTATATTTTTCAATTATATACTTCAATATTTAAAAATTATAAATTAAACTATTATACAAAAGCTTAAATTCCCTTATAATTTTATAATTTAATGAATGTACACTTTCAGTCCTTTTAAAATTTTGATTATATATTCAAACCTTGTTTTTTTTAAAAAAAATAAGTAATTTTATTTCATTATTAACAAAAAAAAAATGAAATATTGGTTAGTGCTAACAATTAATTTCTTATTCACATGTCTTATTTTAACCCTCCTTTCTTATTCACATGTCTTAAATAGAAGTCAAATAAAACACCTTTTCAATGTTTTAGTTTCCCCAAATACAGAAACAATAAATAAAGCAAGCATCTTTTTCTAAACTTCGAAAATTTGAAAGTGACATTTGTTTACAAAAATAAAAAATAAAAAATAATAACAAGAGAATGTGAATTGTCTTGAATCATGATTTCCACCACAAGAAGATGTTTATCGAATTAAGCACAATTATAAAGGAAACATAACCAATATCCAAAATCTCATCTTCCTCATATTTTTGTGTGATGTAATCCATGAAATTTAAGTATAAATTAGAACTTCACATTCAATAAATTTTAAAAAATTAAATAATATATAAATAAACTAAAAAAAAACTCACAAACTTAGAATTTTAAGATTTTGAATGGAAGTTGGTTTATTGGTTTGTAAACCATTCGTGAATCGATTGTAGAATGAAGGAGATGTAAAAAGTAATTATGCGGTGAAAAAAGCAAAAACCCGATGATGGTACTTTATATTGATTTGGGCCCATTGGTATGTGGAGCGTTATGTATAATTATTTTAGGCCCATAAGAACAATGTTGGACCTGGGCAAGACATGCTTTGTTTATTAGTTATGTTTCTATTTTATCCGTTAGAACAGTTAAGCGTGAAATTTAAGCGTTCGATGCAAGAAACAAACAAAACAACCCTCTCACAAATCTCCATCTACATTGCTTGTGCCTGTAGATTATTAGGTCAAATTTTTCTATTAGCTAGAAAAACTATAACTGGAACAAAATTGTAATAAAAATATCTGGAATTAACGTGTTTAACTTGAATTCTTATACAACTATAACCTAAGGCGAGATAGGAATACTCGATGATTTATACATTTTATACTAAATTAAAAATGAAAGAAAATAAATACTGTTATAAACAGATATATTTAAAATGAAGTTGTTCTTAAATTAAATAGTTTATTTATTTATTTATTTTTACTCATCCAACGAACCTAATTGAATCTTGGTACATAAAGATAAGGTATTCAGGATTAATAATGAGAATTAAATGCCGGAATTTTCAGGTAGAAAGAGAGCTAAGAATTTTCCCTTTTTAAATCATTTATAAAATAACGAACATTTCCACCATAATAGATAGCAATTTGAGACAGTTAAAAAATAAATACAAGATAAATTTCGAAGAGAAAAAGACAAACAACAAGCGATTATATATACTTATTTTAGTCATTATGAATGACTAGAAATCAGACAAATGAATTCAAAATAGGTGTCATTATTTCAATAACCTAAAATAATTATAAGATAAATAAAAATGACTTATTTTAAGATTATTCTATGATTTTTCAATTATTATTTAATGTGAAATATTTTAAAAAATATATAATTTTTGAAAAAAAAAATTCATTGTCATCAGAAGTAGTGTAATGAGAAGTGGTTGATGGATAAATCAAAAACAGATATTTGGTGAGGCAGAGGTTGACGTGCGAAAAGCACGTGGGAAAACGTTTGCAGCGCTCCCTCGCACGCAACTCTCACACGCTTCGTTTCTATAAGTATATGTACGAATGACACCGACGACGCTTGTTGTTCTGCATCTCCATGCTCTTCTTTTACCCCTTCTCATTCTGGTAATTAACTTTCAATTTCTTGGATTCATTTTTTTATCTTTTTCAACCTTCTCAATAATTTTTTTTTTTTTTTTTAAATGATTCCTCCTTGTCATCTTGAATTCCTGGTGTTCTGCAATTTGGATTTGTAGTATTTGTTTGAATTTCACCATCTGTATGCTTTGATTTCTGACCTTGTTTGTTATGGTTCAGCCGGCGTAGTAAAATGTTTTTGCAATTTCTTATGTTCTTTTACTGAGAACTAAGATTATTTAATTGTACCAGAAACGTGGGAAATGGTAAATAGAAGCTTGGGACGTTGGTCAAAGTTGGGACTTGAGTTTTTTGTTACAAAATGGAGCATTGTGTGGTCAATTTAAGCATGTGAGGGATACTAAGGGTAGATGGTTAAAGTCAATCACATATTTGGTTACTTTCTATATGTACCATTCCGCCAGATAATGTTAATTTTTTTCATATGTTTATCTGTGGAATAGGATTTGTAGTTAGTTTCTTTTATGTCTGTTATGTTTTGTTGCATCGTTGATGGACCCTCTGGAGATTTTCTGATACATTATGTAATCCTTTCATTTTTGGCAGTCAGAGGTCTGATCAATGGCGCTTTGTGGAACTGCACCAAACTCAATTTCGGGGAGTAACAGCGTCGCCTATTCAGCTCAAAATTTGTCGACAAAACTTATTTTACCTGTTCCCCTGCGTTTTACTGGACAGTTCTCTAATCTAGTCAGGAAAAAGCGCAGGGGAGTATGCTGCTCTTCGTTAAGGAATGCTGCAACTGCATCTTCTATGGAGTCACAGGAAGATACTCCAAGTACTTTTTCAGTTTGCTTGGAGGAGGAAGCAGATCATGTTATACGGTTCAAAATGTCAGACTTTAGGATTTTAGATTCAGTTAGCACTGGTCTGGGTGGGCGGGTATGAAATTTAAAATAGGTTTATGATGTGTCATGACTGGATTGAATTTTTAATGCTGATCTGATTGATTTAAGTTTTACTGTAGTCGGACGAGATAGTTTTTGAAGGCATGGTGAAGGATAGTGGTAGGTAAGTTAATTCCTTGTTTGCTTCAGGTTGTTTGGTTTGTTTCAATCATAACATCTATATGTATTCATTTTCCTCTGCAGTTCTTTGTATAACACAAGAGTTGTGCTTCGACAGCTTTCTAGTGCCCAAGCTCAGCGTCGAGGGAAACGGGCAATAGAGGTATGTTAATCTTTTCAGTATTACAATTTAAACTGTTTATAATTATATCCGATCACAAAATTTTTTCTATTTCCTTTTAGGTTTTGGGGAAGCTGGTTCGGCGTAAACTTCTGTATCATTCTTACTCAATGCAAGTTCATGGTTATATCTCTTCGCCTGCAAGTGATGATAGTGGTTCATTTATCCTGGTACATGGGGTAGGTATTAATCTTTGTAAGATTTATTGTTTTAATTCTTTAACATATGGTTGATTCTTTCTTATTGTGAATGTTTTCTCAGTTTTTGTCTTTCTGCCACTGTGTAAGAAAAATAAAACTGAATGTTCTTTTTATCATTTTTCCAAGCAGTATCATGGCAGTTTTTCTTTGAGGCATTGGCTTGAGCGGGCAGATTGGCTTCCAACTTTAGAGGCCACTCTTGCACTGGATGAAGAGTCTGTTAGAAAGGTAGGAGAAGATACAACTGGAGGTCCGGCAGTTTCTAGGCAGTTGCGACTTATTCGAATATTGATGAGGGATCTTCTTATTGGGGTATTTTCCCTCTTTTTTTAAAAAGTTCCTTTAATATTTTCATTGATTGAAGACATTTTTACTAATAAGTACTTTCTATATTCTACATAGAAATAGGAGAAATGATATTCTATTCTATCGTTTATTTAAATTAGGTAAATTACCTGCACAGCCACGGTCTTGCCCATACCGAGTTGAGACTGGAAAATGTTCATATAAGTCCAGTAGACAAACATATCAAAGTAAGAATTGCCATTCTCTTATAAGATTAGAACTATGACATTCTTTTTCATTCTTTTTCTGTCTTTTCTGTTGACTATGTTTGCTATCTGACTGATCCTAGAGGTGGTTTTATGCATTTATTATGCTGTAAACTCACAGAATGTGACAAAGACAAACCTAGAATTTTGATTTTGTTCCTGGTTTGAAAATTATTGTGATTCAACACAGTAGAAAATGATATATTGTGATAATTTGCTTTGCCATTTCTTTGCTAAATTACAAAAGTAGATTATAGTCTATCATCAGAAATTCTACAAAATGTGGGAAAAGGATAAATAACAGATAGGATGTACAATATGGACTTACTGGTGATTTCCAGAGGGCCAATATTTCTTATCGAGACAGATTTATGCAATCCAAATTACTGGAAATTGATAATTGTGTTTCTTGATGTATAAAATCTATCTGTTCAATCTGTCCTTATGGCTGGCTTAACTGTTTGCTTAACAGGTAGGCATTTTGGGTAATGCTGCTGACTTTTACAAGGATGGTTCCAATGATAGCTCTTTGGACAATTTGGACAGGCGACAGATGATGATTGCATTTGACATGAGGTATACCCTTGGAGTTTTTCGGTAAAGTATGTTTGGAACTATATAATATTGTTGATACCCGGTTATCTCTGTTGTAAAGATGTGTGGGCTTCATAATGGCTAAAATGGTGATGCGGGAACTTATGGATCCTTTGGTTTTTGCAAAGTTCAAATCGTTCCTCACAAAGGTATGAAATGCTAATTTTTTTAATTCAATTTTGGTCTCTTGAATGTTTAAAAATTAACTCAAGCTTTTTTGAAGGAAAAAAAAATACTAATTGACCTTTTAGACTGCTGTGCAAGTGCCCAACAATGCTTCATGTCTGTCATTTGTTCCCCTCATATGAACTAAGGCCTAAATAATTTATTCCCTTTTCTGGAAGCTTTTTACTCATATTTATTGATAGCAGGACAGGACATACACCATTATCATGAAAATTTGAAGATTGAGCTGTTGCTGAAATTAGTTTTTATATTTATTTATTTATTTATTTTTTATCAGAAAATGTTAGTTGTTAATATGTTAGTTTTTTTGTTAGCAGAAATTCGAACCCATTACCTATCCTTCCTTTCTTCAATTTTTAACACATGTAGTAGTCATTTTAGTTAGTAGTCATTTTTTGTTGCTGAAATTAGTAGCCATTTTTAATAAAAAAGTTAATGGTTAAGTGACCATGATCCATTGCAGATCACTCAGGAAAAATTAGTTGCAGGACTACTGTAGGTGGATACTCATCCTCCATTTAGCAATGTGTTATATATCTAATCCTTACCATAGTAAGATATTATTGGACTTACTCTGACGGTCATCCGTTTACTCTAAATCAATATAGAAGTATTTTACCAGATTCTTAGTTTCTTTTAACAAATATTTCATTTCTTTACAACTTTTTGTCACCTTGTTTATGATACCTGATACATCAAATGTTTCTTTGTTGCTTATTCTGATCTAGATGAGAGGGTCATCCAATGATGTGAACTTTCTAATCATAATTCATGTCCCACCTTCAGGGGTATGATCCTTCATGTCTACGAGAGCTTATGTTGAAAGTCCTTGGCAGAAGTTCCCCATGTGGAAATGCTGGATTACAAGTAAACTTATTCTTTATTGAAAGTTGGTTTATATTTTTTAGGATTATATTCTTGTTTTCAAATCTTTTGATGTCTTTCTAATTTCTTGCAGATACTTGATAGGAACTGGGGAGCTGGTTGGCACCTTTTATCTTTATTGCTTGCTACTAAACCTTCTCAAAGGATAAGGTATGCTATGAAGCAAAGTTGCTAGTTGAAAGTGTGTATAACTTCTTCATCAGTGCTCCTATATTGTGCTGAGATTATTTCTTGTACATATGTCAAGATTTTAGAGAGAAAAAACTGTAGCGAAGGAATTTCAGAAATAAAAAAAAAGTCAGAGAGAAAAGTGTTAAAATTTTCATTAGTATTTTAGGAGGTTTGATCCTTTCGCAACATATAACTACTTTCTCAGACTACTGTACATACTTAAAGATAAATAACATTTGATTGTAGATACCAACTTGATTTGCCCGTGTTTAGAAGTTATACTAGTGTTAACCATGTAAACATTTATACAGTTGTTTGGATGCTCTTAGACACCCATTTCTATGTGGGCCAAGATGGCGAGTAGTACCATCAATGGATATTCTCAGATGGGGTCTGGGTTCTACTGCAATGCGTATTACTGAGGAGTACATTTATCGCAAGCCGCAGGTATTTCATCTAACGATGCTCCTTATATGCAATATATCCCTTTGTTGCCTTTTGTGTTCCTTGATGCTTATATAACAGCTTTTATATTTATTGGTGTCTGATGTCCTCAAGTTTTTTCTTACTAATGTTTCTTTTCACCATTTATATACTGTGCTTTATGTCTTGATGGTAAAATTTAACTTAAAGCAAATTAGATTACTTAAAATGAGTAAGATATGTACTACAAAGTTTGACTAATGGGGTGTTTTCTATGTTTTAGCGCGGCAGGCTTGCCCATTTCATCGACTTAATGGAGATGTTGAATCCCCATCCAAAGCCAAAGGTAATAATTGATAGAAGTTTGTATACTTTTCCTGAAATTATTGTTTCTACTGTATTTTGCTTTAAAATAGTTCCATTTCTTTCATCACTAATTGTGCAATAATTAATGCCCAAGAATCTTATCCAAGAATCTTACAAGTGCAAGTGAAGAAATCTCAAATTAGATAGGAATAGACAAGTTAGGAAACTAATAAGTGGGAAGTCCTCATGTACTAACCACAGGTGAAATCCCATATTGTGTAGGAATGAGGTGTTTGTGTGTCCTTTCCAACTTCCCATCGACATGTCCATTATAAAAATAAATACCAAATGCATAATTGTAGTAGTTAACTTTTACTGTTTGGAGGGATATAAACATGATCTTAAACTTGTGTCACTATTGATGTCTGCAGAACTGGCTGGACCTGCTTCCAGGTAAATGGCGTCTATTATACTGCACCGGGAAGCATGTAGGCCTGACTCTTCGCCAACCACCTCTCCGTGTACTTGTTGGCGATGTGCATCTAACAGTGACAAGAGAATCAAAATTGAAAGCTAATCTTTCATTTGACTCTGACATTGGATTCTCTGTGATGATTGGTCAGGACTGGCCTCTTGACAAAGCTGGTAAGAGTGGAAGAGTGCAGGTGAATTCTTCATTTACACTAAGAGCTGGGAGACAGTTATATCTGAATCAAGACAAGACCATAGAGAAGTTCTTCTTTGGCCCTTCCAGCAATGTGGATGCTTTAGCTCAGAAATTTAAGGGCAAGAAATGGAGAAAAGTAATCCCTTTCAAGGAGTTTCCAGCAAGTCTTCCGGCAGCCAAGCTTGCATCAGGTGATATTGATGTGACAATGAATCTCGACGATCCATTAAATCGAAACATTGATACTGCAAAAAGTGTTCTGCAAGAACTAAGAGCACAAATTCCCCCAGAAATGTTTGATTTGACTAAGCTTGTGTGTGGAACTTATGTGGACTCAAGGTTGCTTGTCCTACGAGGGGTTAATGGATCCGCGCTCCTATTTACAAGGTCTTTTGTAGACAGAAACGGTTCTTGTTAGTTGTTGCAGTAGCAGATTCAAAATTATTGTTTGACTGTGTATATTTTTCCTTGAATTGTATAGTTCGGTCCATTGTGATCTCAAATGAACATTTCCTCCCGCCCCAAGAAGTAGTTATCCTGTTAAATGTAAAATTTGCAATTTTTTCAAATATTAGTGTTCTTCGTAAATACTATTAGTTAAAAGCACCTAGGAGGGGGAAGGGAGAATTTAAAGCACTTTATTAGTAAATTAATGCTTTGGAATGTACAATGCTTGAACATTTTGATGATCCTTTTTCAACCTGATATGAAATATTGATCATTGAGGATAAGAATTACATTTAGAGGCAGTCAAACACTTCAAAATGATTTATTTGCCATAGTATGTGGATTCTTATATGTACTAAATATAGCGTTTATTAAGACCCCGATGCAGTTTCTTTAACCTTTGTCATTATATGTTATTTAAAAATTTGATAACAAAGATATAAAAGAATTTAGTAGCACTTTCCTTACTTTAGGGGGCATGCAGATGAAACTCAAAAGGCTTAATCAATCAGTAAAGAACTTGTATACGACTTCTAATTGTTACAGTGTAGATATTTTTTTTTTCATAAACACTTAATAAAAAATGAAATATTTCTAATTCCAATTTCCATTCTTGACGTTTCCTTGACTTAATTGTGAAAATTTTAATACAATTATACCAGTGAAAAATATTCTATTTATCTGCATAATTTAGAGTAAAACTAGCAAGTATTTATGATGATCTCGATTTTGAGTGTTTCAGCGATGAATGAGCTTTTAAAATCGACAATTGAGCAGTCCATTTTTCTTAAGATTTTAGATTTATAAAAAAAAAAAATCAATAATGACTTTGATAAAGCCTTCAAACAAAGATCAAGTTAAAAGAAAAGGTTCAAATTAATCACCTAAGTCTCATTAAAAAAAATTGAAAAATGCTATATTCAAGTTATCATTAAAAAAAATATATCAATAAGGAAGTTATACATCGGCAAAATATCAATAAAAAAAGTTATATATAACTAAAATATCAATAAAAAAATTGTTTAATTTATAGTGTTACGACGAAAATTCCAAGTTTGCCCTCCAGGTTTGCTCACGGAATTAATATTAGAGAATTGAAACAAAAATGGAAATATGAAGAAAAAAAAAAAGGTGTCAAGCATCTATGATAAGTAACAGAAAACTCACAAGAAAACAAAGTAGAAAAAATGGTTGGAAAGTAAAAATGGGATTCGGAGCATTCTGAAGTGAATTGTGTTAGCAGAATGACACAGATCTCATCCAACTTTGCACCTTTTCTCCAACAATTCAATATCACTTTATCATTCAGAGAAAGGGAGTGTGGTCCTATGATGATGAGGAAAAACCAAAGCTGCACGATTATGGCAACCCAGCTAGTGTATAAACATTATTTACCAGGTAATTTCTTCGAACTGGGACACCAAGCTATATTCATGTTGTTCTTGTCATTTGAATTTATCTCATAAACAAGCAAATAGTTCCTAGCTTTAACAATTGATTGCTATAAGATTTTTACTTTATGATTATTATTATTATACTCTCGGATCGTGTCGAATAAGCCTTATGAAACAAACTTGATAATTGATGCTTTAAATTGTACCCTCTTTCATTCACGCCCAGAGGAGTAAGAAACTATCATACCATGAATTGCATTTACAATAGCTAGGGTTCTACAAGGCCATTATAATAATGAAAAAGAAAAACCCCTGAACTTAGATTATAATTTATAATTATACTCTGTTTTATGTATTTTTTTACTTTAATTTGAATAGATAAACTATTTCTTTATCCTAAAATCATTGCATTTTTTTTTTTTAATTTCAATTTAATCATGTATTCAGTTTTTACCTAATCTATCTTTGTTTCAATAAAAATAATATATTTTAGTATAAATATTTAATAATATAGTATATTTATTGTTGCTTTTAGTCTCTGTCTAAAAAGAGTTATCCTACGGTAATGAAAATAGTATATCACCTTTAATACAAGGTGAGCACGTAGTTTTGGAGAACTTTTTTTTTTCAAAAAGGTTATTTTATGCGAAAGTAATGTTCACAGGATCAATTTAAGTAAAAATGAAAAATGTTTAGAATTAACTGTTAATTTCACTCTCTAAGGGTTATCATCTCTCTTAAATAATTCTTAAGTTAAATAAAATTATATAAATAATTCTTAATTGAATTTCTTCTCAATTGATATATTCTAATAAAATTTAAGATAAAGTTGAAAGATTTGTTAATATTTGAGAAAAGTGTTTAATTAATTTAATTTCTAAAACTGGAGAAATTAATTACAGTTTTTTTTTTTTCTTACTTCAGCAATCACTTAAGAGAAAGGGTTTCATGGACGAAATTTATTCGAAGGATTTGCACTAACCTATCTAACAATTTTAACTTTTTATATTAAATGTAAATCCTTTACTCATATTTCACAATTACTAAATAAAGAGTATGGGATACTTTTTATGCTTTTAATTATATACTTCTATTAAACATCATAGAAGAAAGAAAACATTTTTCTTTTATATCAATTGTACATCATTATCATCTTGGTGCACAACACGTTTTCACGAGCATTTTTCGATACAATTATATATGTAGAACATAAAATATGTACATGAAGGAAAAAATTGGTTAACATTAAATTGAGAAAAAAAAAAGAGTAATAAAGGGTTATACATTTACAGAGACGCCAAGAGCCAAGAGCCAAAAGCTATCAAATCTAGCTTTTATTAGAATTCCATGAATGTCCAAAGAAAACCAAAAGGGTAAAAGGAAAACACTGAACTATGCCTTTTTTTTCTCTCTATGTTTTTTTTTTCTCTTCTTTTGGTTTGATAAAAATTACAGCTTTGGTGTAACTGTGAGATTCCCTACAAAATAGGGGATGGGGTTAGTGCTCCTTGCGGAGATGAAACAATATTTGTCATCTGATGTTCATTTCATTTGTATAATCCTTCCTAATTCATGAATTTCCGGCAGTTTGGAGCTTTACATAGGCAGGGAACTTTGAATTCATCTGGCTCATCAGGATCAAACAAGTAGTCATACCTGCTCAAACCAAAACAATCAGCATCAACTGTAAAGAACATGCACATGCACACACCACCATGCCTATGCACAAGCACATACACACAGAGAGGAGAGACATACGTTAACTCGTCACCGGAAGGAACTATAGTCTTAGCAATGAGCACAATCCGGCTTTCGTCATCACCGACACTCATGATCCTTGCATAGCAATTTGGCATACACTGTATGAACATGAACCAGAGAACAGATTAGATGACTATCCAGTATTGAGAATCAGAGAACATAATGTACATAAAATGGCAATTCAAGGTAGGTTGACTCACTGAATGATTAATCAGCCGTGCTATATTCCCTTTATCAGTGGCATCTACCACCACTTCTTCACTTATCTTAAACAGCTGCAAAGACAAGAGAGTAGGGCATTTTAGTTTAATAGCATAACATGTAAATGATATGATGACTAGTGTGGTTGTATTAATAGGCAGACATAGGGGAATTAACTCACATAGCAATCTTTCCCTTCTAATCTATAGCGTGCCTCCCTCAAATCTGCAATGCTGCGTCTCACTTGTTCACCACGATATTCAAGAACCTGCTTAAGATTAAAATCATGCTCACTATTGCAACAGATAAAGGTTGTACATGGAAAACTAGGAAAACATAAAGGGTCCAAGGGCAATCATTTTATGTATCCGCTAATGTTAGAATCATAATGAAAGCAAATATTTTGCATACACATTTGAAGCAGAAAGCGCAGAAGATTCCTCAGGACCAAAACAACCACAAGAGGAAAAAAAGGTAAAGGAGACTGTAAAAAACTTTGTCCGGCTTTGCATGATTTTGAAAATGCTTTATGAGCCTGTTTGCTTGCATTCAAAAGCATGACTATAGATATCATGACATATTAAATGCTTGTGAACAACTTCAAGAAGCTCTGATCTAAGGAAAAACAAGAAAATATCAATCTGGAAAATACTTATTCTGTTATTGCTTTTCTGATTTCTCGAAGTGAGAGATACAATTTCTAAATACTAAAACTCTATTAGGTTGTAATGATGATTTTTCAAAAGGGCACCCTTTATGTGCTTCTCAGTTTCATGCAAAAAAATAGAATAGAATATATCACTTCTGCTGTACTTCTAAGTGCTCAAGTAATCCAACACCTTATGAATCTTCATAAAACCAATAAAAGTATCTGTTAGTTGTTATTGACCAACACACACAAGCAGGTTATGGTTCTTTGTAATGTTATCATACCATTTCTCCTTCTTGAATATTTCTACGTGCAAACAGGCCCCATCCATGTATGCCCGATCTACCAAAGCAAACCCGTTCATTTTCAGTTCTCTGGAATCAGACAAGGGTACCAATAAAACAGTCAGAAAATTGACCACCGAAGCAAATAATCCACCTTAGAAATAGAAGAGTTACCTGCAAGTAGTAAAGGCGTTCTCTGAAAGAAGAAAATGCCTGGGGTTCAAGTACCACCTGTTTGAGAGGGAAGAGATAAAGAAGAGGACGTAAGGAAAAGAAAGGAGGCAGAGACAGTTCAAATCTTAAATTAGAGTTAAAAGAATGAGTTAGAAAGTCTCTTGTAAAAAAAAAAAACCAATATAATTTTCAGAAGATAAAAAGGTTTACTCTGGGTGCATTTAAACGCCGTATTGCATCTAAAGGATGATGATAGTGACCCCTCACTTGATGAGAAACGGCTTCATCTGCAGCTCTCTAACAAGAAGAAGAAATAAAAATGAGATGCGGAGCTTTTTATTTTTTTAAAGTTGCAAAGAAAATTTTAGAGGCAATGGTGGATAACTAGGTCTAAAAGATAAACAAGGAAAGAACGAAGTCAAAGTAAAAAAACAGTAACCATGATATTTCATAATATGCGCCACATACAAGTTTGCATCCATGCAAGTGGCAGCAGCCAGTACATTTTGGTGAAGCAGTATTAATTGTCGGAAAAATACAAGATATTGGTATATTAATAGCAAACATATCTTTATGTTTTGAAACACAAAAACACCTTCACTGGAAATAGAAACAGGACAATAAACATATAATAGATATCATAGACACTTTTTGGTACTATCTTACAAATATTCACCAACATGAACAACAATTTTCTACAATCTACCTTTTTGGTATGGTTTGTTCTTTGAAAGATACGGCACCTAGCAGCAGAAAATGGCTCATGCTCAGTGTTATCAACAGGAGTGTCATTTTGCTTTCTTCTGTTAGACGAGATTAACCTTGAACCAGTTTTTTTCTTAGTTTGGAGAAGGGTTTTGGTAGAAATGACCCCAAGAGGGGTTTGCATAATCAAAACAGTATCTGGATTGGGAGCCCTGAAAAAACAAATAGACGTGATTAAGATGAAAGGCTGAAAGTAAGATAAGAAGATTTCAGATAACCCTATACTTTTGCAATTAAAAAGACACTTGTTGGGAAAAAGCAAAACCTACAAGGGAGGATGATTAATCTCTTTCTTAGTCATAATTGAGGATCACATACATACCTGTGGTAAGCACAATAAGAGACCATTTTTGTTGTCTGCCTGCCATTTTTCTCCAAACAATGCAACTGTATTTAATGGAGAGAAGTTCAATAAAATTGTCCCAGATAAAACATTCAGAATGTGTTAGGGCTCTATAACCCAAGAATCTCAATAAAATGCAGAATAGAAAATAAAAAACAGAAGAGAGTGAATGATCAAGGATAATTCTCATTTACAAGGATTGCCCTTTCCCAACTGAGTTCTATGACTCAATTCTCTTACAACTACGGAGCATCCAACTGTTGTAACCGCCCTAACTGTTTTCATTCATTCTTAATGTACACTTTCCATGTCCTCTCCTCCTTCTGAGGTCTAACAGGATACAACAACAATCGATTCTTATCTCACTAGATATGGTTTAGCTACATGGATTGATTGATTCCAATGGGCCCTATCAATAGTATATCCTTGTTAGTCTTCTTGTACAATGAAATCGGTGTCTTTAATTCTTAGTAAAGTCCAATCTAAAAATGCATGTTCTAGGAAGGAGACTGGTGAGTAATGGTAACCAGTTATCAAATCATCGATCAAAGCTAAAGTCATATAGGTTTAATTAAAACAGGAAGTAAATTGAAATTTGCACATTGAAGTTGCTTAATATTAAAAGTAAGTTTCAAATGACAAGTTATCAAGCAAGTCAACTCAATCTGAGTGAACTCTCACCTCCATTCGATAACCGGCCCTTGATGCACACATAGCATGGAAATAAGTAGAACACTTGCAACATTGTGTACACGAACCATGAATTTGCTTGCAAATAACACAAATCTGAAAAATTAAAGTAATGACTTGAGATTACATTTGCAAGAGAGGACCAGCAGACATCAAAAGGAAACCCAATGCAAGAGGCTCCCACCAAATGGAGTTTGGGGAGGCTAGATGAACACAGGCTTACTCTTGCAAGTGAATAGACTGTTTCTAGGATTTGAACCTATGACCTCCAGGTCACATGGCAGCAACCTTAAAGTTGTGCCAAGATTCATTCTCACCAAGACATATCTAAATGATAAAATATAAAGTAATTCGGAGACTAGATTATTTCCTTCAAACCACACACAATGAATAAAAAAAATCAAATAGACACTTCCAGTTTTCAAAGTGGTGAGAAGAACTTTTCACTTTGTGGAATATGCAAAGAATAAATCCACTTCAACTGATGAATGACATTATCAAGGGTAAATTTTCGTATCAGATACCCTACCTTCACAAAAGAATTTGACGGAATACTTAGAATACCCAAAGCAGGTTCCATCTTCTCATCACTGGCGAAAGAGACTTCAGGTCGAAACCAAGCACAAGTGACATGAACCCATAATGTGTCAACATCAGTTGGCTTCAGAGCACCACCTGGGAGTCCAAAAATAGTTTAAGAGAACAAAATTCTAGTCATCAAAACCAAGATAGAAACATATCTGCAGAGCTTCTAGGTTACATGAACATTTATGCAATACTAAAACTATTTATCTTTTGGCAAAACATGATTAAATGAGTATAAAGAAGTTTAACACTTAAAATGGATCCTGGTATAACTCATAGTCAAAGGGAGGAAATTCTCAACCATGATAAGTAAAATTGGTAACAGGTGTATATAGGTTAAAAGAACCAAGTTGTATAACTCCAGAAATAGAACTTACATCATTGGGTGATAATGTAAAGTCATGGGCAAAATTATTCTTAGACAGAGGACATTTTTAAAAAAAAAAAAAAATAGGCAGGACTGTTCCAAAAATATCACAGAGGACATCTGAAATATTGTCAAAGACGTACCTTTCACAGGACAAAGACAACACTCCCGCTTGATGTGAGGCGTTTCACAGGCCTTACAAACCCAAGATGTAAAATCTCGGACATTTCTTGCTCCATAGCATTCTTGATGAACAGCTATTTGACATCTGTAAAATATATAATTTATTTTGCGGTAATTGCAATACAATTCATCATACATAGTGGACAAAGAGTAACCACAAATTTCTTGCTTCATAATTCAGGCTAGTATAAGAAAAAGATGTTTGGTTTTATTGACAGAATGGTTTCATAGGCAAAAGGCCCGACTTATCAATGACAAGGCTGTAACAATGATTAGTCAGAATGGTAACCTTCTGTACGTATAATTGAAATCATAAAGTGAGGAGAATATTGATATTTTAATATATGATATTTCAAAATAAAGAGAAAAATTAAATGAGTTAAATTATTATTGGCTACAATATCTGTAGATGCATGCAGCATCTTGAATCCCTATCTCTTTATAGGTTGAATATTGGCTAAATGAAAAAAAAATGAACTGAAACTGTTACATTACCTGTTGCAAATGATAATTTTGTTGTAGTCCCAGTCTTCAACCCATCTACAAACAGCACAGCGTTCTGTAGTCCACTTAGCACAAACAGGTTCGTACTTCTCTGTCAGAGAAATAGTTTGCAGTACAATTATCAGAGAACTTTATATGGCAAACTCATCAACATGAAAAGTTGTAAGCAAACCGAATGAGAAAAGGTCACCTTGCAAGAAGGTAAGCAACTTCTGCTTTCTTTCTTTTAGAGAAGGTTTCTTAGGTTTTGCAGGAACTTGAGCAATAGCATGAAATTCTGCCAACTGCAGCATCTGAGAAGTCAAATAGCATTGTATTAGTTACGTGCATTATATCTTAGAACAAATACCTTTGAGTTCCCAGATTCTCAATTTCTGTAAGGCAGTCTCATTTTCATTAGCATTTTGACACTGAAGAACCAAAATTCAAATTGTTGAAGTTCAAAAGTAAGTTGGAGTTTCACATTATATAGAAATGAACAAGATGAACAATAAAGAGAAATCATGTTCCCCAAGAAACCCAAACAAAAACAAATAAATCTAAGAACTAATTAATAAGATGGAAAAAACTTCAATTAATAATTATGATAATAATTGGAAGAAGAATACCGTGGTCTACTTATATATAATAAGCCCATAAGTATATTAAATATATAAAAGAGGGTGATTAGACACTCGAACAATCTTATCGGACTAAAATAACAAATAATTAGTATATTTTCAGCACAAAGAGACAAGGGAATATCATGAAAATTAAATAATAGTCATATACAAACCCATTGTTCCAGAGGTAGCATGGAGTCTTTCACCCTAATACTTGTTCTCCAATTTCTTGATTTGGAACCTGTGTGTCGTTCCCATTCACTAAGTGCTTGCTTTTCTGCCCCACAAAACCCACACTTGCACACAACTCTGAAAGAGAAAAGCACACATCATAACCAAAAAAATAAAGAGAAGAAATTACCAATCTAGAAGTAATAACAGCAGCACATTCAAAATTGGCAGCAGGGAGTTTGAAATGTTTAAATGATAAGCTACATTATATATTAGAAAAGCTGTGGTAGCACCTAAGCATGACTAAAACAAACTATATCTGGTATTGTTGTCCAGCACAAATTTTGGTGCAAATTTGATCTGTGTACAAGTTGATGAATGTAGGAATTCTTCCAAGGACTATAAGAGAAAAAGAGAATATTCTTTGGGCATGATTTCTTAAGACTATAACTCTTAAAGAACTACAACAAAAGAACATAAGAAGTTCCAACCACAGTTTCATTCCTTTTTAGCGAAAAAGAATCTCATTAGCAAACTAATGCTGCATTCTCCCTCCAAAGAACAGAATCATAAAATCAGATTATATCAGATAGGTATTAATTGTTAATCTTGAAAAAGGAATTAATATATTACTACTTACGACATCCTTTAAATATAACTAATTACTAGAGAAAAATTACTATAGCAATTTTAAAAATTAATAAATTAGTAAAACTATGATAGTTGCAACAGAGGACAGAAAAAAATTGTCAAATTCTTGTGAAGGACTGTGTGCTTACGAATGAAGGCTAGGAAAATATATGCCTTCCACACCATTGCAGAGAACAGTGACCCTATTTGGAAGTACTAGCTGCCCATTGCTTTTGTTCCACCTGTACCAAAGCATCCACTACAGTTAGAAATGATACAAATATCTAACACATTTTTTCTGGAATGCTACAACAATTTCTTTGACACACTCCTTATTATAGGGAGTAGATTTCATGTGGGTCCTACTAATATACATGATTTAAAGGGTTTCACATAAATTTTACCCAACAGAAAAGTTTTCTTTTAGTACTCCTCTTACCAAGTAGAAATATTCTAAATTGGTATAGGAACTTGAATCACAAAGGATAGGTTTCATGAGAACTTCAAATGAAGTAATTAAGATTATGTCACAAAGCCAGGGCTCCAGGGGATAAATAAAAGGACCATAACAACTTACTTGACTTTTGGATGTGGTTTTTCTGAATCAGATAACTCAAAATCAAACTTGGCTTTGCAAGTAGGGCAGTAATAATCAGTGCCTTCAAGATTCTACCAAAAAAAGAATACACCAATCAGCAAAAACCAAAATGTCACTTTTTGAGCTTCAAATGCTGACAAGTGGGTAATATTAAGATATCAAGTAATGGGTAAACCTTGAAAAGGTTGCTAGAAATTTTGTCACATTCTGCATGCACCCACACTTTGCATCCATCACAGCGCACCTAATTTGGAGGGAACATTCGCAAAGGCAAAAAGAAAAAGTTCATACTAAGCAATATAGTCTTTGAACATAAAAGAGTAAACTTAATTAGTGAAAAGGATTTAGTTACTTACCCAACTTCCACTATCTGAATGATTCCAAATCTTCTTGCATATGCCACAATAATGCTTTGATTTTGTTAACTGCAAAAGAACGTGATTTAAAGGCTAAAAAAAATCCTAAAGAATTCCAGAACTTTCATGATAATGCTTTTATTCCAGAATTAAATACAACCTATTAGAAGAAAAAAGCAAGATATACAAACCCTAGCACATGTTCTACATAAGAATTGGCCACCAGGACTTGAATCCCTTGTTTTCTTTAACATCTTGTAAGGAAGGCTCAACCCACAGGCTTCACAGGTCCGAGTCTCTTTCTTATCAAATAAATCCTGCAATGGAATTCAAATCAATGAACCAGTGAACTTTGGCAGAATTCCTCACTTATACAGAGTAATAATTACATAATCAAAGCTTATAAAAAAAAAAGCATGCCAAGTTACTCTTGGGCATATAAATGAGCAAAGAAGCTAGCAGTGCCAGTCAATTTTCAGTTGCAAACTAATTATTCTCCCTATCCCATAAGTTTCAATGCGTCATCCTAAGTTTTTTTGACATAAATATTACTATAGATGAAAAAGTGTAGAAATTTTACAAAATTAAACTTACTATTAATAATTTTTTGCCAAAATCCACGTTTTTTTTATCGATAAAGACAAAATATATTAATAAGAATTGGTATCTGCAGTAAAAAACAGTTATAGATATATATTACAAAAATGTGCAAAAGTATGCGTTACGACAAATATATTAATAAGAATTGGTACGCGAAATAACAAATACAGTTATAAATACATATTACAAAAGTGT
Source organism: Macrotyloma uniflorum (assembly GCA_016859785.1). Classification (NCBI taxonomy): domain Eukaryota; kingdom Viridiplantae; phylum Streptophyta; class Magnoliopsida; order Fabales; family Fabaceae; genus Macrotyloma; species Macrotyloma uniflorum. Next base: position 5,207,955 of record BDMB01000001.1, read on the forward strand.
GTAAAAGTATACGGAAAAAATGTAACGGCGAGACAATGTTCTAAAAAACATTATTAAGAATTTACACAAAATACCAAAAACAGTTATAAATACATATTACAAAAGTGTACAAAAGTATGCGGAAAAAATGTGACAGCACAACAATGCTCTAAAAGATATTATTACAGGGGTATAATTTGACAAAAAAATTACTATAATTAATACTGTATTACGTTGAAAAACTAGAATGATAATGTTTTCTTGAAAGTTTTCTTGTACTTTTTTATATGTCCTTCTTCAAATTGTTTTTCATCAAAATACCCCTAATTACTTTACCATGTCTGTAGTCAGTAAACAATATTCCTTGTGATCTACATGTCAGATTTTTTGAAATTTTTTGCTTTTACTTTTCTATCATTTTCAAAATATAAGATAATATTAATTACCCTTACTTAAGGTTTATCTTTTTAATTAATTTGCTTTATACATTTAGTGTGTTGAGAATAAAAAAAGGGCAAAATAAAAAACTTCATACTATCTTGTTATAAGATAATTTATTACATCTTTCTATCTTCTATCTTTCTACGTAAAAACCTTAAAAGACAGATAAAAAGAGAATGCAGAGAATAGGTGCTATAAGTAAGAGATGGCATTAGCTCTCCTCAAATGTCATAAATACAATGCACCAGAATTTTAACAAATGGATGGCAAAAGAAGAAGAAGCCCTGTAGTTGACTTACCTGGTTCTGAAAACGATATGCTCCATAATGATTTGAATGAGTGACCTCCTGAAAGGCTTTCAGAATAGAATCATCATAACCATTGTTACTAGCTGCTGTATTTATATCTGCTATCAACTTCTCCGTGAAACCCCTCTCCGCCAAAAATGCCTCTTCTATTGCCATTTGGAAGTCAGAAGGATTATAGAAACTCAACTCAGACTGTCCCTGAAACCTAAACCAAGAAACATCACCCCTAGTAAGCAAAAAGACTTCTACAAAGAAAAGTGGCAGTGATTTCACAGAATGTAAACAAACAAACAGAAATAACCAACAACAACTCCACACCTGTCCACATAATCCACAAATGGAAAAATCATCCCATGCTTCACCCATGCATAGTCCTGCCCAAATCACCAAAATCACAATAAATACACAACAAGTGTTCTCCATATAGGAAGTAATTATTCATACACAGTTAAACATTGCATTATACATACCCTTTGATTCTCATTCCCCGCGTACCCAAGAAACATGACACAAGCTGCATCAGCTATACAAGACCTGAGAACCAACTCAGGTGCCTGAGTCATAGGATCAATAACAATGGCAGGCCAAAAAGGTTCCTTTCTCCCAGCTTTGGCCCACACTATATCACCTGCATAAAAATCTTCTGGCCCAAATAACCCACTTCTCCTCTCCTCATTATTCTCCTTCAAACCCATCAAACCAACTCCTTCCACCTCCAAAAACCTTCCCCTCTCGTCTTCTTCAACCACCACCCCACTATGCCTCAAGGTCAATGCCCCTCCATCAGGCAAACTCAAACACTTGCTCCTCTCATAACTCTTGCACAATGCCGAGTACTTACGAGCCTTAGAACCCGATTTCTCCTCGTTTTTTACTTTCTTCTGATTATTGCAAATCTTGGGTGCCCTGAAACTGAGTTTCTCCTTCTTGCATTGAAACTCTTCATCATAATCACAATCACGCAAGCCACTACTACTCTTGCTCTCTTTCCTCCAATTATCAATAACAGAGTCGTTGAACCGGGAAGGCAGAACCTGAACTCGCCCCCTTGAAGTCCTAACCAGAGGTGGCCGCTGAACCTCGTTCTTCTTCTTCGCTTCCACCAGGACGACGTCGTTTTTCGCCTTTGATTCCATTCCGTTGCACGATACCTGCGTGCACCATGTCGCAGAGAACCCCTTCTCTGACACGCGGGCGCCTAACAGCCCGTGAAAACTCACCGGAATCACGTCACCAAGAAGGTTAAAAGGGTAGTAACCGTTGGTCTTTCTCTTCTTCCTAGCGTAAGAACAATCGTCGTCCTCCCCCACCGAGTCACCAAGTTTGACCCGTTTCAGATTCGGCATTTGATTTTTTAAATTCTTTTTGATAATCATGGCTCTCACTGGGGAACAAATCACGATGCCCGCATTAAATTGAAGCCAAAAACTACGTCAAAATCCCAACTTCTAGAACCCCAGAAAAGAAAATTTCACCGCCGAGTTCAAACACAGACACCCCATAAACCCTAATCCCGAATTGAATTAGAGAAACAGAGCAACCGTCAAAGCACGGAGCAGGGCCGAATTTCGTTTATAAATACCGAAAGAGGGTCTAGTGAGAAAATCGAGTGCGAGAATGTGGGAGAAGCTGATCGAGAAGATCGAATGAACAGAGAAAGAAGAAAAGAGGGATCTCTTACTCGGAAAGAGAGAGAAAGAGAAGTTCAGAATAGGAAGTAAACATTTTTTTTGTTAGACAAATTGCAATGTAATTTGTATTATGTGGGACTGACAAAAAAAATTGTTACATAGGACGGTGTTGTTTTAATTTAGGAAATTTTTAGAGAGAGGAACAAGGAAGAGGGTGACAGAGTAACACTAGAGAGAAGAGAGAGAAGAAGTCGCGGCGTTATCTCGAGTGTGTTCATATGTTGTTATGTAGTTTGTTGATGGGCCAGATGCTAACTTGCGCATTACGTGTTGGAAGCGTAATTTCTTCTTCATATCCATGAGCTTGGTGATGACACTCTGGTTGGGTTTCATGTGTACCATTTTTGTTATAGCCTTTCATGTAAGTGTAATTGTTATGGCTATGCTTGAGTCATCCTTTTCAGCAGAGAGAACTGGATGACCAAATTTGTTATTGTTTGTTCCAAGAATTTTGGAGCCATAATATGTCACTTACATATATGTCTATGTGTGGGAAACATGTTTTTTTATGATGTTGGTGTCCTTCAATTTTGTTTTTATGATTTGCTATGGCTTTTTTTTCGTTCTTGTCCATTTTCGGCTAAGGTTTTGGGATTTGCCAATTTCCCTGCCACAATAGATTGCTAAAAAAAATTGTTTCATGGATTGTGATATTTATAGCAAGTTTTGTGGTATTTTCCGGTAGGGAGGGAGCAATATTTTTTTGATGGGTTCAATTTGCATTTCGTGAAATTTAATTTTGTTGTGCTCGTAGATGATGGGGTTGGACTTGGAGCAGAAGATTACCTTTGAAAAATTGAAAAATCATTATTAAGGTTTATTCCGAAGATCTGGTTGAGTAATTTTTTTTTGTGACCAGAATGTTTTCTGTTGCTAGAGGACGACGTGCAACAGTGGAAATAGGTACCAGTCTCAACAACGTTGAATCAGTTAAACACATTTATTGACATGAATTTTAAGATTTTGGGTTTTATTAAGGTGGTTTAATTTGGTGCATGTGAGTTGTTTGGTTTGGGTTTGGTTTGGTGAGTGGAAACCAAGTTCTGCTGATTGGATCTACACACTCTCACTCCATCCACTTTCTCTATTTTATGGGTTGTTTTCATTCTCTAGAAATATTATAAAGTAGAAACTTTTTTATTCCAAGACGAAACCTCGCGCTTCTGAGTCTTCAACTCATGGTGGATGAATAATTGGCTATCGTCCATGGATACGGATGAAGGTTCTAGAAAATTGAAAGACCTCATTTCATGATTCATGATTATAATAAAAAAATGAATAAATGGTTTTCATTTTACTTTATTTTGTTACCCTTTTGGTTCGTAAACGAAACCTCCGGCGCGAAGCCATGGAAATTATTCATCATTCGTTATTATTGTTGTTTTGGTCTCTAGCCATAGAAGAAAAGTAGGCACATATATATTAATTATACACAAACCCCTTTTGGGTATCTAATTTATGGCTAATGGATAGCATGAGTTATTTATTATCCAAAAAGACTAAAGAAGAAGATGGTAGTTACTCATAAGGTGGAGGCTGTGTTTAAAGTCTGAACTAGAAATTTTTGTTTAGTGGGTTATTTTTTATTTATCTATGTAGTTAAATTAAAGGAGAAAAGAAGAGAGAGAGAGAAGAGTGATGAGGTGCAGAGAGCAAGAAGATGATGAACTGTAGACCACGTGAGTGAAGAAGTTAACTTTTTTATTATTATTATTAGAGGCTTATGGTTTTTGGTTATTGGTTTTAGGGTGTGTTGACATGTTCTGTAGAGGACCATATGCAATGGTGTCCAAAAGAAAATATCTCATAATTTTTGTAGCAAAACTAGTTAACTTTCATAATTTTCAGGGTTTTGAACTTGGCTTGAGTCATGTGTGAGGTTATGAGAAAGTGTATTGAATGATGCAATGCAAGTGATAGATAGGAGAGTGGAAGTTCTGGCATGGATTGGTGGAATTGGTTGCTCTGTTTTCTGTTTGAGAGATGTTTTTCTTGTTATCCAGGGATATCATGGTGGTGTGGTGGCTGCTTTTCAGCTTTTTCTTATCTTCGGATCATTCCAAAATAAAGTTATGCAGAATGAAAGAAGGATTATATATTTCTTTTCTATGAATATAATCTATTATTCATCTTCATCTGAATTATCCAAGATAAATTAAATATTACAGGGATGAATGTGAAAAGGTTTTCATATTTGACATGCCATGAATTTAAACAACTATGATATACATAAAGATGAATAAAATATATTTGTTTTATCATGCATATTTTTCTGGATATTTAGCTGCTTTTTTAAACTAAAGAATACTATGATAATGTTATAATAAATCTTACAAGAAATCATTTATTACAAAAGATTTAATGAGAGTAATATGGTGATTTTATCATACAAAATATTTTTTTTACTAAAGAAAGTTGAATTAACGATATAAAAAGATTTATTGAAAGTAACATGTTATACAAAAAAAAGAAACGGAAATTAATGAGGTTTTGATTGGGCTTTTGTGACAGCCGAAACAGTTTCTTAGATTTTGCGATTTCAAATAATATCTGGTTATTAATTAGAAACATCCCACATTATCAATTCTGGTTATTTGTGTTTTTCTTTTTTTTATAAATTATGGAGTGCATGATATTTGCCTCATGTTAGTGATTACATGTTACGTCGTAATCGTGTTTATTAAATGTATTTTTCTGATTATTTTGTAAATATATTGAGTTAAATTTCAATAATGAATTTTTAATCATAATAATCTTAAAATTAAAAATGTAAACATAATATTTTTTTTTAATTGTACATGTGGAAATGTTTTAAAACTAAAATAATACACGAACACTCCAGATTATATGATCATCTTGTTCGTATTTTAAATATATTGAAAATTCTTACTAAAAAAAATCTATCTTAATGTTTTATGATTTTTGTTAGAGTTGGAAAGTTTTTGGTATTCAAATTAGTGTAATTAAAATCGAACTAATTAAAAGAATGATTGAAAATTAATTTACAAGATTGAAAATCGATTAAAATTATATTTATTTTAAAAATTTTAATATATTTTTTTAAATTATATTATTTGATTTAAATTTTAAATTTTAAATAAAAAATCAAATAAAATTAACTTAAATTATTTATTATATTTATAATTATATTTTTATAATTAAATAATAATTTATAAATATATATTGTAAAAATTATTTATTTATTATATCATTTATAGTAAAAGATTTTTTTTAATAATTTTTTATGTTATGATATTTTTTTCTATTACCATATATTTAACTTTATTTTTATTTTTATTACTTTTATTTATAATTTTTTAAAAAATATTTATTTAAAATATATTTTATTATTACTTTTATTTATAATTTTTTTAAAAATATTAACTAAAATAAACATAAAAATTTTGTTTAAAAAATAATAAAATATATAAATACATCCATGATAAAAAAATATTGTATTATAATTTTTAAATATAAAATATATAATTTATTTAATAATAATTAAAATTATAATTAAAATAATAATAATTAAAATAAAATTTATAAATTATCTTTATATTTAAATATTTTTTAATTTATAATAAAATATGTAATAATTTTTTCTAAAAAGTATTTAATATTTTATAATAATATAAATTATATAATTAATTCAAATTAAATTATAAATATTTGTTTGATTTATTTTAATATCAAATAAAAATAAAAATAAATTGAATTATATTTAATTTTATGTTTCACATAAATAAATATATGAAATAAAAAAAACTAAGTTAACCGTGAAGCCCCTTCTCCGTACAAAAAAAGCCCCTAAACAACAACAAAATTATAAGTTCATTGAGATATTCTGAAGTGTTTGTCTTGATCTTAAGCATGGGTGAACCTTAAAGCAAAAGTTTGTTGAAAAACAAATGTTTTTGCTTTATTGGGTATAACTTGATTTTAGTGCGTTACACTATTGAAATTGTGTCAATAGATTGTATTAATGATTTGATTGAGTTGAAATACTTATGTTTTATTGTTTAATTTGTGGCACTGGTATACGCATGAACATGACCACCACAGTGTTTGTCCTGAAATTATAGACTATTTTCAAGTTGATTTGGCTTGGCTAGGCTAACAAAAAAAAAAGTGGATTTGTATGGCTTATATTCTTGTCCTGATTTTAGTAATTGAATTGAAGTCTATTAATTTTTTAAAAGAAAAAAGAAACAGTGACAGTGACAAAGCATAAACATGTATATGCAATGATCCACCTGTCGACATCATACATAGTACATCTTACTTTTAGCCCACAATATGCAAAGGTAATTCACTTTTCACGTGTCACACAGATTACATTTATGTTTTGAATTTTCAAAAATAACATTGTTTTGTCCTACAAGTTCGTGTAATAAAGTTTTGTTTCTGAACTGAACATCTGACATGTTTCAAAATGAAATTGTAATTTGATACCTGCTGGAAGAGATGTTTGATGCTTTGCCATTGTAGCATAGATAGGATAGGATAAGATAGGATCATGTTCATAGCAGCTTCATTCTAATATGTCAATCTTCTTGTGGCTGAACAATTTGTGTTTGACTATCTCTGATTAACAGAATAAAATAAGATGTGCCAAATAGGACTTGCATGAAATAAAATAAATGTTCTGAATTGTTGTATATAATAAACTGAAGGAGATTGGACTTAATATGTTGCAGTTCCTACTTTATTAACCATATTAAGATGAAGATGAAGGTGAGTTCCTACTTTTTTTTCCCTCTCAAACCATCATAAAAATTGTCAAATAAGGGTTGGATGAAAAAGAATGCATTTATTATACTCAGCAGAACAGAAAAATGCAGAGCGTGTGAATGCCTTGATTCCCACCACTTGCCACTACAACTACACAATCAAAAGAAAAGTATTGCAATTTGGGAGGCACTGACTGGGTTGGAGCAATGGATTTCCCTTTCAGTATCTAATCAAAATTTGAATCATTTTAGTCTAGAACAGAAAAAAAAAAATCCAAAAATTAAGACCAGTCAAAATTTTGATTAAAGACTACAAATAAAAATCTTTAAAAAATTTAGGAATCACAAAGATAGCACACCCTGAAAGGTACTTGACCAAGCAAGGTTAAAGAGTGACACACTGAACAACACAGATAGGTTATAAAATAGCACGGAAATTATAAGATTAAAAAAATGAAAGGGTGAGGTCTTCAATTTAAAGTTAATGATTCTTCCGTTTGAGTTCAGCACTATGTAAATCATAAAATGATCATTGCACCACCATTTTCAAACATAACCCAAACCACCACTCTTTGTTAGCCATGCTTCCTCCAATCAACTAGTCAAAGGCTTCTTCCTCCACCCTTCTGCCACTACTAGACCAAAACATTCTGCACAACACTAAAGTAACTTGGAGCCAAAGCCAAACAAGGTTTCTAGATAAAAAACACACGTAAAAAAATGTTTAAATGAAAATCTTAGAGAACGAAATTATTATTATTAATGTTACCTTGTCATTTCATGATATATATATAGGAACAAAGTACAACATTTTTTTTTTTCTTTCCATTATTCAACAAACCTATTTACATATGTGGAAGGTTATTCCCGTCTACAGAGACATTGATACAATAGATAAGAGAAGAACTACCCTAAGAAGTTTGGGGTCTGGTTTATTCAGCAAATATCTGCTCAAACATACAGAGACTCCACATAAGTTCTAATCACATCTTACTGCTGAGTTTGATCAGATATAGCTACTTGACTCTACCTTCTTCCTACTATATCAGTTATCAAGTCATTCATTCCCTCTTGCTCTCACATTCTTCAGTTCTTGCAAATCTTCCACGGATTCTTGGTTGACTGTCAGCTAGAGCCTTCCTGCAAGCATACTGGAAAAAAGATGTATATCATCAGGTGAGTTCGGAATCTGTTTCAGTTGAAAATAACATCCATAAAACTTGGTTGCCAAAGAAAAAACCACTGTTGGTCCCATACTTAATATCAAATCAAGGAGTATCAGCATGTTGGAGAAGTGATTTTTCATGTTAATAGAGAAGCATATAATTATAGCTTCTACTTTTTTTAAGCAAAATTGACATTTCTTTTCCTTTATAACGAATTTCCAAACACATACTAAGTAAGAAAATAGCAAAAACTAACAACACATTTCAAAGCTTCTAGAGTTGAGGTAATGAACTAAAGATGAAAATTTATAAAAGAAACTACTCATCCATGAGATATGCACGGAATTAATAAAACAAATTCTAGAAAACCTGAGAACAGAAGACAATTATGAATGTCATGATCTAGAATTTTTAAGGCTTTTATGTGAAACTATCACAAGTTAGAGGAATGGTGAACCTATAATTACCTTGATTTTCCTCCCAAAGTTCCTCTTTGTCCTCTTATTCCTGTATCTTGAGAGCTTTTGGAAGCGTTCCTCACTGGTGCAGTTGCTGATAAGAAAGGGCCTCTCAAGGGGTGATTGGACAATGTTCATATTTCCGTTACCAAGAGTCTGTCACAATAGTTGAGTAAATGACAAGATTTTGGTGAGTTTATTCACGCAAACAAGAGGACTAAATAAATTTAAAGCAGAAATTATTTTTGATTCTGCACAAGGAAGCATAATTTTCTGGATAAAGTAACCCATTTTGGGTGTTTAGAAAGACATCTGTTGAAATAAGGGCAATTTAAGTGACTGATATTTAATTACACTGCATGTTCATTAAAGGACAGCACTTTCAAGATATCAAGAATCATGTTAATCATATGGCAAAAGTAAACATAAGAATTTTGGTGTATTTTTGTATCAGACTTTTAATCTCTGATCACAGAAGCAGATTATGAATTTTTTAGACATTTAAACAAATAGATTCCAGCAAAAGCAATCTTTAAAATATGTTAGGTATGTAAGAAATATTGTCAAATTTGTAATTTCTAATTAAAGCAATCAGATTGAGGTCCTCTCATTAGTTCTTTCTTTTTCATTTCCTTACTGCTTCAATCTTAAGACTTATCAGAGGATCAGTTGATACTTGGTAGAGGTGAACTTGCTTCTTGATTGAGTTCAAAAGGTAGTTAAGTCTCTATATTGAGCTGGACAAAGGTTCTGACAGGAGTCGAAGACTTATTACAAGTTTCATTACTTGATAAGATGGTTATCTTGGCTGTCAAATTTTAAGCTTAACCAGGTCAAGAAAAGAAGCAGAATTCTGAAAACATCAACACGTCTATTTCAAGACAAAGTTGCTCACACAGCTGGAGTGTAGTAAAAAAGAAGGCATGACCATCACACCTCCTTAAGCTGCTACCTTTAGGCACTGCTAAATTTGATGGTGATTTAATTAAATTTATAAAACAACAAGAAAAGAAAAGATAGAATGTATATACAAAGAGGTTAAGTTAAACCTTTATATCTCCTTCACTAAATGATCTCCGCATGCCATAAACTGCATTGAAATCCATTGCAGGGATATCAATGAAAGCAGGCTTCATTACAGCTCCACGAATCCAGTCCATTGAGCTTAAACTTCCTGAGCTGACACTCTTTCCTAGCTGTATGTCAGGAAGTGGCTTGTTTTCTTGAATTGAGTTTTCATCAATGTTCAGAAGAGGAACCTTGATTTCCAGAATCTCAGAGAGTGGTGACTCTATTGCTGCCTTTTCTAAGAGATCCTTTTTGCATTCATAGAATACCTCACTCAGAAATTGATCATTTTGAAGAATATCAATATCAGTTGATTTTAGTCCCTGGTTGGAGACATCTTCCCCACAAGATATCATTGAGATGGCAGCTGTCATGGGGTCCAGGTCCATGATTGGTTCTTCAATAATAGGTTCAGGAGCTTTGAACAGATCTCCCTCTGCTGCCAAATCATACTCTGACATGGCAGAAGACTGAACAAGGTCATCCTGCGGTAAAGACATGGGGAAGTAAAAGAAAAAGTAATCAATAGATGCAATCCAGCTATAGAAATGAAATTAAATTTACTTGTAGATCCCAATAAAGATAAAAATAAAGAATGTATAACCAGAAAGCAATAACTAGCAAGTGAAAGCAGAATTTAGGTTTAGAAAAAAAAAACAGAGCAGAGACTATTAACTATTACAGAAAAATATGAAAGAATACTATTGTACCAAAAGCAATAACTGTAAGCAACAAAAAAAGATAGGACACATCACAATATGTCAATTCCAGACACGGTATGGGTTACAATGATTTACACTTCCCTCTCCCATACCCTGCACCCTCAAAAAGATGTGTCATCAACACTTTCAATGTTTAGTCAATTGTTGAGGGCATGTAATGCTTGTTTCCAACTGGTTATCATGTTTAGCTTGCTAATGCCGAGAAGTTGCCCTAAGATGATATTCCTGACATATCAATGATGCCAAAAGTTTTCATGATGATATTTGCATGATTCCATTAGGTAAAGTGATTCTTGAAGCTACTGACCACATTATAAATTTCTTAGAATGGCAAAAGATTCCAATTGCATATCATGGTCATCCAACCAAAACATGATTTATGGATGGGATTATCCTCAACTTTTTTAGAAAGAGAGAAACAGCAAAAAAGAGTGAGAATCAATCTGAGATAGTGAGGTGACAGAAAAAGCTATATGTCAGTAAGAGAATTGGGCAAGAGCTTCAAAGAGTTCTCAAGCACAATATAAGAAATATGTAAGATTCTCCAGTTTAGGAAATTGACTAAAGTACTTATTATCAGGATAGTACATATTGAAGGTTAAACATAAAGGGATAAAAAAGACAAGGATTTTCTTCTTCTTTTAATTTTAATACAAAACAAATTCCACACACAGTGGCAAAAACCATATTCCTACTGCAAAGCAGAAGCCTTGCTGTAAACGATAGCTGTCAATATATATTCAGCTGAACCTTCACAAACAAAAAGAATGGCTTCCTTGATTCAGGTTATCAAATTGGAATTCAATAGATGGTTTCGAATTCCAAGCTATACACCAACACAAAACCTGGCTTTAAAAGAAAATCCAGGTGTTAACAGCTGAAACAGTGAAACTAGAACCACACACAGTCCAGAACACACTTGATTATAACTCAGCTAGAGATATGGATCACTATTTTCCTTCTCATGAATTATTAAAATCAGTATATATATAAAGGAAGGCAGTTAAAAGAAGATAACTGAAGAACATATATAAATTCACCCGTCAAAATATCCAAAGCACCAAAGGTTCGAATCCTATCTATGTCAATTATTTAAGGTTATGCTGCAAGCAATATCATTATAAATCCCTATACCGTAGTGGATGGCCTTCCTTTGACAGAACCAGAAGGTGGATTGGTCAAGGTGCACCTGCCCTGATTACAAGGCACTATGACATCAAACTTTGTTTGAAATTTCAGTGCCAAAACAGCAAACCACACCACATCAAAACAACCTAATTTTACCATTTATTTAAATGTAACAGGAGCAGAAATAGAAATAACCTTTCTAGAACTATATGTAGTGCTCGACAAATACCATGAGGAAATGATTAAGTTGAGCATTAACAAAACCCGTTCCTTTACCCTTTTTCCTTACTATAAAGAAGTAAAGCGAATAAAAGTCCTTTTTCTCTTTAATCTCCCTCCTCAGTGCGGCGCAAAAGGACAAACTCCACTGAGAGTTCACACTAGAAACTTGTAACAATAGGAAGAAAGATTATACAAGACGGAACTATCACAATGAAAATACTTCCCTTTTATACCCTTTTGTTTTCTTTCCTTTTCTCATGCTTTTTCAGATCCAGCGTATGAATCCAACTACAGTTGTTTCCACTTGTGGTATTAGTAAGAGAGAGCATTCATAAAGAAGAGAAGGAGCAAAACTCAAAGGAATAAGCATATATTACGTTAGAAAATGTTTGGTTATCAGCTTTCCGTATTCAGCTTGATGTTACCAATCAAGGAAGAAACCGCAAATTATATGCTAAAAGAGGAAGAAACTTCACAAAAAATCTGAAATGTAAGAAATGAACATGTACTTGAAAATTCAGACATCAACATATACAAAACTAAGTTTAATTCTCTAATACAGAGTGAGCCATTTTTTGCTGCCCCATTTATTCCAAAGAAAGGAATAGGCACAATTCAGAGTAAGAAAGAAATAGCAGGGGAAAAAAGTTTCGAAATTTATTGCATGAGAAAAAGGAAGAAAAAAAAAATTAAACAAATGCTGACAAACAGAGCAAATACAGGGGAATGAACAGAGGCAAGAAGAAAGAAAGAGGGGAATAGAAAGATACCATTGGAGCATTGTACTTCTGGGATTTGCAGTACTCCTCAAGCTGGTGAAGCTCTTGAGAGAGATTGTGCAAATATGGGAAGAGAAGACCAGTTTCAGCATACATTTCTCCAATACCAAAGCTGATTTAGTTGAGAGCTAGATAGAAGAAATATGTTCTAGTGGAAACAGGGTAAAAGCAGAGTAAGAGAAACTCAAACAGAGTGGTTTGAGGTTTGAGATTTATTTTTTTAAAACAAAGGAGGAAAGAGAATGAGTATTTATATGAAGAAAAATGGGAAGTAAATAGGAAAATAATGATAGTATAGTTGCAGGAATTTGGAAATATATGATGTGAGAAGAAAGTATTAAAATAAGGACAAAGTAAGAAAAGGACAGAACCATTTTATAATGCAGTGTCCCCAATCATGTTTCTTGTCATACCCTTTTTAAAGAAAAAAAAAATGAAAAAAGGGTATTGTTTTTAATGACTATATTAAATAATTTGTGGCATCATATTTGCGAATCGCAGAGGTAGATGAGTTCCACCAAACCAATGGCAGTTGAGTGTGGAAATAATGGTGATCATGGTGGAGGAATGGTGGGGCTGACCTCAACAGTTTTCCTCACTCATCACTACTCACTGCCACAGTAGGCCAGTGTTGCAGTTCCCAAAATACTAATAATTTAACTTCATAGTTGATAATCTATAATTAATTTAACAGATTACACTAATATTTATTTCATTTACCTAATATTATACTCACCTTTCTTTTACTTTTTATTCTAATAAATCTTCAAATCCTTACTTTCTTACCATTGTTTATATTGATTAATTATTTTTCTTAATATAAAATTATCACCCACATACATATTTAATATTTTTAATTAAATAACATGAACATTATTTTCTATAATTATATAAAAATAATTAATTTTAGGTATGAAAATATATTAGAAGAGTATTTGTATCTTTTCTCTTAATAGATGAAAGAGGAGTAATGTAATATTGTTTAAATAGAGAGTCTCAGTACAGTTTGCTTCAATAAATTTATTGATTTTGTAATACTATATTGGCATTAATTGAACAGGAATATTTAACTATATATTAGAAATAAATTACTCGTTACAGTTATTATTATATTAAAATATAAATAAAAAATGTACTTTTATACAAGAATAAGAAGATTAAATATGAATTATACAATCATATATGAGCTGTTAAAAATAATATCTCTGAGTTTATCAGTGTCATGACCAACCATTGAGTGTTTCTCTTTTTCTCTTCCTCTGTTTTTCAGTGCTTCAATAATGTTGACAAGTTGAATTGAATTGAGCATCTCCTAAGTGTCAGAGAGAGAAGAGAAAGATAATTATATCGATCCCCTTAAATTTTACACACCATTTACAGTTTTTTTTCTGCAGAAGATTTTCTGGTTCTCACTGTGAGAATGATTAGTACTAAGTTCCCCACAAAAATTGCATAAAGTTTGCTTCTTTGATTTCATTTCTTTATGTTCGTAGGGATTCCAGTTGTTGGATTCTGGGAATTTACTAAATGGTAAGTTTTTATATTTGATTATGGCTTTGACTTTGTCATGGACCAATTGGGAATGTTGCTTCTCTGAGTGTATTTTTCAATCTACAGTTTGTTCTTCAAAGTGTTAGTTACACAAATTCTTAGGTGACTCAGCTCTCTCTGATAGAAGTTATATTTTTCATTTTATGTACTTTTGGGTTGTGATGTTGAATGTTAATTGAAGATGCTAAGGAAATTGTTTGAACTCTTAACAATTATTGTTGTGTGTAGACTTCCATAATTAAAGGTCACTTGCTAATCACAACTCTGAAGAATTGAAAACCATCAAGTGCATCGTTCATGTCACATCCACTGTTGGATGCTCTAACTATTGCAGAGGCAAAATTTGTAGCAAAGATTGTTTGTGTTTCTAGAATTTTTCTTTGATCAAACACTCTTTTTGGCCATCTACGTTTAAGAGTTATTGAATGGAATAGTGTGACAGGACTACTCATCCACCCCAGTTTCAATAATCAATCAAGTCTCTTCACTATGTCCTAATCTGTAGCAAAGTTCTCTAACATTTTCCTTTCTTCAAACACTCTCATTTTGGTTATGTATAGAAATAATTTAGATTTGTTAATAATGTTAGTTTGAGGACAAGACAATTTGGTTGGATTTATGATCATTAAGAAAGAATGTGGTGGAGGGTTATAAATTCACCACATTCACCTTAATTATTAATTTGGTCTAATCATATATAGACAGAAACAATAACTAATCAGACTTTATTTACTTTTTCAATTGATTCATATTAATGTGTGTCAAACTTTGATATGTTAATAAATCATATTCATAAAAAAAATATAGTAAAATGTTAAGGTTGGAGATATTTTTTAACTATTTTAAGACACTTGAAACTTAAAAAATAAATTACTATAAAAATGTTCGAAATTTTGAAGAAGGAAAAAAC
This sequence comes from Macrotyloma uniflorum, assembly GCA_016859785.1. Taxonomy (NCBI): domain Eukaryota; kingdom Viridiplantae; phylum Streptophyta; class Magnoliopsida; order Fabales; family Fabaceae; genus Macrotyloma; species Macrotyloma uniflorum. Next base: position 5,223,108 of record BDMB01000001.1, read on the forward strand.
TGTAAGTAAAATCTACAACGCACCATAAACAATCCAATAGTTACATATTTATTAAATAATATGAATCATTTGTATTTTAAATCATGTTTTCAATGTTGTCTTCTCCAAAATGCCCACAAGGTTAATTCTTGAACTTATAAATTGTAATTGACATTTTCCATTTGGATTATAAAATTAAAAGAAAAAAAAAGAGTCAACTTTCGTGATATTTAACATTACTATAAATTTGGTTCTTTTTATGATACACTTAATTTTGTGTCAAACGTAGGACAATTTGACTATGATAGAAGACTACTACATTATTTTTTTCAAACTCAAATTTTCTAAGCCAAAGGGCTTGATTCACACCTTCTATTCCAACCATATATTCAACTTTTCTAGTAGATAATTTAATAGTATGATATTTATATTGATGAATTTTAATTGATATAAAATAGTTAATAAAATGTCATTTTATTCTCTATCTTTCTAAAAAATTCAGACCTAACTTACATATCAAAAAGACCTTATCTTGTTTTTATCTTCTTATCTTCAAACCCAATTATCCAATTTCCTTTTATGTTTTAATTACTATTACTTTCACTAGGAAACCATCGTCATCAACAACATTATGGGAGAAAATGTTGTACTTTAAGATAAGATTCGTTAATTAAAGAAAAAAAAAAACACTTTTGAGGATGGTTGGCAAGGATTCCAAACTAATCACTCATCCCTAATTCAAATTTATATTGATGAGAGGTATAAATTATAAGTGACAAAATACACACAAAAAAAAAGTTCCTACAATTTAGTTAAACAATTTTTTTTTCTTTTAAATTACAGGAATTGTAAAAACTCATTTAAATTTAGTAGAGCAAAAATAAATTTACCCCAATTTAAAAAAAAATATACAAAAGGAGACAGAGATAAAACAGAAGTTGAAACAGTTCAAGTTTAATTTAGAGACAGAGATAAAACAGAAGTTGAAAGGAATGAGTGGTTAAAAGAGAAAACATACAATGAAAATGTTGTTTGGGATGAATGAGATAAATTTTTGAAGTCATTTGCAAAAATAGTGTTTCAATTTTACTTCCAAATTAAAACAAGAAAAATATTAAAATGTATAACTAAGAGAGTGAAAATTACAGTCTCTAATATATGCCACTAACCTAATTTATAACTTATTTAAAAAAATTGAGATGTAATCATATATAACTTATTTATTAATAGATTTATGATCAAATAATTTATACCCAATTTAAAAAAAAACTGTCACTAATTTTTTGTGTGATGCTAATATTATTAAAAATAAATAAATTGTATTTACAAATTTGGTCAGTAATACATTAATATTTTTTAATAATATGAATATCGATTTACTAAAATATCAAATCACGTACTTTAAATATTATAAAAAAAATTATAATTATAATATTAAAAAAATAAAATTTATATTTCATTTATATATTATAATTAAATTTTATTTTTAGTTAATGTTAAATTTTATTTTATAATTAAAGTTACTTTTAGTCTTGAATTTTTAAAGAAAAAAAAATAGTTGTTTCTGAATATAACAAATGTATTAAGAAGAAATGTCATGTCATTTTTTTATATTATGATCTAAACCATGAAATTAAAAAGGAAGATTCTGTGATGCAGTTTGATGAGATTATTCAAATTCTTGGCGTGTTATATTCCTCCACATTTGCAAATTGAGTTTAAGAAACATTAAACTAGAAAGTAAACCTAATTTTTGTCGATTTCTCAAACACTGTAAGCATAAAGTATAAAACTTCATATTTTATTATGAACTGAAGCTTAGTAAGTACTGAGCAATCGATTCAGACAATTTTCCACTAACTGGGTGCAATGCAGAGAGCAAGAATGTCAACCCATACAACTTTAGAAGATGACTAAATTCTTTGTATACCAGTGTTTAATTTTGTATTAACTTGTAAAATATAATTTTTTTATTTTTTAATATGTTAATTAACTTATATTCTACTTTTTTTTATATATTTAATAATAATAATTATTACTGATGTAATAATAGTATTTTTTATGTCACTAAAGAAAGTAAAACACGAATAATTATTACATTGTTAATAGATATATAAACAAAATTTTTATTTATATAAACTATATTGCACCCAACATCATGGTTCATTCAATAAAAAAGTGTAATAAATTAAGTGAAATGAAAATATTAGAAAAATGTAGTAAAAATAAAAGATCTAGTTAAGTTTTAGCCCGAAACAAGTCCTCGTAATGAGAATGAATGAAGTGATTGGTGCTTTAATTTTAAGAAACGTAATTGACTTATGTACGTGAAAGTCAACTTTATAAATTAGCCATAAACCCTAAAAAGCATTTTGATGTCCGTGGAAGAATATGAAACTAAGCTGTAAAGTAAAAAGAGAGGAAAAAGTGTGGCAGGAATTTGAAGCACTCTCTTTTAAAAGTTAATGAACTCAAAGAAGAGAGTTACTGTTACTGCTATATGCTCCACTTTTCCTTCTGTTTTTAGCAATGAGGAGGAAATAGGAGGGTACCATAACCTTAAAGTCTCACATATTTAGAAAATATGAAACTTAAGGAAAAGAACCCATGTGAAAGAAAGAAAAAAAGCTCTTAGCTTGGTTTGGTACCATGCAGCAGCAGCATCATCATCATCATCTAGTAGTCCACAACAAAACAAAAAAATGCCTCTTAGATGTCCATTTCAGGACAAACACTTTGTTTGTTCTGATGGTTTCACTACGCGTAGGGCATTTGGCCTGGCAGGTGCTTGGAGTGTCATGTGTCCTTCAGCATCTTCAGACAGAATTAATGAACAAAATTCTGTTGCTTCTGCAAAGTGCAGAAATACTTTTCGTGGAAATTGGTTCACTTTGTGCTTACCACCTGTCTAGCATAGGTCGAAAACGTGCCTAGTTCTTTTGGGTTCTGTCCACTGATGTGGAAATTGGAATCTTTAAGCCTTTGTGAGTGTAATTTATTTGTGTTTTCACTCAAACTATGGAATCAATGGAGAAGAATCAAAACTGGGATTGGGATTGTAGTTTTTAGAATCCAACTTGTTGACAGCAAACTTAATTTATGGGAATAGTTGACTGACAAAAAGATGATTTAGAATTTTAGATTAGAGGAACTAAAATGAATTTGGTCAATCTTTAGTTTATGCATGCCAATTAAGCATCTTTTACACTATTTCTTCATTCCATTCTTTCATGAAAAAAAAAAATATATTATTAAGAATTCAAGTTGAGTTGAAAAAATAAAAGGATTGAATAACATATAAGCTATAAGCAAGAAATATATACAAATCCTTAACGTTAAGGTTTTAGGTAAGAAGTGAAGTGGTATTCATTTATATCATTGTGATTTATTTTTATTGTAAAAATCTTTCCGTGATTAACCTCCCTCTTACGTGCCTATCAAGAGGTTACTGAAACATACTGCATCAAGCAATTTTGCTTTTCAGTTCATGTTTAGCTCAACTGATCTAATTATGCCTGCATCAACTTCAGCCACAATGCAGATTCATCTTTCAACGTTTAAAATTGTTTTGATATATATTTGGTGGAGCATAAACAGGGTATGTGAGATGAGGGGTGAGGGAAAGGAATTAGAAAGCAGCATAAAAAGAGAAAGAGAAAAAGACAAAAGAAAAGTGTAGTTATGTGTGTGTCTGTGAGAGAGAGGTGGAGGGGACCATATTGTTTGTCTTTATAGAGAGACAAATTGTTTGAGTAAATGGGCTCCTTCTCACGTGGCCCAAACTAGAAGTCACTCTTAAGATTCTTTTGAGCTTATTAGTGATATGACATGGATGAATAGAAAGGTTAATCATTTTTATGTTCTATAAAATTGTATATTTTTTATTTTTATATTATTTTCTCTTCGACAAATTAGTGTAATATTTTATAAACAATTTAAAAGGTTAGTATAATATATCATATTGTAAATATAATGTTTTTCAAATAATTAAAAAGTAAAAAATGTAACAGGAGTAACGAATTACTTAGGGTTGAAACTTGAATATAACATGTAATTTTCTGGATTTAATATAAGTTTCTATTCAATTTTGTTATTCTTTCACTGTGTTTAATTTTTATATGAGATGGATCTCTTTCTACTATTTGATTGAAAATTAATTGTCATTCAAAAAAATGCTTTTAAACTCTTGGAAAACAACACCCAATTGGTATTGATTATAGGAATTAGTCAATCTTCATTAAATATCTTTAAATATTTTATATCTAAAGCATTATGTTGCATTGGATATTCTTAGGAATTAAGAGTGCAGCAACTTAGGTTCATATGTTTAAAGATATAAAAGATTTGAATATTCAAGTGGGTAGCTGAAAAACATTTAATAAACATTGTATGATTATTAAATATTAAATTAAAAATGATAATATATACTGTGTTACACGCCAATATACATTAATTAAAAAAAAAAAACAGTATACTTAAAGAATATGTAGTTTAAATATAATATTATTCCTTTAAAATATAATATTTTTATGATTTAAATATGTTCTTTTTTATAATTTATTTTTGTTTTCCATCTTTAAAATTTTAAATTACTGGTTTTTATTCTTATAAAATGTGTGAATATTAATTTTAATTTTTGCATTTTTTTTATTTTCATCCCTTCAAAATTTTAAATCGCTATTTTTAGTCTATAATATTTATTTTAAAACAAATAATAATTTTTATTTAATAAATATTATAAAAAAAATAAAAGATAACACTAATATAAATATTTTTATCAACAGACAAACTGTTAACTAATATTATATAAGATATTAAAACTAAACAAATTTTCTTTACAAGTATTAAAGCAAAAGTTCAATTTATTTTGCAATACTATAAATTATTTCAATCTCTATTTATAGTTGTGTTTTTAGTTCCTACGAATTTATAGTCGCCAACAGCCGTTAAACAATGACTAATATTTTTTTTTCTTTTCTATCAATTCACGACCTTTTTTTTCATGAAAAAAGAAGTGGCAATGAACATGATCCTGAACGTCCACGAAACATTATTGATCATTTGCCACAGCGGCACTTGGATACAGAGAAAGTGAGAACGGTTTCTGGTTCACCATTTATTGCAGACATTATAAGAGTAGTGGTGGTTTTGATAACTCCTAACTCCAACCATCGTATAAGACTTTTTTTTCTTTTTATCAGACAAAGATTTCCTCTAATTCAGATCCTAATCCGTTGATTGTGATTGTATGTTTCCTAAGCTAACAATTATCACATCTAAGTCTTTCTTATGTAACCTAAAAACCAACTCAGAATGAATGTGACCCAATTTAAATTCTATATTAATAATCTGATTAACAATTAAATTTTTTTAAATAATATAAAAATAATTATATTATAAAAAATATTCAATTTCCATAATGATTCGAGAATCTTATTAGGATAAGTTTTGATTAAGTTTAACTCATTCTTACAAAATTAATTTAATGAGTTGAGATTTGCATCACTATATAAACTTTAATTTGGCTTTATTTTTAGACGATATATGAAATTTTCAACCTTAATTTTATTTTTAGATCTCCAATACACTCTCCTCACGTCGAGTTTGGAGTGATCCGATATCTTTGAGAAAGATGTGAATTTGGAGTGATCTGATATTACTGAAAAATTTTTGAGTAATCCAATAATGATTTAAGAATCTTATTATAATGAGTTCTAATGATATTATATTAGTACTATATTAATAGTGAATTTAAACCTAACTCATGAGTTGATGTTTATAACCGTATATAAACATTAATTTAATCTTATTTTTAGATTATATGGGAAAGAGAGAGGAAATTGTCTTCGATGTAATGATGCAGAGGAAGGAGAAGAGGAAAATGACTGGAACGTTGATAAGGTAATTTGTGAAGCGTGAGAGGCACAGTATGGACATATTCATGAAAGGGAATGCTGCACTACACGCCACAATAACCCATTTCGCCTTTTCTGCTTTCGAAGATGCCAAAGTTTTCTGCCAAGTAGAACCATGCCACATTACATCCATTTTTCACTCTTCTCATTCTTTCTTCACCTTCCATATTATCACACTCTTACTAACAAAACCTAATTATTCGATGTGATTACTCACCTTAAGGACTCACCTTCTTCAAAAACAAAACATTATTCCGGCAATTCCAATTTAAAATGTGAGGTCTTTACCAGCAGATTTTTAGCCAGATAAACGTGTACAAACTGTTTTGTGTGAGGTAATTGCACCACAGTGAAAAAAACCTCATATTAACGTAACTATATAAGAAAGGCATCATAGTATTTGATGTCTTTATTATTTTATCATTTTATAAGTTTTTTTTCATCATTCTAGTGTATTTTCATAATTGTTTTGGTGCAATATTTGATGGAAAAAAACAAAGTGTAAACATATAAAATAATTGTGTAAATATATAGGATATTTTTGTTTGTTGAAATAGAATAAGTAGAGAACAAAGTGAGTGTCCATTGCTGGTCTTTTTGTTTTTGCTTTTCCATTAATGCCAGCAATCTTATTACGACACATCGTCGTATCCATGTGTGAGAAGATGTTTCGAAATGAAATTATTGAAACCCTATGTGACTACTCTTAAAAGGACATGCATCATTTTCTGTCAAATTTTCGACGTCAAAATTTCATATTAATACAGTAAATTAGATTCCAGATAAATATAGCTCATACTTTAACAATATATTATGTTAAGATGAAGCCATTCATTCATCATATTCTTAAAAAACAAGATGTGATTGTATCAGATATTAGTTTTTCTTTCAAATTATTTTCTGCAGAAAATATAGAGTCTTTCTCTGCACGGCACAGGAAGAGTTTTGTTCAGCCATGAAATGAGACCACAACCTCTGAATTTAAGGAGTTTCTAATGATTACATAAAAGGGTCCCATCTGAGATTCCAGAAGAAAATCTCATCCCTGTGGAATATACCAGAATTTCTCAAGACAGTGATTATATATATTCATATGCCACATAGGACATAGAAGACCATATCAACTCTTTAATTATGTGAGTATTCATCGTTAATAATCTTTCTATTGTGAAATAATTACATTTACATAGATATTAGTTTCATATTATTTTTTTGCATGTATAATTTTTTATTAAGTGATGTTTGTTTGTTTTTCTTTTTTCTGTGACAGTGCAACCTAAAATGTAGTACTGACACGTACATAAACACAAATGAGGTGAAGTTTATAGAGTTTCGACGATCTAATCATACCTCAAAGGACCTTATTTTCAATTCAATACAACTTCATTCTAAATTTAGTTTTCTGACAGAAACTATAATGAGATGATGATGTGCACTTTGCAATACAATCATGGCAAAAGAATCATGGTCTTGCAGATAAAATCCGTGGATACATAATATGGCTTTTTAATGGATAATGGTATGAATATTTTAATTGTTCTTTATGTGATAGATATGGATATTAAGATATTTATTATCTATTGTCGGTAATTTTTAAAATTAAATAATGTGTAAAATTATGAGAGAAAAATATTAGTGATTGAAAAGAATTTAGAATTTGATTTTATAGATTTCTATATTTAGATTTATAAAATTAGAGTTATTTCTTTAAAATTAAATTTTATTTAAATTTATATTTTATTATGTAACTTATTTAAATTTAACTTTTAGAGAGATTAATCTTATTTTACTAATATTTTGTGATATGATTTCTTTATTATATTTTAAGATAATTTTTTCATTAAAGTTTATATGTTGAAAAATTATTTAAATAATCTTATTTAAAATATATACGTAAACTAATTTGAATTCATGAATGTTTAGACGAATTGAAAGTAGTTCAAATTGGTAGTACGTGTCAGCTTCTAAGCATCAGATATGGGGCTGATTTATCCTCCATCGATGAAAACGATCTCAGAACCCTAATTATTATAATTTTTATAGTGAAATTACCACAATTCTAAATATATAAGGGAAATAGTTTATTTAACATTTCTGTGTTATTAAAACTAATTAACACAAAGTCATCTTCATTTATATTAAATATTTTTTTCATAAAATTTTATATTTCATATTGGTATACCATTGTATGATATAAAGCTCGTTTGATTTAATAAAATAGAAAATTGAAAAATATTTTAATATAATTTTGATTGAAGATACTTTTTGAAATTTTATTTATTCTGATGCAAATGATTACCATAATCCCAGTAACACATATCAAAAACATAAAAAGAGAAAGTTAAAATTTAATAAAATTAAATAGTTTCAATTTTAACTAATATATTTTATATTTTAAATATATATCTTTTCCTTACTCATCTCCACATACATTTAATATATTTTTCTTTCATCTTCAAGATTTTTACAAGACTTTTTTTTATATTAGAATTTAAACTTTAAATATTTATATTTATTATAATTTTTTTAATTCGTTCACGTCATTATAACTATTTTACATGATAATAAAAACTTTCATCAATTCTCATTATCTATATATCCATTTCCTTAATTATTAATAAAGTTAAAATATCTTTTATTTTTTCTTTAATTCCATATATACACCAATCACTTAACCAAACATATGTAAATATTTTCTTAATATATGATATATTCTATATAAGATATATTCTACATAAAGATCATTTTACTTTGACTACTTAAGCATAAAACCTTTCATAAAGAAATTTAATAGTATATAAAAATTAATTTTTATATTCATTATTTAAAAAGACATTTAGAATATATAAGATTCTTTTCAAAGTAGTTCTTTTGCCCAATGAGAATTTTACTCACCAAGTAACCAATAAGTCATCTTATAATCAAGTGATTGTCTAATAATTAATTTTTCCAAAATTTTTAACCAATTAAATTCATCCAACAAATTATTTAATCATCTAACGACTATCAACCACTAATCAAATTATTGCTTTACAACTAAATTTTTCGATTTTTTCATAAAATTTATATAATTAATAGACTTGTAAAATTACTAAAATTGATTCTAAATTAGTATTCTTTACTAAAAATACATTTAGTTACTAAAAAATATTTACTTATTTAATTTATATTGATTGAATCCAATTTAATCTAATTAAGTAACATTTCACATTATTCATCAACCATATATAAGTTCAAAAAGTATAAAATCACTCCTTTTTTTACATACACAAACTTATAATTTCAATTTTAATACATTAAAAGAGTTTAATAATAATTAATATTACACACCCAACCATCTAAATATTCTATTCATATTCTATCTTTCTCACATTCTCCATCCCAATCATACTCTATGTACCAAAACTTGCACAATTCAAATCGAATTCTAATACATCACTTTCTCATCACCATTATTCTATAATTTACTTTTAATTTAACAATCTATAAACTGTAAAAAAAAATCAAAAATTATATTTAGAGACATGGTTTATTTTTAATTTATATGTTTTTAGATTCACAATCAAAAGTGTGATTTATTAAAGTTTGATGTGGTTATATTTGTGAAATTTATTTTTTAGGATGAAGTGACAACTTGATGACATAACAACAATATATAATTTGTCATGTTACAAAAAAATCTAAGGAAGTAAAAAATAAAATCTGAAAAAAAAATATAGAGGAAAAAGATAGGAAAGTGAATTAATACTTTTACCAATTAAAATGCAGAGGGAAACCAGTTTCATTGCCATTTCTAGTGTAAACAAAAGAGAATTAAAGTCCTTAAACATCATTTTGATTGTTACTAGCTTTGAGGGTTTTGGTCCTGAAGTGAATATATCAGAAAATCCAAAAAGGGTATCACTTTCTGAAGCATTGTGATGTGTCTGGATGAAGTTATAGAGACCACAAGGTTGATGAGCTTAGCTATGACACGACAATGGAGTGAAGGTGTCATTTGCTATCATCTACCTTTATGAGGAAAGGGACGTGTCCCAAAATACTGCCACGTATCTCCAAGTTGTTGGTGGGTGCATTAGATTACTATGCTTTTACTTATCACCAATATTTCAACTTTAATTTAATTTTGTTCGACATTATTTTATTTTATGTATTTATTGGTATGAAGATAAATATGATATGTTTATATCATTACTCTTTGTGAAATTAATTTAATTCTATTTTTCATTATTGAATTTTGAAGTATCCTACAAGGAAACATTGATGCTGGGTTATGGGCCCAGGAGGCCCATGAACCCTCCGTTCTCATGTACAAAAAAATGATGGTTGTGGGCCCAAAAACCAAAATTGTAGAGATTGAGAAATCGGTTCAGCCAATAAATTAATGAATAAATAAAAGAAAGTATATGCGTTTTGTAGTCAAGTGGATGAACCTCTTTGTCTCTAATTTTGTCTTCAATTTTGTCTCCATCATAGAATAGATAGAGAAATGTGCAGATATTTTTATTAAAAATAAATAAATAAATTTAATAGTTTTGTATTTTATTGTGTACTGATATAGGATCTAGACTCATAAACCAACAATATACTAAAATCGAATACACCTCGAGTTAAGGATCCCATAGTAAAAAAAATCGAAAACTTACCAGTACGATTAATTAAGGCATAATTAGAAGGGTTAATGGTTTAGATAAAGTCATTTATGTCTAAACACCAAGTTAAGTGAAGATCAAAGTCATAGAATCTGCTCAACAAACAGGCTCATCACGAAAGGTAGGTCATTCTATAATATGCATTAACTGTCATTGATCTTATTACTGACTTGAGCGTCGGAGTATCTTTGCAGGTAACACAGAGCGAGGAGGATATCACAATAAATAACCAACATCTAAAGATCGATGAGAATCCTAGTTCTAGTAAGAACATATTGTATTGTAAAGGTACATTTTTTTTACACTTTCAACTAAAAGGGAATTATTGTGGGTACATAAATCACATAATTTATCAAAAGTATAATTTATTTTGTATATTATTGAAAATAGAATATAATTAGCTTAAAAATACACGTAAGTAAATTATTTTTAAGAGAAAACGAAGTTTAGTTAATGGATTGTGGTATTTTCGTACTTAACACAAAAGCAGTGAGATAAAATTTTGGTGTGTTGTGAATTATTTTGAGATGTTTTTTCTTCTTCTGGAAATTATTCCTAAAATCAAATTGAGATGAGTGATGGATGTTGGAGTTATAAGATTGTGTGTGCGGTTATAAATAGTTTATATTAATGAAATGATTATAAAAAAATATGAAAAGGTTTGAGTGTAATTTATTATGAAGTTTGGAAGTTTTGTGGAAAGAGCAAAATGATAGATAAGAAATGTACAAGTACATTAAAGCACACCAGACACAATACAGAACAGACATCTTCATAATACGACACAATCTTGAAAACAATACTAATACTACACCCTCTTTCTCTCTTTCTTTTTCGTTGACCTTTCTTTTCTCTTTCTATTTTTATTTTTAATATGGATTTCCTTTTCTAATATTGTAGAGGCTAGAAATTTCCACTTTTTATTAATAAGTGCATAAAATACTATTTAAAAAGTAAGTACTATATATATATTGATAATGTAAAAAACTTTTATATCACTATTTAACTATATTTATTATATTTGTACATAATTTGCTTTAGAAGTTATATTAATAGTTATTTTTATTAATTAACAGTGTACAAGTTTTATATTGATAGTATATCATCGTCATATTCTTATTTAAATATGAATAACTCTTGTATAAAACTAACACTGCTAAATTGTTTACATTTCTTAGCACTAAAATATTATTTTTAAAGCATAAAACTTGAGTCTGCTAAGGTATGGAGAAGATGTTGGTTTATCTTTGATAAATGAAGATTCAATATTACCTTTACACATGGCATATAGTTAACTTTTTCTTTTCGCTGCCTCCATTTTTTTTTTTTTATTTTGTTTTTCTGCAAAACAAGTAATGATATCAGAAGGGGAAAAATGATTTTTTTTTCTTCCTTATAAAAATTACTGTGTAACCCATATAAGGAACCAAACAACTATCCAGTAGTGTCGTAATTTGAGTTACGGTTCAAAATGTCAAACATAAAATTTGAGTAACGCCCTCAACAAATTTATGTATGAGTATTACTTCCACGGTTATTTCGAACATTTTTTTCAAAAGCCCATTGAGTCCAGTTCTTAGTTAATGCTTCCTGAACCTTCTACTTCTCACATATTTTAGAGATATTTTAGAGATGTGTGCATACAAAAAATAAAAAATGTTAGTAAGTAAATGAGACATTCCATATCGAATTAAAGTTCAAATAATGGGATCAGTTTTTTCTTTTGTGCCAGTCTGTAAATTAACTGGGCCAGCCTAATAATATAATGCCACAACCAAAAACATTCATCTTCAATAGCACGATTTTTTTTTCTTTAACAAGAAGTACTTACAAACAGCTGTTTGGTAACTGTAAAGGTAGTTTTTTTAAAATATCTTCCACTTAATCGTTATCTTATATTTAACTTTATTATCTTGTGAAAATACATAACTTAATTGTTTAACATAGTAAATGTCAGAATAAACCATAGCCAAGATATTGACTAGAATAAACAATAATTCGCTTTATTACGCTTTTCGGATATTGTAAACGTCCCTTTCCCTCACTAAATTTCAATGCTCTCAAAATAAATGAAAAAATTATAAAAGAACTTATATATCGAAAATTAATAGACTAAGCCCTGTTTGTTCTGACGTTAGAAAATCAATTCTCACCCTTGTCGATAACGATTAATTAAGTAGGCGATGCAAATTAAGGAAGCGCACACATATCGATCATATGTAATGGTCAAAAATCAATTTAACAAAGTTGCTTGCGTTCACAGCCCAAAAATTAAATAGATACTTGAAATATCTAGCGACAAATTCTCCACCCAAAAAAAATAAAATTATTATGAACAAAGTTCATTGTGTTCACAGCCCAAAAATAGATGACGAGATACTAAGCATCGAGCAAAGGTTAACCAGTATAGTCTAAGAGAGCAGGACCAGCTAGTATGCAATGAAGTCAGACCCAAAAAAGCATGTCAAGAGTAATGCACCGTTTATGATATTTTAGCCCTTGAGAAGTCCATCTCCGGATGCTGCAAAACATAGCAAATAAACATAAACAGATAAATCATTAAAGCAAGTGATAAAGTGAATCATCAAAGAGGGCAGGTCAACAAGAGTAAAGAATCACCTGAGACATAAATTTCTTCATGATTTCCTGCTTCTGGAGCTCTTCACTGGTTGGGAGGCCCATAGATTTCTGCCTCTGGTCAAACTGCATAACAGTACAATAGTAAACCAATTAGCAAGGAAACACCCTTCAGATCTAAGCAATGGCAGCGCAGATGTATATAACTTAAGGCTACAGTAAAAAAGGTCAATTCTTCAGCCTTGTGAATAAACTAAGATATCTTCATCAAATTACAAGATACATAACCAGAAGCAAACACATCAGATAATATGACCAATTATTGTAAATATCATCAATGATAACATGACTTATATTTTAACAAAGGAACGGGTGGACTCTAACCATCAAAAGGACCTTAGGAAATGATAATGTTAACAGAAACTAAACAACCGTAACTAATATGACCAATTATTGTAAATATCATCAATGATTACCATCATTTTTTCAACAGTCTGTCGAGTCTCAGGATCCAGGTCAGAAAGTTTGCTGTTCTCAGGTTCAACCTTTTGGGTATCAATTTCAGGATCACCTTTCACTAGACATTTCCACCATTCCATTTGATCATGCTTGGTCAAAAGAATAGAAAGTGCACATTGATCCTCTGCAAATTAAGTTTTGATGTAAAATGTAATATTCGAAATGGTCATGATTCCAATACCAATAAATAAAACAATCGAGAACCACACCCCCAACATTATTAGCTCATTCATGTACACAATGCATGTATTGTAACTTCAAAGGTTCATCTATTGCTGTAAGGAATACATTACCTATACTCCAATAACAATCATCAGGCTTGACAGACCGATACAACTCCCCCTGAAGATTTGTAAATTCATTATTTATAAGCATAGCCATCACTAAAACTTTACATAAAGATAACAAATATTAACTGAGCCATCATACCATCAATTAGAAAAAAATAACTAACATCGTAGAATATAACTCCAATAATGAACGATACAAAAGAACAAACTGACCTCAATAATGGGAGGTTGGCCTTTGAGTCCAACTTTTAGATGGTTCTTCTTTATCTCACAGACGACAAACCTTGATTTGGTTCCATGTGGCACCGGAACATTCACATTAACCTCTTGAAGAGTCTGAGTCCAAGAGTATTTCTCCAGATCCAGGCCATTACCCTTGTTGGGAACTGATTAGGAATTGAAAGAAAAAAATAGAAGAAACAAAATAAAGAAAATATCAGCAGTCAAAACAGGTATGTGTGTTTAATGCACATTGAAGGTCAGCATGCGTATACATTACAAGCAGCTCAATCACAATACAACCATTTGTTCAAATTCATAAGTACTCAGTCAATGCCCCCGGAGGATAGAATGCACGGAACAAGTATTTTTGTGCTAGCCCTTTCTCTTCCTAGCAAATTGAATGACAATATACTCTCCAAATAAAAACTTTCTATTCGTTAATGATTACTTAACCAATCCCTAAAGGATCCGGTTAGCAGGACCCTTATCTAAAATGCCAATCAGTGCCCTTAGGGCAGAGTGCTTAAGAAATCAAAAGTGAACTTTTGTTTGGGATGCGCAATAATAAACTCTCCCAATAAAAACCTTCTATTTATTTGATTACTTAAGAAACCAAAGGTAAATTTGTTATTGAAAAGTGCAATAGTGTACTCTGCGATGATTTTGAATGCACTATCCGAACAAAAACAGTTACATATTGATTACTTGACAATTTCGGTTGGTAGGACCTAAGTGACCTTAGGACACTGATTAAGAAATCAAAAACTGAAAATTCTTGAATATGCAACAGTGTACTCTCCCATGATTTCAAATGAACCTTCCTAATAAAAAATTACTGTCCATTGATTGCTTAACTAATCCCCTAGCGACATTGGCTAGCAGTGTTGGAGTTCAAGTGTAAGTAGGAGTGTCATTTCGTATAGAAATGAATCACCCATGTCCTTAAGGTTTTCAGGTTAAAGGTACATCGTGTTCTCTCGCGTCCTTAACGTTTTTTGGGTTAAAGGTATCATCATGTTCTCTCATGTGTTAGCTTGTGGTCCATTGGTGAAATCTCTTAATTTTTTTTTTTCCTCAGGGATTGCCCAACAAGCAGGAGGACCAATGTACTATTACTAGAAATTGTGCCTTTTGGTATCAAAAGCCAATTTCATCCCCAAATTAATGCTTACCGTAAATTGATACACTACCTATCACATGCAATAGTTGTTACATGTGTTGCCACTGTATACATAATTAAACAAAAGACAAATAAATTATCTAGAAGCAATAAATTATCGCATAAACACGGACATTCCCTCATAACTCACAACAAAGCAAACGCTTCCTCTCACCAACATCGTCAATTAAAGAACTGTTAGGGCAAGACATAATAATTGCACATTGGAAAAAGCTGAAATCGTTTCTGATAGTTTACCTTTGGAGGCGCCTTCTTCTTCTTCCGCTTTGTTTTCCTTCTCCTCCTTCAACCTCTTCTCGGCCTTCTTGTTCTCCTCCGAGGCTTTGAGTTCCTCTCTCTTCTTCTTCTCGGCCTTTTCCCTCTCTTCGGAGGCCTTGAGGAGGTCTCTCTTCTTCTTCCCGGCAGCGCGCACGAGCGACGCTACCTGCTTCTCGGCAGCCTCCGTGGCCAGAAAGTCGCTCTGTTCGGAGACGAATTCAAAGACTCTCTGGAGGAAAGCGAGGGGGTTTGATCTGTCGAAAGAGGCAGTGAAGGAAGAAGAGGAAGAAGAGGAAGAAGAGGAGGATTGGGGTTGGGATTGCGAAGAGTGAGTGGGTTTCTGCTCCTCTTCGCTGAAATCGGAGATAATCGCCATTGGTGAGAGACAGAGTGTTTGCTGTTTTTCGAATGGATCCACTCTTGATTCTGGAAAGTAGTACTCGAACATTCCAGTTTCATGAGAGTTTATAGAGTTTTAAACTATGGGCCTTTGGGCCCGTTATACAAAAATTGTAAAAAAGATTGATAATAATGTATTGGATGTTAGAAGAAAAGTATGATAATAATTATTAATTAAAAAAATTAATCATTGAGCAAATAATTTTTTTATATTTTTAATGAAATTATATTGCTTTTAATTTTTAATTTTTGATTTTCCAATAATTTTTTTTCCTGCTTAAAAATCTTATAATTTATATGAAAATATACATTTCAACA
The DNA here is from genome assembly GCA_016859785.1 of Macrotyloma uniflorum. Lineage (NCBI taxonomy): Eukaryota > Viridiplantae > Streptophyta > Magnoliopsida > Fabales > Fabaceae > Macrotyloma > Macrotyloma uniflorum. The sequence goes on from BDMB01000001.1 coordinate 5,239,417, forward strand.
ATGTTCACTTCATTCATAAAAACAACATATAGATAAAATGCTTCGATGATAAGCACTGATTTAATAAATGCTTAATTAAATTATTAATTCATACACGTATTTAAGTGGTATTTGAAGTGTAAATTAGATTTTATTTATAATAAATTGTTTAATAAAAATGTAGGATAGAGTCCAAAGACATTAATACAAACAAATCACATTTTCTGTAAATATAATAATATATATATATACACGATCTGATACATTCTTCATCTAATAGGTTGATTATTGGGATTTTTAATAATTGATTCACATGCTTCATTTTTAATTAAACATTTTAATTATTTAATCATATTTTTAGACACAAAATAATTTAAAAAATTATAATACAAAATAACATAAATTCAGAGAAAAAGTTACTCTAACAGTTAGTTAGAAATTTTATTTTAAGTTTTTGCGTACAGAGAAATATTTGTTGAGAAGGGTGAATTATTTAAAGAAACTCAGTATTATGTAGAAGTTTTTCTCATTACCTTTATAGGTTATTTAAAATTTAAAGTGATCAAATCATCGAAAGGAATTGTAGCTCATATGGTAGAGCGCTCGCTTCGCATGCGAGAGGCACGGGGTTCGATTCCCCGCAGCTCCATTTATTTTTATTTTTTCTATTTTTTTTTAATTTTTATTTTCATTTTCCTATATCTCAATCAATTTTCATATTTATTTATCATTTTCTCTCTTCTATTGAATAAATAATTTTTTTTTTATTTTCATTTTCCTATCTCAATCAATTTTCTTTCTACATTTTTTTCTTGGTATCGTACCTTTAAATGAGAATATAACAAAGCAAAACAAAACAATACACAAACTTTAGAATCCATATAAATAATTTAGGTAAAGAAAAAAAAAAAATTTGCGTAAGGACTTAATTAGAGCACACTAACATTAGAAATTTTTTTTTGCAATTGTCATTTAATAATAATTTATCATATATTAAAAAATTTATTTAGCATTTGAAATTTATTTTGAAAAAAAATTATATATTAAAACTAAGCTCTTTAAACAAATAATAAAACATTTTCTCTCATTAAGTTTTATTTATTATTAGAACATCTTCAACGTCTTAACTAAATAATAATTTTCATTAAAATATATTAATATGATACGAAAAAATAAAGATTATAAAATTAAAATTAAGCATTTAAGAAATATATATATTTAGTTATATAATTAAATTAATATTTAAGTCATAAAAATTTTAAATAAAAATTGTAAAATACGCTTCTTATAAAATTTTATAATTGAAGTAAATTTTAAGAAAAAACCATAAAAATATATAACATGACGTGATCTACTTCAAATAAAATAAGTTTCGATAATAAACTTTTTATAAGAATACTTTTTTTTTCTTATAAATATATACTTAAACTTTATCCATTTCTTCTTTTATCCATTTCTTCTTTATTTCTTTATCACATCACTGATTATATTTATTATTTTTCTTGTTCTAATCCAGTTCGTTGTTTTTTTTTTCTTTTGTTCATTCTTTCACCATATAAGAATGGTGGGGATCCAATAATTTGTGATATTCTCAGAACATCCATGGCCTCTGCTGCTTCCATTCCCTCATCACAACCTGAACCACCGAAGGTTCATGCATCTCATATTTCAAGCATAAAAGCATTTGCAGAATCAAGAGGTGATTCTTCTCCCATCCCTTCCACCTACCACGCCGTCACAGAACTCCATCATGATGATAATGATGTTGCAGACCACCTTGCAGCTTCCATCCCAGTCATAGACTTTTCTCACCTCACTTCACTCCACCCTCAGACTCACGCCAAAGCAGTGCACCTTCTCGGCAAGGCCTGTGCTGAGTGGGGTTTCTTCTTGGTAAGAAAGTTGGAAACTTTCTCTTTCAAAATCTTATTACAGAAAGAACCAAGTCAATAATCTTATTCACTCACTTGCTTCTCAGCTTACAAATCATGGAATTCCCGAGAACCTGGTGGAGAAGTTGATGAAAAAATCTCGCGAGTTTCATGATTTGCCGATGGAGGAAAAGAAGGAGTTTGGTGACAAGGGACCTTTTGAACCCATTAGGCATGGCACCAGCTTTTGTCCTCAAGCAGAGGAGGTTCATTATTGGAGAGATTATCTCAAGGCCTTCACGTTTCCTCAATTTAACTTCCCCCACAAACCACCAGGTTTCAGGTAATTAAATTAACTAGTAGCTTCAATCAATCAAAAACTCAACCTAACGTTATTTTATAGACTGTTTTCATAATTTCTTTACCTTACACACGCACCTGCTACTACTGCAGGGAGGTTGCCTATGACTACAGCCAGAAAATCAGAGGTGTGGCTAGGAAGTTGCTTGAAGGAATATCAGAGAGTTTGGGATTAGCATACAATTCCATAATTGAGTCCACTGATTTTGACTCTGGCCTTCAGCTCTTCGCTGTGAATCTGTATCCACCATGTCCACAACCACACCTTGCTCTAGGTTTGCCTTCACATTCCGACATAGGCTTATTGACCTTGCTCACGCAGAATGGAATTGGAGGGCTTCAGGTTAAGCACCAGGGCAAATGGGTCAACGTTAATCCCCCTCCTAACTACCTAATTGTCTTACTTGCAGATCAACTCGAGGTCTGTCATGTTAAAAAGCTTAAAAAAAAGAAGCATACTTTAGTGAATAATAAAAACATAGTTTATAATTAACGGAATATTAGATTTATCTGAACATGTCACTCACCGACTCTTATGCTTTTTGGATTGCTGCATTGTGTTTTGAGGTTTCTGCTTCTAACTTTGGTTTGATCTAATGCCATTATGCAACCCTTGTAATATAGGTTGTGAGTAACGGGAGGTACAAGAGGGTGTTGCACCGAGCAATCCTGAACAACAGAGACACTAGGATTAGTGTTGTGGTGGTGAATGGACCTGCGCTAGATAAGGAAATTGGAGCTGTGGCGGAGCTATTGGAGAATGATAAGCCATTGTTCAAAGCCATCAAATTCCGGGATTACTTCCAATTTCAGCAGAAATCACGGCTAGCTGATAAGAGTAGCTTGGACGAGATTCGCCTTAATTAATGCTCTACAATTATATCATATCATACAGATATCTATCTGTGCTGCTCGTTTCATGTTAATGGTTTGTGCTGAGCTATGATGTAAGGATAGGATGTGCTATTATTACTTAGATTTAAATATTTCTTCCATAAATATTCGATAAAATGTTCTAAAATATCGAACATATATCATATGCATCAAACAATTTAAAATATTGGTGCTGAATCAAACTAGGTTCTGAGTGATAATGTTTCTGGATTTGGTTGTTGAAATGACACGATTACATTTGATGCTGGTGAGTGATAGTGTTTTCGAATTCAAAATGGTTACGAAAATTCATGTGTGAGGGTTTAAGCGAAAACTAATGTACATTTCACACATCCACAAATGATAGTTACCAGAAACGTGATATTGTTTCTCATCTATTCTGTGGTTGGTTGTCGGTCCTAGCATGACTCTGAACTTTTGAAGACATGGTAAACCAGTTTGGACTTGAATGAAAACAGAAAATAAAAATATGAAATCAAAAGACAAAACTTATGTTTTACTTAATAAATATGTATTGACATTTGTTATAATATTTTATTACACATTAAACTCCAATTGTACTCGAATCTAAATTTTATGTGAAATCATAACACAAATAAATAAAAGATGGTCGAGTATATATAAAAATTTAGTACATGATCATGAGTCTAATTTGTTCGCCAGAAAGCTCAGTCAAGATTTATGCCCGAGAAAGCTCAATCAAGATTTATGTGATTGCTACCAATTGTTTTCTCTAACCAATTTATTGACATGTATAAAAAACTCTTCTTTTTTATCTATTCACTACTAATCTATTCAAGCTAGAGTTGCTTAACATTCACACACCTCCAATTTATAGGAGATAAGATAGAAACAGCTGAATTCTTTCTTGACTTAATCTATTTCCCAACCTTGAACATATTCTTAATATTTTCTTTTGTTATGTTTACTGTAAATATCAAGATATTAGGTAGCAATATTTTTTTATATATTTTTCATTTTGTTTTATCCTGATACGTATCCAATAAGATCTCATGCTGAATTTGTCATGATTCAATTCTATTTTACACACTTGTCCTTTTCCTTTTAAACACCGATAGCTAGCACCTAATGATGAATATCCATGGCCTCTGCTGCTACCATTTCATCGTCAGAACCAGAGTCAGAACGACCAATGATTCATGAAACTGCCATTTCAAGCATCAAAGTCTTGGCAGAATCTGACGGAGCCTCTCTCATTCCTTCCACCTACCACTCTATCACAGAACTCCATGATGATGTTAATGGTGAGTTTTCAGCTTCCATGCCGGTCATTGACTTCTCTCACCTCACTTCGCACGACCCTCAAATCCATGTCGAATCTGTGCACCAACTCAGCAAGGCCTGTGAAGAGTGGGGATTCTTCATGGTGAGTTTGTATTTCAAAATCTTTTTTTTCATACAGATAGTAATCTCGTCATACTTGGAGATCAACTTGAGGTCACTCACACACCCCTACTTCTGCTCTTCAAGAATCTGTCATTTGCGAACTTAGATTTCATTATACACAATGATTTTGAATCAATTAAGTTTGAAGTAGAGTAATATATGTTTGATGTGTTTTATGTCAAGCATGTTTGCCAAAAACTTGAATGTTAAATTTTTAAAACCTTACATTCTATCTGTTAACATAAAGCGTATTTTGTGGTTGGTCAATCATGTTTCGAAGAGTAAAAACAAATTCAAATCAAACAAACATTGTTCATTGTTCCAAACATCGTACTAATTTTTGGATTGCCACTTGTGTTTCCTCTGTACTAGGTGGTGAGTAATGGGAGGTATGAGAGTGTGCTACACCGAGTGATCCTCAACAACAGGGAAACAAGGATGAGTCTAGTGGTGGCAAATGGCCCTGCATTAGATAAGGAAATTGGTCCTGCACTGGAGCTGTTGGAGAAAGAAAAACCGTTGTTCAGAAGGATCAGGTATGAAAACTACTTCAAAATTCAGCAGAGGACACGATTTGCTGATAAAAGTGGCTTGGACGAGATTCGAATCAGTTCTCAACAAGGATAGATTTGGATTATCTTAATTTCAGCATTTGGATTAAGGGTTGTACAAATCTATCTATGCTGTATTATGATATCAAGTGACCATTTTCTATGAGTGTTATGTTCTCCATCATCTACACATTCATAACACTCATCTTCCAATCACCAACCCATTTAGTTAGTGATTAGAAAAGTAAATTGATTAAGATGCTTCAAAAAAATTTTGGTACAAAATATTGCTAATATGACCACATTCGTCAATTCCTAACTAGTGTGTGAAGATTGCTTCTTTTTCCTTTTCCTCTTCATTCTTCTACCCTTTTACACTTTATTGGATTGTGAAAGCATTGTTTGATATAGAAAAGAGAAAGTATGTTTATGTTTCGGAAAAACGTGTTGGGATGGATTGTATTGGGCTCGTCGCTGCCCCCATGATTAGTTGAGTGATTCTTCTTTTCTATTTTCATTCCCTTTTTCCTCTTCAAGACAAAGTTCACTTTGAGACTTAAAAGTTTGTTTGATTTAGATCAGTTGGATTTTTTATTATGCAAGTGTTTAGATTCTATTTTACAAAATCATCATTTTATGAAAAATTTACATATAATCCTATTATTATAAAAAAAATATGTAAACAACACATTGTTATATATAATTAACTTAAATAAACTAAAGAAATAAATAATAAAAAACACAAAAGATAAATTATTGTACCATAAAATCTTATCTATAATAATTAATGATAAAAAAAACTTAGATTACAAATTTGATTCGAGTTCATTAAATTTGAAAGTCACAAATCTAAAACCAACTATTATTAATTTTGATTAATTTTGTTCATATTTAATTAAATTTTATTAAATTAAAATTTAATTGAATTAATTTGAGTTTTTACAACTTCAATTCCAACTAATCAACCTCCTAATCTTTGTCAATTAGTTACACTAAAGACAAAAGTATATGAATCCATTTATTTTGTGCTTATGAAAAAACAATCCAGTAATGGAATTCTTTTATTTATTATTATGGTATAATTAAAAAAAGAAAAGAAAAAGAATTGAAAGAAACAAAATTAAAAAAGAAAAGAAAAGTAGTTAAGAGAAAAATAAACAAATTATAAGAAGTTGAAAGAAATAAAAAATAAAAAAAATTGTAAAAAAATGAAAATCGTATTAAATATTAAGAGTGAAAGCTTTCATATCAAATAATGCGAAAATAAAAATGAGATGTTTTTATATTAAATTTGAAGAAGGATATCTCACGTTAAAAATTATGAAAATGTGAGTGATTAATTGTTACATATTATTTTGATTTAATAAAAATTTAAAATTTCATAAAACTTTTTTTTTTTTTACCAAAATTCTCATACATAAACTTATTTATAAACTAAGTTCTTATATATCTTTATTTTATTTATTAAAACTTAATTAAATTGTAATATATTTTTAATTTTTATTAACAATTGATTCTTACTAATATATTTTTAATTTTATTAACAATTAATTCTTACTAATATATTTTTTAAAATTTTACTATAAATATTATTACTTTCGTTTATTAGAATAAGAATTATCACTTTCTTTTATAATTTTTAATCAATCCTATTTAATTAAAAATACAATAAAAATTATAAAAAAAATCCAAAATTATATATTAATTCTTCTAAATTATGTAAATTATTTTTTTGGATCTTCAAACCTGAGGTTAACCATAATTAAGATTATTAGTCAACAAAACATTGTATTTTTTACTTCATCCTGAAGATTAAATATATGATTTATTGTTCATGAAAGTTCCATTGTTCAAAAGAACGGAAGATTGAACCAAATATATTATATATAAAATATATGGCTTGTATATTCTTAAAAATGTTGTTTAGAAGTACGTATATATTGAATTATATTATGTTTAATTGTTCAATTAATTTTATATTAGGTTTACATTGTTTATATATTTTTTTTCTTTTCCTTTACGTTCTCTCTCTTTTTCTTTTCTTTTTTCCTTTTTTTTCTCTATTTTTTTTTATTTAATACCTAAAAGTAAGATATTATAAGTGTTATGAAAAAAAAAAATTCAAACAGATTTCTTATATTTAATATAGAAAATATTTTTCACATAATACTTTAACAATATGATATAACTCTTGTGATTGTAGATAGCTCACTCGTTTCAAGTTTAAAAAAATAAAAATAGTATAATATTATGATTTTTACGACTGTCTAAGAAGAGAAATATAATAAAAAATTATTAGAGTTTAAATTAAATTAAAATTTCATATTAAATAAAAATAAAAAAATTAAATAACATATAATTACACGTTAAAATTTTAGATAAAAAAAGTAAAATTGCATTTATTTATATATTTACTGTTGGAAAATCCTATATTGACTAAAAATGAGGTCGATCTATGGTATATAAGTGAGGTGTAAACCTCACATTCTGAGCCGGTTTTGAGGATGAATTAGGCCCATAATCACTTTCTTTAACATGATATTAGAGCCAAATTAATAGATTATGATCCCCTTCTACATGGTTGGAGGAGCCCTGATGGTTAACAAAGTTGTTAACGGGCGTTCGAGTTGAAAATTACTCCGATTTTAAAGGTGAGTTAGGCCCATAATCATTTTTTTTAACATTTAGACATGTTAGTGAAAATATTTGATTCTTCTTTCTAAATATCTAAAAAGAATTAATATTTCGATTAATGTTTATTATTAAAAAAAAAGTGACATTATAATCAATTTCATGTGGCATAGTCTCATTAATTGCCACTAGCTAATCAACCATTTTTCCTTGCAATCAGATGAATTTTCAAAAACATAATTAATGCAATTAACGAATAGTACCTGGGATTTTATAAAAAGAAACTAGATTGGCATTGGCAAAAACAGAGACATTTGCTTTTGATATGACAATAGATACAGAAAGTTCTATTGCAACTGGGATCCATGTAATGTTCCAAAAATGTTCGTATAAATTGTGAATCATGATAAAGACCAATGCAATATATAGGTGGAAACATCAAGTTCATGCATCCAAACTATTAAATTTGATAGCTAGCTGCATGTGCATGTTCTTCCTATATTTCAAAAAGGGAACATATATTTTACTCTATGAAAAGGATATAGTATAGTCTATTTAACAACTCATTTTAATTACTTTTATTTGGATCAATTATATTTTATAATTATTTATTTTATATGGATAAAAGTTTAAGAAAATATCTCAATTTCTTTTAAGAATTAAAATATCTGGTCTTTGAAATTCTTAGGTGTATTTTTTAAGGTTAAAGTTGTTTTTTTCCAAACCATTAGGAATCGCTTTCTTTCGTTGTCAAAATTAGTAGAATTCGCTGGATCCTCTTCACATGTTTTTTTCAACGAAATCCAGACCCATTCATGTTTTCAAATAGTTGTCGTTATTCCCTACTCATCATGAAAGTGATCCAATCCAATTCTACTTTGTAAATATTAATTTTTCAATTTTTTTGGAACATGATTGGAACCTTATTTGACAAAATCACGTTATAGTAACTTGTAAATAAATTCAATTATGGTTTGTTTAATAAAGGAAAAGGAGGGAGAAAAACCTAATTTCATTTGTTTAGTTATGAGAAAATGTGAAAAAGAAAATTATGAGTGGGGATGCTACTAGACAAAGCTAATACCTATGATTGAATAGGTTAACATGGCCATTCCAGAATTCGTTTGGCGAGGAACCATTTTTGTTTGATTTGAACCATAGAATATGTCTTGTCGAGGTATTTTGTGCAGTTTTGGAATTTCTCTGAGAGGCTTTTGTTGCCCAGTATTTTAGGGATAAAACGTGTTCTAATTATGGCCAAAATATCTCATATCGGAGTTCTTCTGTTTTTTCCATGTTTATAAAAATATATAATATTATTTAATTTTGATATTTAGTACAGTGATAAGAGCAGTAAAACAAACCGAAGACATATGAATGTGATTAATTAAAGTACAACTATGATTAGTCAAAAATCCAGTTTAATAATCATATCGATTTAGATAATAATATAAATAAAAATAATAAATAAAAAGTATGACATTTTATCATATATATTAACTATTTGAAACATATTCCTGAATACGTATTAACTGTTTAGACCCTATTATTAATTTGAGTGTCAAAGTATTTTCGCAAGTATTTTACTTAATTTGATCGAAAAATATACAGAATTAAAAATTACCGGTCAGAAATTAAAGATTTGACTTAAAAATACATAAAATTAAAGATTACTTACCAAAAGTCGAAGACTAAATATTCAAGTAAAAAAAACATATATTGATAATATCTTATTGTACTAAGAACATTTAGTATAGTTAGAAATATGAGTAGAGAAAGATAAGGTATATATTCATTAATGAAACAAAAATGAAGTGAAAGTTTAAGATTATATTTGTCGAATAGATTTACATTGAAAGACAAAAGTACAGAATGAGGGCACCGTATAAAGCTGTGTCCGTGCTGTGAACTTCGAATGAGTACGGCCTTCACTTATTATGTGAACAAAATGTTATGTTATATTTTTTCAATTTTAATTCAAAAGTTATAATATTAAATCATATAAAATAATTATATTAAAATTAATAATAAGATAAAATTAAAAAACAAAAGATAAAAAGATTTGTTTAACCTGTATAATATGTTTTGTAATTTGATTTGAAGATTGAAGTACTAAAAAAACAATATGATATTGATTGGATTACACAAATGGATCGAATCAAATATCCAATTCGAGGAGACATAGTTTTAAAATATTTAAAGACCTAAATATATTTTGTAATTTGATTTGAAGACAGTTGGAAAATGATATGTTAGGATGTGATTATTCTAAAATTTTGTTAATAAAAGAAAACATATGGAAGATGCTAGAAAAGTTATGAGAGACACTTTTCTGTTAGGAGTAAAGTTGAAACTGAGAAGAGGGCCAAATGGAGAAGACGTTACGTTGTTTTCGGCATTTATTAAAATATTTTCCCTTTTGTCGGTGGCTCCTTCTAAGTAAAATTCATCCTCACGCGTTTTTGGTTTTTCCTGTTTTCATTTAAATATTTTAAATTTATCGATGTTGCTGAAGTTTCACTTACTTAATTCATACATTTATTTATGTGCCAAACAAATCTAACACATTCTTAATTTCATCACAATTGCTTCATCAGGCATTAACCGATTAACTACCACAACAAACACTTTTTTCACTTTTTCCTTGTTATTTATACTTCTCTTCACTATTTCTTTTTCATTTATCAGATTTTAAGATATATCTTGAATATTTTATTGTTAAAATATTAAGATAAAAAATTATGATTCTCTAAGAAAACTTTTTTTTTATTTTTCATCTTCTCATTTTTAATAATTAATCTATAAAAGTATAATAAAATATATTCATCATTAATATTTATATTATTTAAAAATAAAATAAATTAAAATATATTAATTAAATATAAATTTTATTTTATAAATTAATTTTATGAGATGAGTTAAATTTAAAATTCACTTCTAATATATTATCAGAATCTATCTTAATAAGATTATTGAGTCTATCAAGTCGTATAATATCATACTATTATATAACCATCCATAAAAATTTAATCTCACTTTCGAGTTAAGAAAGTCTAGAGAAAATGTTAAAAATCTTAACTCGAATTTGCCTAGAGATAACCAAATTAAAATATATTAAATAATATATTAGGTGGTGTTAACCTCATCTCATAAACCAATTTTGTGAGAATGAATTATACTTAAAAGTTCACTTCTAATAATATCAAACCACCATTTGTTTTCACACAATTTTTTAACCCTTTTAGTTTTTAAGTATTTCATTATATCAAAATTTTAATATAATGAAGGAATGACCAAATTAATGTATATAAAATAGGTAGAAGCTTCACTTCATTAAAATAGTTTTATATAAATTTAAAATTTACTTATGATATAGTATCAAAGATTATAGTAATAAATTTATCAGACATTATTAGATCACCTGTTATTAGACTGATATTGGATCACTTGCTATTATTGATTAGAATATTATCGGACCTCATATATTAATTCACCAATTACAATATTAGAATCTTATTAAATCATTTATTAGAATATTATCTTATCACTCATATATTAATCCATATATAACAGGGAGTAGTTTATGTCCAATAATAGTAATAATGGGTCTGATGAAAAAAAGTGAGAGATAAGAAGGGAAAAGAAGGCACCATTACGGAATTACCACGTTAATTAGTCAGTGCAAAGTGCAAAGTTCAAAGTTCAAAGTTGAGTTATGAAGGAACATCTGAAAACCTTTCAACCAATGAAAAGCAAAAAGTGCAGTGTTGATTAACTTGGACCACCAACCAAACAACTTATAAATTCATCACTCTTCATCATCTTATCCATTACTGTTAGATCTAGGACTCTAAGACTTTAAATTAGTGAGACAATTTAAATATCTTAATAAAAATAATAAATAGAATATTTTTAATCTTTGAAAAATAATTAGTTAAATAAATAAATAAATAATATAATTTATTAAATGTAAAGGTGCATTTATACTTCATGAAATCTACGTGCGTCCGCACTGCTATTATCACTTTAATCCTCTCTTCTTTAAAATCACAATCTCCACTTATTTCTTCACTACATTTCCTTCACACTTGTATCCCTTATTTCATCATCACACTATTTTCGTTAACATAAAGTCCTTCCATGAGTTCCACAAACTTCTTTAATGCCTTTGTTCTTTCATTCTAACTAAATTAAAAGACAACAACATGTTTTCTGGTTTCTGTTCAAAAAAATATCAAAACTGCAGATAAACGTACAACTTTCTTCTATATGAATAATAAAGAATCCTCTGAAACAAGGGGTGAGTGTCATCATGTTATTATAAACTTTAGGATATGTTTTGTAGGTAAAAACAAGTCATGTGATTTATTTAGTATTTATAATTACAAAGTAAATTTTTTATAATTATAGAATATTTAATGTAATTTTTATATACAGTAACTCTGGTCTCTTTCTCAAATTATTTTTTAGTAATTAAATTTTATATGAATTAAGATATTTGGTTAGATGATGATAGCCAGTACTCAAAAGGTAAGCAGAGCAGTACCTTAATTTCACTATATTTTTCATGACATTTTTCGATTGTAATCAGTTTTGCATGCAGCAATTAATAGTATTAAATATTAATCAATGCAATCAATTATTTCATAAACATTTAATTAGTAAATTACACAATTTAAATTGTTTTTTTAATTAATTTTGTGAAATATAACTTATCACATAAAACATGTAACATCTTAAAAAAAATTTCATATTGATAATTAAGATAAAATATTAACTTTGATAATCTTGAGAATTATTTGTGTGATTTCTATTTAATAGGAATCACAAGAATAATTAAGTAAACTAGTGTATCTAAATTTATATATAATCAATTTATGTATTTTTTTTTTCATAACTTGATTGTGATATTAAAGGGTGAATTTCATGATATCCTTTGAAAAATGGAGGTATATAAGTTTATAGAATCTGTTAATAATTTCTAAATATGTTATTATTGTTATATGAAGTTTATTTTTCATGTTAAATTTTTTTTTCAATAGTTAAAAAAATGAGAATCATAATTTGATGTTATTTGAAATTATATAAACATTTATTTGTATTTAAAAATGCATAATTAATATATATATATATATATATATATATATAAAAGTGTTATAAAAATATTAAGTAGAGTAATAATATATATATATATATATATATATATTTTAAAGTTGTAGACTTAAGTTACAATTAATTATTTTGAATATATTTAATGAATTCTTATTATTTAATTAAAAATGTCAATAAAATTTTTTTATAATATTAAAATGGAATAACATTTAAAGTGGTTTAAAATTAAATAAATAAATAAATAAATTTATATGAAATAAATAATAAAACATTTTTATTTTATATATTAAAATGGAGTAATATTTAATATCACATAAATAAATAAATTTATATAGAATAAAGAATAATATTAAATTACTAATTTTTTTAAAAAAAATTAATTATAAACAATAGATATTGTTCTTAATTTATCTTAGAAAACTAATTGAGAAAATAAAATTTACATATCAATTATATAATACTATAGTTAAGTTTTATCTTTAATTGATATGAGATTTTTAATACACTCCTTCATAATGAGAAGTAAACACCAATAAGTATTGTTTATAGACCCTTAGTCAATGGAGGTTTTTAACACATTTCCTAACATTGAGAAATAGACACCAATAGACCCTCTCAAAAAAATATATATGGATCACTATAGTTTATACACCTTTTTAAAAAATAGACACTAATCAATATAATTAGATTTCATAAACTTTATTAACATTGGACTCTGATTTCACTTTAGTTATACTTATTCTAATAAATTTACTTATAAATATTTGTGAAAGAGGGAGGTTAAAAAAATCTTACATAGTCTATTTTAATTCTATAATACTTATTAGGTTTGATAAATATCTATAAAAGAAAAATATTATAAAAAAACTCACTTTGTCTGTTTCAATTTTCAAAGTCCAGTTCATATTTTGTTAGATTACTTTATTTATTATTAATTAATTTTTAGATGAAATCTAACACTAATAATCTGAATATAATAAATTATTTTAGATAAATAAAATTTTATATAAAAAACATAATATTTTAAAAATAATATTTAATATCTTAATGATATATAAATCAAACTTTTGTTCATGAATTTTAATGCGAAGGAATGGGTTGTCTATAAATTCTATATTTTCCCTAAGTCATAAGTAACTCACAACCGTGTGCAATATGTCACCCACAGTATTATTGCTCTTATTCTTATCCTTTAAATAATTTTAGTTATAAATAATTATAAACAACAATAATATTTTTTATAAACATGCTTGCATCCTTTCTCAGGTCTTTCTCTCGTATCTTTTTTACTTGCAGCATACTTTTTCTTCAATAGGTACGTATAATTCAATATATTCAACAATAAGTATAAAACTTTTGAGAAAATAAACAAATTACGATAATACTAAATTTATATCCATATCCGAAATATTAAAAAAAAAAATTCGCACGTAATATTGAGTAACCTGATATTTGTATTACAGGTATTTATTGAATTTGTTATTTTATTTTTTATATTTAAATAAGACCTCTATAATTAGGAATAGATACTCGAACTAACACTTTAACTTATATATTTATTTTATTTATTTATTATATTCTTGTTGATTTGAGAGTTTGAGGTGTTTTTCATGAATGAGTCTCCATTATTCTATTAACTACAATATTTTAACATGACGTTTTGTTATTAAATTCATAATTCGATATAAAAAAAATCAGATTTCAATAAAGAACAAAATTAAAATCATGTTGAAAGCAAAAACAAGACGTGGAATTAAGTAGAAAAGGGAACTGGCGGAAAATTTCGGACATAGATTATGAAGTGGAAAGGCGAGAAAATTAGCGAAGAAGATTAGGTTGAAAAGGATGGGGTTGTGTTCTTACAAAATTCCCTTAACAGATAAGATAATCACCATCGCTCATGATTCATCATGCACTATGTCTGAAAGCAGAGTGGAGTTAACCCATAGTTCAAATATAAAATTTAAAATATATTTTTCTTACATACCATTAACTTTATATCAAACCTTCTACCTATTTTTTCTCTATATTATAATACCTGTTACAGGACCTTAATCTTTATACTGGTGAACCGAATGGGAGATACGTATTAAAAATATTCTATCACTCACGTAAATAAGAATTAAAGTAGTGTTAAATAAGAAATATATGATAAAAAATATAAAAAAAGTGAGATTAAATGTTTTATGTTAAAGTGAAACTTTATATTTATAATAAAAAATAATAATAAATTATTCTCAATCCGATACCGAAATTTTTTAGATTGTTATACGCCGCTATCTTATCCATCCTAGTCTTATAGATCCTAAATCGATACAACATATTCTCGGTTATGTATTACAACAATCATTAAACATTCATTTCCTATAATGATACCAAATGCATCTTGAACCTTATACAGATACTTTTCCTACCAAACCTATTTTCACATCTCTACCTTCCATTTTACTTTCTATTCAATTAATTACATGCCTTCTCTTTCTAATCTTTCCATTTCCTCTACTAACATATATACCTCAAAAGTGGATGTACTTTAATCCCTGGTAGTCTAAAGTTTGAACCTAGCTAATGCAAATTTGTGATCCTTATGTCATCATACTTGTCAAATTAAGGTTAATAATCATGAAAGCAATAATAGAAAGAGAGGGAGGAAGAGAAAGTAGAAGGAAGTGTTACACATTCAGTGGGCTTATAGTAGCAGCCAGCTAATTCCCTGCGACATCGACTTCTCACCAACCAAACCCCTTCACACACCACCACTCAGAACACACTCACTCATCACTCCTCACTCCTCACTAGTAGTAAGTTAGTAACTCACCACCCTCATTTATATAAAGGACCACCCCTTACGTACCCTTCACCACAATCTTCTCTCTTTTTCTCTCATTCTCTCTGCAGAAAAACAGAAACACATAAGAATGGACTATGGAAGACTGGGACCCTCTGATCCTGGTGGTTCCTCTCCCATTCCCACTCCCACCCTCAATCCAAGATCTTCCGGGAGGAAGAAGATTGCCTTCTTGTCACTCTTCGGTGTCGTGTTAATAGCAGCATCGGCGGTTACTGCCGTTGCCCTCCGCTCTCGTATCAGTACACGACCAGAAAGCTCAAGGCTTCGTGGGAACCCTACACAAGCCATTTCACGCACGTGCGGCAAGACACGATTTCAGACGCTCTGCTTGAATTCGTTGCTCAACTTTCCGGGATCCCAAGTTGCATCGGAGAAGGACCTCGTCCACATTTCCTTCAACGTCACGCTGCAGCACTTCTCCAAGGCGCTCTACACCTCCGCCGCTATTTCCTACGCCACCATGGATCCCCGTGTCCGCGCCGCCTACGACGACTGCCTCGAGCTCCTCGACGATTCCGTCGACGCGCTTGCCCGCTCCCTCTCTACTGTCTCCCTCGGCGTCGTTGGCTCCGCCAACGACGACGTTCTCACGTGGCTCAGCGCCGCTCTCACCAACCAGGACACCTGCGCGGAGGGCTTCGCCGACGCTGCCGGTCCCGTTAAGGACCAGATGAGGAACAACCTCAAGGACTTGTCGGAGCTCGTCAGCAATTGCCTCGCCATTTTCTCTGCCGCTGCTGCCGGCGACGATTTCGCCGGCGTTCCCATTCAGAACAAGAGACGGTTAATGGCAATGCGAGACGATAATTTGCCGAGATGGTTGAATCGGCGAGATAGGAGATTGCTGAGTTTGCCTCTGTCGGCGATACAAGCCGATATTGTGGTTTCCAATGACGGTAACGGAACCGTTAAAACCATCGCCGAAGCTATTAAGAAAGTACCGGATTATAGTTCACGCCGCTTCATTATCTACGTCAGGGCAGGAAGGTAAATATACCTAACACCAAACACAAAAATATATATTAATTTTTTTTAATATTTTTTTAACCACGTAACTAGTTAACTTACCTATTCTTGTTTAAGTGAGTGTTAAAAAGTGTGTGGATTGTGGGGTGATTGCGTGGTGGACTTGTTGGTATTGAATCATCATGCTTGGACTTTGCACTGTAGTCACGTGAACACAATTTCAACAATGAAATTATATAATATTTTATCTTTCATTTACTATATTACTAACAAAAAAAAAATTCTTTTATTTTCTTCTCGCTCTTGAACTAACAAAAAAAAGTGTACTGACAACGTTGTTTGTGTAAATATGTAAAATTTATGATCGTAATGAATTCCATGTGGTGTAGGACAACGTAGTATTTACTAATGTCTCGATGCCACCATCCTCATTAATTGATTTTGACATTTTAACGGTAAAAGTGTGTTAAAATCCATGTTTAGTTAAGGATGATACATTAAAAATGATTAAACTGTTTTTTAAGGAAAAATGGTTAAATTGTTAGAAATATATTGAAGGTAATATTTTAGAAAAAATTGCATGCGCATGGATATTAATGGGAAATGTATGTGATGTGATGTTTGTTTTAGCATAATATAATATAAATGAGGCATGTTTGGTGATTGCAGATAGAAGGTCTAAAATTTTTTGATTTCAGGTATGAAGAGGAGAATTTAAAGCTGGGGAGGAAGAAAACAAATGTGATGTTCATAGGGGACGGGAAGGGCAAAACCGTCATCACAGGGGGCAAAAATTATATGGAGAACCTCACCACATTTCACACCGCATCCTTCGGTAAATTCCTTCTCTTTCTCTTTCTCTTTCTCTTCTCCCTTCTCCCTCTTGCTTATTACTGTATTTTATAATTTTTCAAAACTTAAACCAAAGCTTAAAAAATCATAAATAATGTCAATACAAATATTCAATGAACTGAGCTAAAATTGCAAGAATATAAGTTGAACATGTTTATAATGTAAAAGAATTTACTGCAAGTGAGAGAGAAAATGTGTTAGTTTAATTATTTTATGAAAAATAAAGAGAGAAGAAAGAAAAGGTCAAAAAAACATGGAGGACATGAGGTAGAGCAGTACTAATGCACGTGGCCTTCAAGTCGTGGTTCCCATATTTAAGATTCCTTCTTTCTTCAATACCTTGTCTACGATCTCCACCACTTCCATTGTTTTCTTTTACTTGTTTGGATAAATAAAAGTAACCAAAGTCAATGCTTAAAAGACTGAAATTACATATATACCCCAATAATAGTTTTTTGCCTAAACAAAACAGATCCACTTTATTTCTTTCAAATTCCCAGAGAAAAGTTCTTGGGCTGATTTGTCACTGAATTACACAGTTTTATTCAAGGTTTGGACTTGCAAACCTGGAAATTTCCCTTTCCTTAATCTAAAATGTCTTTTTCCCCCATAATGGATCAGGAGTCTCTATGCTCTAATATAGTATAGTTTAGTTCTTCTTTTGTTTCTTGAGTCTCAGCATTATAGGTCATCCAAAACCTGCACTATCACTAGTTTGGCGTGTCCAGAATGAGCATTTGAAGTTTGAACAACATCAGCATGTAATTAGTGCTGATTATATAATGCAATTTGCCTACGTCTAATTCCTATCTTTAGATAAACTAACTTTCCTAATTACAAGAGTAAAAGGTATGCTTTCGTTTTCATTTTGTATTTCCATTAATAGTTACTGCAAAAGGGCCATTGTTTTTTAGAAAATTTTGTATTAAAACTGGTGAAAATATCATTATGTCGTCTTCACGATTTTCTGTAAAATAAATATATTCTCAAATGAATCAAATTATTTAATGAGAAGAAGACATTTGAAGTTTATTAATGATCAGAAAACAACTCATTTTTTTTTCTCTGTCTTGAAATATCTGCATATGAAATGCGACAATGGGATCTATGGGTTCAACATCACCAGAACAAACGAACAGCTTCTTGACCTCATTAACACGTAATACTCTTAAATAATAATCTTATCCTCTAACGAAAGGCACTAAATTAAAGTAGCGAAATCAAATAATTGTTAGTGGGTCACGCAATGCTTGCGAAATTGATAAACAAAGTCACATTTGTGTCCAACATCAACAGAATATTCAAAAAGATTAAAGACAAGACCACTAGTTCGAAACCAATAATTAATTCAATTTCAAGTTTCAACCACTAACGTAAAGTTCTCACCTTATTGTTATTCACAATAATAAAATGTCGATGCTGTGGTGCAGCTGCTAGTGGTTCTGGTTTCATCGCAAAAGACATGACATTCGAGAACTACGCTGGACCGGGGAAGCACCAAGCGGTGGCCCTCCGTGTCGGAGCGGATCACGCGGTGGTGTACCGCTGCAACGTCATCGGATACCAGGACACAATGTACGTCCACTCCAACCGTCAATTTTTCCGAGAATGCGACATTTACGGAACCGTCGACTTCATATTCGGCAACGCTGCAGTGGTGTTCCAGAACTGCACTCTCTGGGCCCGCAAGCCCATGCCCCTACAGAAGAACACCATCACGGCCCAAAACCGCAAAGACCCGAATCAGAACACGGGCATTTCGATCCACAACTGTCGGATCCTGGCCACGGGTGATCTAGAAGCATCGAAGGGTGGGTACCCCACTTATCTGGGTCGTCCCTGGAAACTTTACGCTAGAACCGTGTACATGATGTCGTACATAGGGGATCACGTGCACCCACGTGGGTGGCTGGAGTGGAACACGTCGTCGTTTGCTCTAGACACGTTGTACTATGGTGAATACATGAATTCTGGGCCGGGTGCGGCCCTGGGCCAACGGGTGACATGGGCCGGGTATCGGGCCATAAATTCCTCGGTGGAAGCTTCTAGATTCACGGTGGGGCAATTCATATCGGGGTCATCGTGGTTGCCGTCGACCGGAGTTTCATTCATTGCTGGGTTATCAACCTGAAATAATATTCCACTGCCACTGTTGACACTTTCGAATATTGGTTCATAGTTTCAACCAATCCAATTTGCGAATATAATTTTATAGATCTTTTTATTCCTGAAATTAAAGTATAGTTTTTTATTTTTTTTAACCCGATTATGATAAATAATAAGGAATCTAAGTTGTATGTAAACAGTGTTTAATGTGATGATATATAGGTTGTTTTTTTTGCTTGGTTCACTCCATGTCACAGTTGTTATAGTTGTCTACTACAGCATTTTCATTTCACCGACAGAAAAATTAATGAAAAGATTGACCCACAGAAGAATAAAGGTAGGACTCAGTTTGTGCATATTCACTTCACAATGTGACGTGTGTGTGAGTGACATTTTTATTCAACCTACACCATCTTTTGAACTTACGACATAAAATCAATTACCCTATAAATTTGAAAAAGTTATAAATAAATATTTAAGCTAAAGAGGAAAAAGCCAAAAGAATCACGTTTGTAAAGTTTTCATCCTCTGTTTTGTTTTTCCTTTGGCGGTGAGGCATCACGTTTATGACAGTAGAAGAGTTTGTGACAAACTATGTTTCATGGATCCTACTTTTTTTCAAGCCCAACAAACATGTCTTTCAAATATTAAATAATAATAATAATAATAATAATAATAATAATATATTATTATTAATGACAGATAGATAAAAGGAATAACTATTCGTATTAATTATCATTGGACTGAAATTAATTTTCCTAAAATAATTATCATCAATTTTGATAACGTCGTCAACTTATCTCTCATTTTCTTTGAGACTTTACACTTTAGCACGTGTTTTACGGAGTTTGACACATTCAAATTTTTGTCTTAGAAATTTGCGATGAATGTTACTCGGTAACATTAATTATACTCAAATGATTCATGAATTTTTCTTTTTAACCTGTGATATACTTAGTTGAACACATTATATATTGTGTTTATATATAGTGTTGAAGTGATTGAACATGATTTATGGAGTAAAATATAATGGGTTTAATAAATTATAACTATCAAGTATTTTTTTTTAAAAAATAGATGTTTATAAAATATTTTTCTTAATTATAAGGAGATGAAGAGTATCTAGGTTAAATTACAGCTGGAAAAGAAAATATAAATATTATTATTGTGATTTTAATGATAGTGTTGGAAGTTTACGTTGTCTTATTTGTGCAATTTCGTAGAAACTTCGTAGGAGCTTAATCCGTGGAGGCATGAGATAAGATATGTAGTTTCTGAGAACACAAAGGTCCATTCTGGATTTATAATTGATTCCATTGTTCCCTCTCCACCCACATTTATGTTTATGTTCATATTAAACATTTCTTCTTAAGGGTTTAGATAAATTGATTGAATATGATTCTAATTAGAAAAAAATCCATTTGGTGCAAAATTTTTAATAATTATTCTTGAGAAATTTTTAAGTTACTTTTTTTTTACTATTATAATTTTCTTTTTAAAAGAAGCAGTAGTTTTTTTTTTTCAATAAATTTATATTCTTATCAAGTTTTTATAGACCGTACCAGAAGGTTAAGGAAGTAATCTGAACTTTTTGAGAAAAATGAAAAAGAGAGGGGGAGAAAAAACATTGGATGTCGGCAATATTCATCATTATTACGAATATGTTGATGTCATTTTTGAAATAAATTGGTACTTTCATTTGCAACATTATGTTTAAGTTAGAAATCAAAATGCATACTTTTGTTAATAAACTCAAATGTTGAATAATTTATGTTAATAGCTTTATCCAAATATTAAATCACTTGTGTTAAAACTTTTAGTGTATGATAAACGTTCATTTGATTTTATAATAAATGGAAGTATGATTAAGGAAATTGATTGAAATGAAAATGTCATTCCTAATTTACGTTTCATATTTTTTAAGAATGGAATAAGTGTTTTCATCGTATTTAGTACAGCAAATTAACGTAATTTGTCCGAGCTAGGTAGCTGCAAAATTTCAATTTGAACCTCGCAGAACTAACAAATTTAAAAGAAAAAAAAAACACGGGAGAATTTTTTTGTAAAGTATAGCTTTATTTAAACAATTTTATATTCATAAATAACAAAGGGAAAATATTGCACAGGACCTTTATAAACATCCTGGTGAATATTAAAATATATTTCCATGTTATCAGAGATATATATATATATATAAAAGAGAAATTGATATTGCAATACAAGCATGAAATGCTTGATTGGTGATGAGCAGGCAAGTTTTAAGCAGAGTGTACTAAACGAGATTGAGGGATCCTCTTGGAAGACGAAAGAAGGAAGATCACTTAGTCACTGTATTATCAAAATAGTAGTAAGTATTGGAATTATGTATATTCAGTCACGGGAATATAGCTCATCCAAATGGCTATCCATGATCACTGAAACGAGATCAAGAAATGCGGCTTCACTTGCTCCAGGAAATGTAGCTTCCTCAGCTTCCCGCACAATCTCTTCAATGACAGATTTTTTCTTCAGTGTTTCTCTACACATGATGCTTCCTATGGCAAAAGGAGTGAGTCCTCTCTCCGCACCTTTCTGAAGAAGCATGGTTGATATACGAAGGATCTGGGCACATTTAGGAGGAAGATCCCATCCATGAAACTTCAAAAGCTTTATATCTTCTTCAGCATCCAGAGATTTTATGTAATCAATGGTGTCTGCAGAGTAAGGCTCCTTAGCTTGTGGCCAATATAACCAGTCAAAAGTGCAGTCTTCAAACTGCAAAAGGGGGTAAAATAGAATAACTGAGTAAGTAGAAGAAACAAAAGATGGATGCCGAACTTTGAACTAATGCCAAAAATTTAACTCCTTTTGAGAATGGCAACATCAAAGAAAGAAGAATTGGTAATAACTACAGTTCGTTGCTAAGGTCTTTGCAATGCAGAAAATTCATATTCTGATTTAGAGAACCTCAGAAAACCATTAACAATGCAGCTTGCATGTTTTCTGGATCAACTTATTTGATGAATTTTTCGTTTCGTAACTTCTGAGAGAGCTTACGGAAAAAGGAATGTTTATTTTCCTAAAAAGTGATACCAGATGCACACTAAGTATGACAGGACAACATATTGCATTATAGATATTCACACATTATCAGCAAGGAATGCAAACAATCAACCAAGGGAATCGAGACAGAGCAGAAGCGATCGAAATCAATCAATGTGAGATTATTGAAAAGAATTTGAAGTTTGATTGATAGGCATTGCTTAAAATGATTGTAATGTTTTTCAAATAAAAAGTATAAGAGAATTTCAACAGGGGTTGAGTGAGCAATAATAAGAAATCAAAATATATGCAGAAGTAGAAGTAACCAAATTAAAAATCAGAAGATATTTCATAAGTGTAGTGAATTTAAAGAAGAGCCAACTCTCTACTTCTCATGCAATATAGTGCCTATGAAATCTGAGCAAAAATATTTACATATAATTGTAACAATAAATTTACAGTATTTTAGAACTAATTCTGAATTTGACATGCATGAGAAGTAGATTTAAGAAAGACAGGCGATACACAGCCAGCTTAAAATATCCTTACAACTGAAAAACAGTGCCAATGCATTTATTGTGTTTATAGACTTACGCTCTCAGGCAAGCAATAGCCATGATCAATTGGAATGAGAATAGTTGGACTGTCTTCACCATCCTTGGCAATCAAAATGTTGCCTGCGTGCCTATCTGCATTTACCAACCTTATATCCAGCACAGAGATCTTGTGTACCTCTTCCACAGGAAAAGCACTAGGGCCCATGTCTTCACAACTTCCTATATTCCTCATAAACATCTGAAGCGATCCTATTTTAGCATTACCTTCAACATTCTGATAACCTTCGACATTATGAAATCCTTTATGCAGGCATTTGACCATGACTGTAGGAGGAACTCCAGCAAATCCTGGTTCCTCATTGTTATAATATGAGCGTGGTCCTTTCCTAGGATGGTCCAAAATGTAAGCTGCAACTTCTCTCAAAGCACCTTCCCCTACCCGTGTACCTTTCTTTAGCCCTTCACCATCCTTGGAAATAGGTAGGCCTCGAGGGTTATTAATTGCCATTGGCTCTTCATCAATGGGTTTGAAAACAGAAATATACTTCAAGCCAGATGAATCTTGCATGAGATAAGCTCCTCCTGATCCCTCTGAAGATTGAATTGGTTTACAGCCTTTTTCTAGCCCCTCCGAAGTGATCTTAATTAGCTCGTCGATCACTGGTGGAATTTTTATATTGGAATTCGTAATAATTGGTTCCACAAGATAATCCGTCGATAATTGATTCCTCTCCAGGATCTCATTTGTTACAGAGACTGACCCTAACCGGTCTGCAGGTAAATTAGGCACCAGATTGTTTGCATATGATGCCTCAATTGATAATTCAAAATCCTTCTCAACTGGTTTAGTCCTTACCTTGGCATCTGATATCCTGACCATAAAATGAATTACAGCATCATTGTCCTTACAGATATCCTCAATAAGTCTCTGGTCTTCAAGTGCCTCACCCTCACATATCAGTTCTTGATCCTTGAGCTCCACTAATCCTTGCCCTTTTTTTGCAATCTGCTGCTTCACATAACCCACGCTCCTACTCTTCTCAACATAAAGCCCAAACTCCTTTCCACACACAGTCCTAACTGTAATAGCTTTGAGATTAGAAAGCCTCAGCACCAGGTGCAGAACATTCCCATCACCAACACCATAATCACGGATACAAGATCTGTTACGAGCCAACTCCTTCCCTTCAAAAACTAGTTTCTGCTTTTTTACAAAAAATCCTTTGAAGGTTTGAATTCTCAGCTTCACTGAAGCAATTGAGTCTGTCTCCATAATACGCATAGGAACCACAGATCCACCAACAGTTAGGTAAATCAAAATTGAGTCCCTCAAAAGAGGGCTGAAACAGCTGGTGAATTCACCACCGGTTTTGAAAGATTCTTCACGCACAGGACGAAGTGCCACACAAGCCATTATCAATTTACAGGTTCAGAATCTTGCTGGCTCAAATAAACAAGTTATGAACCTCAAAACCAAAAGCAAAATTCAACCGTTTGCCATCCAAGATTTACTAGGAAAGCACAAAAAGGATAGCCTCGACTGCTATTATTCTTCCTGATCCCTCCCTCATGCCTGAACCTAAGCAGTAAACAAGAACTACATATCTAATATATTTATATCCTAAGTTCCTTTCCAGAAACCAAGAGTTTTAGAAAACACAAATTTAGAAAAATGAAGACTAGCTGATCACATATCTCCTTGAATTGATTACATGATTTTTTTCATATCTGTAATTTTTTCTTCTATGCTTGGAAAAAATCGTTGATGCTGAGAAAGGAAGGAGGGATTCCCTGCAAATTGGACTCCAATTTCCCTACAAAAGGAAGAAAATCGTAAGTCGTAGAAAATGAAAGTCAACTAAAGAAAATATAGTAAAAAAAGAAGAAGAAAAGAACCTCTTCGCCTACTTATAAACTTAGCAATCAGTAAAACCGAGAAGATATCGCTTAATTCCCCAACAAAGAAGAAACATCCAATCAGAAAAAAAAAATTAAGGACTGCGCCTCACTTGAGTAATTTTCTTCTTTCAGAATACCTCAGTAAACGAATAAAGCAGGACAAGTGAAAGTCATTACATAACTCTCGAGCTCCAATATTCGTAGAATCATACATAAAAGCAAAAATTGGGAAAAAAGTAAAATGCATAGAAAAACGAAACAATTTCCAATGACATGCGAACGAAACGAAACAATTGTTTCAATTAGGCGAAACGGAGACGAGATATTTCCCATAAATTTGAAATTTGCTTCCTACAAAAATAAGCTACATATGCTGACAAACACAAACCATGAGACGAATCTTTGAAGAAAAGAAAAGAAGAAGAAAAAAATCTGAAAGAAAGGAAATAAAGTGAAGGGAAAGCTTACAGAGAGTGAAGCGAAACCGGAGAGGAGATTCATGTGAGATGACGGTGATCGCAGAGATTAAGCGCCATTTTGCGAATTTCCTCCGAGAATCAGGAATTTTCTGAGGTTCCCAATTTTCCAGGAAAAACGCAACTCAGTGAGTCAGTGTCGCGGAATTCAGAAAACTGAGACAGGACAGTGTCAGAAATACGGTTTCGAAACGGGAGTGCTATTTATAGGCGTGGACTTCATTTCTTGTCACCAAAGTTAAAAACACGTTGCGAATTTATTTCGTTATTTATTTCTTTTCTGGTTAATTAATTAAAGACCTTGGCCTTGTCCCCACGTAATGTATTAATCTAAGATTTTGAATATTTTTAGCATAAGAAGAACAATGAAATCAAAACACAGGTAACACAATAATTAATTGTGTAAAGAAATTTCTAGAACACTGTTGCTAGAATAAAATGGTTAATTGTGAGTTTTTTTTCCAATAATTTTGTATTATTTTTTTTTATTTCATTACATGGTAATTGTTCAATATATCTTATTATTTTTTTAAGACATTAAATATATTTTACCATTTTCCTTGATACATTTTGTAAATTAGTAAGAAATTTTACTAAAAAATATATACTAATACTCTTAATATATATATATATATATTTGTAAACGTATATGTAGAAAAGGAAAATGTAAAGGCGAGAGAGATTTATTTTGAAAATTTAATTATAAAATTTTATCTTTTAAAAAAATCATTTATAAATGCAATAAATACATTTAGTTACATTTTAATATATATTTTAGAAAAAAATAATTTAATATTTTCATAAATATTTATAAAGAAATTAAAAAGTTTTTTAAAATCAAACAGAAGAGTTTCATTTTTTTTCTTACGAACAGTTTCAGTCTTTATCGAATGTGATTCATGTGAAATTAATTTCATAAGAAAATATTTAATATCAAAATTTAATTAAATTAACATTCAAGAAAAAAAATCGAATAAAAATTAATTAAAAAAATTTATGTAGATTAGGTAGAATAGTAATTAGGTTGCTTTAGTAGGAGTGAGAATTTGGTTGTGGAATGAATAACTAATTAATTACATACTAAATTAGTTTAATATTTTTTTCAAGGAGAATAAATTTATCATTTAAGTGATTATATTTAGAAGTTGATAAGTTAAAAAAAAAATGTAATTATTTATGTGTTTATGTATTATTCTTATTGTCTGTGATAAGTTACCTGGCAGAAGAAGGATCTAGATTAAGGTTTATAAAAAAAAATATTATTTTTTTCAGTAAAAATTTATATCTTCGAGAAAGTATGTGTTTTTTTTATTTACGATGACAATCAAAGTTCAAATAGTAAGTTTTTTATTTATTACCTTCTTTGATCTAATTTTTAGGTTTAAAATACAATTTGTTTATAATAAAATCATTTATGTTATTTTTGTTAAAATAAATTTAACAAAGTTAATATCGGTTGAATAGTTTAAATTAAACTATTTTTTTAATTAAAGTAGTATATTATATGTTGCAATGTGCAAATTAAACTTAAATTTTTCTTTATTTTTTTTAAGTATGCACTAGTAAATGCTTTTATAATAATTTTTGCTTCTAATAAGTTTTCAATTTAAAGTAAGTTAATTTAAGTAAAAAAAATTAAGAACATAAAAAATAAATAAATAAGAGTAGTTGAAGTTTGAGAAGAAACTCTAATAAATATATACATTTATGCGCTCAATTCGTATTTAACGAATTTAACTTTTTAAGATAACTTTTGAAGTTTCTTAACTTGCTGTGTGTTTTCCTTGTGCAATTCAGTGTGGTTATGTATAAATACTTTATATTATATATGTTATATCTTATTAAGTTATAATTTAATTAATTAGATTTAGATTATGATATCATATAAAAAATAAATAAATATAATATCTAATTTAATGATACAAAATCAAATTACATTTTATATATATAATAATTTCGTTAATAATTAATATAAAATCTTTAAAAATAAATATTTAATTTAAATAATAGAAAATATTTTAATTATTTAATTATATTTAATTTAAATATTTAATTTTCTTTATGAATTTTGACTTTATCATCTCATAAATTTTATATTTTTTTTATTTATTATATTTTAACATTTGATTATTAATTTTGTTAGATGTCAATTTTTTAAGTAATACTTAAAATTTTTTATTCATTTTTGTCTCAACTTTCTGCTATTTTTCTTATATTCAAATATATACATTTTGCATCTAACAACTGCTATTTAAATATGAACTCCTTACCCTGAGTGCTTACTTCTTTTCTTATATTTCATTGAATATATATAAATTTTCACCAAACAATGTACTATTCAATTTACATAAAAAGAAAGAAAGAAAAATGCTACCACAAAACATATGGTACTGGTGGCAACTCAAAATTTATCAATGAAAGTAGATATAAAAACTTATCTGTCAACTGTTTTCTGGATCAATTTTGAGAGTAAAATTCTATTATAGTAATTAATTGTAATGTTACTCAATTTACATATAAGAATGGATGCTAAACATATTATTTTTTTAAAAAAAAGTTAAATAATTGATAGAGCTCATTCATAGGAAATCTCAATTAGGGCTAAGTGCAAATTCTTGGATCACTAATGATCTGTTTGACCTTGGATCCCCCAAAATTTTATATAATCCATGCATTATGTTTCTTTGTCAACTTTGTACGCCTCCAATTAGGAGGATTGAATCACTTAACACATTACACAAAGCTTAGTCATTCTTAACCAACTGATTTGTTTCTTAAAAAAATGATCATCTACGCTAATTTTCTAAATAAATTCAGTAAATTTCAAATTGATTAATACAAAACTAATCTAAAATCAGTTTCTATATTGGTCAGATGATAATCTGATTCATAAAGTAATATTTATATAACTTTTAGTTACTTATGGTTCCTATCTATATTTGTAATTAATTTAAAATGATCATATATCTGTGTTCCAAATTACGAAATGTGAAGAAAAAGGATTATCCAGTAAGTTACGGAATCCCCCTAAAGACCCTGCACATAACATAAGGGAAAGAAGAGCAAAGTACAGTATTGATAATTCCTCCTCTGGATATGATATTTGGTTTTTAAAGGCTTATTCAGTTATTTGATAGCAGAAGAGTTTCTTTAACCATCAAAGTAGTTTAGCAGCTATAAGGCAAGAAGAAATAAAAGCAATGTTTGGTAAAAGAACTTAAGAAACTAATCTGCCAATTCAACTAAACACAACAACTAAAGATGAAAGAAAAATTTATGTTACAGATTCCTCTGAATGAAGTCCCACATCCTCCTCTCCATGTAAACTCGATCACTGTGACGCCGCGGCATGTGCCGTTCATCTGGGAAAACTATTAGCTCATATGGTTTTCCAGCCGCCACAAGTGCATTGATAAGCCTTGCAGTGTGCCTGAAGTGAACATTCTCATCAATCATGCCATGCACAAGCAACAACCGCCCCTTTAACTGGGGCACTTGGTTCATAACAGAACCATTTTCATATTCTGACTTGTTTTCAGATGGCAACCCCATGTACTTCTCCGTGTAAAATGTGTCATATCCGTCCCATGATGTAACAGGGGCGCCTGCTATTGCACACTTGAAGAAATCTGGATATCTTGACAGTGTCATGGCAGAGAGATACCCGCCATAGCTCCAGCCATACAACCCAATGTGACCAGCTTTTGCAAGCCCTTGTTTGACAAGCCACTCTGCTCCAGTTAGTTGATCATCAGCATCGATTTGACCAAGTTTGTGTTTTAAATAGCTCTCGAATTTCAACCCCCGTCTTGCAGTTCCTCTATTGTCTAACTGTAAACAAGGACAGCAATGTTTAACTTGGAAGGATAAACTGATCATATATTAGGATCCAGATGTAGGCAAAAGCTATATTTTTCCATGCTACATGTCATAGAAATGGGCAAACTGCCCTGTCTGTTACCGAAAAAAAGAAAGACAACATTCCAATTTGAAAGCTCCAGGGACAAGAACCTATGCATTTGGGACATCATGCCACAAATGGAAATATAAAATGCAACGGTGAAAACATTTTCATATTTTCATAATTAAAAACATGTACTGTAACTATTAGGCGTGTCAAAATTTTCCATGTTTGATGGCTTGCCCGTCTCTATCATATCACTATCAGTGGTTCATAAATTACATTCAATATACTGTAATTATGTCCAACACGTTTGAATTTCATCATGCAGTTGTCATCAAAATTTGGATGCATAAAAATTTAAAAGCAAGCAAAAACAAAAGTGGAGCATAATCATGAAAAATCCAGGGTACTGACCTTCCAAACTAAGATGCCTTGGTTTCTCAAATATTGTGCCCTCAGATCAACTGTACTAAGCCAAGAGTTACAAACAAGCTGTACACTTGGACCACCATAAACATTGATCATAGTTTTGTAAGGTGGAGGTCCAAACCTTGAAGCATCTGGCTTATATAGAGCTCCATACAATGTAGTGCCATCATTAGCCTGTATTTCAACAATCTCCGGTACCTCAAGTTGAAGCTTTTTGAACCTTGGAACGGTAGATGACTGCTCATATAAAGGCTTGATTACAGTTCCATCTTCCAATGAGCACAGTAACACCCTAGGAGGACAACCGAGGGAATCATGAATATCAACAAAACTTTGCATATGGTGATCAAGGACCACAATGTGCTTCCCCTTGCTTTGTGTAAGTCTGACAGGGACCTGAAGTGGTTGACTTCCATCAACAAAAAGTTTAGTACAATACAAATTGGACTCCAGGGGACCATCTAAGGTCCCAGTAAAATATATTAGACCTGTAGCTTCGTTCACACCGGCAATTTGCTCAACCATCCATTCACCTTCAGTGATGGGTCCTAAACAAACCCCATTAGCGTCATGAAGATAAAGATGTCTAAATCCTGTTTTTTCACTAGCCCAGATAAATCCGCCTGAAAATTTGGTAACTCCTTTATCAAGAGGTGTGAAACAGTCATGTATATTGATCCAATTGCTGTTTTCTTCCACTAATATATTTTTCTTTTGGCCTGTTCTAATATCAAACTTAACAATCTTTATTTTAGTGTGGTGTCTGTTCAAGATCTGAGCAGTGAGAATGTTTCCATGCATCCAATTGACTCTTGCCAAATATTCATCCTCGTTGTTTTGCTGTTCCATGCCCCCACAGTGAAGATCCATCCAAGTAATGGAGTTTCCAGCCACTGCAACGACCCCAAGGCGCACTTTAACATTTGAAGCTCCTGCAAAAGGATAAGGGTGGTCTTCCTGTGCCTCTAAACCAACTGAGCTCTTCCCTTGGTGCATAATTCTAAAAAGTGGTATTTCAGAAGAATCAACTTCAGTGAAAGCAATATATTTACTGTCCAGTGACCACCAATATCCAGTTTTTCTATCCATCTCCTCCTGAAATTCAAAAATTACATGTTATTGTTAAATAAAAAAAGATTTCCAAGCCAACACGGCACATAACATATTAAGCTTTTAGAAGAGTTAATTTTTGGTGCTTTAAAAAAAGTAAGGAAAATTTAACAAGCTAACAATGATACCATCATTTCAGAATCTATTTATCACGCAACTTGCCCAGTCAGAAGTAGAAGGAAGGACTAATTTGTACATGGGAATGCAAAGCATTGAATTTACTCTAAAGACGCATATAAAAATATATGATTTTAAAGGTAATCTCACCTGAGCTATATATTCTGCAAGCCCATGAATCTGCAATACCCAAACCCAGTGTCAAATTTTCTCTGACTGAAATAATGTAAAAGTCAAACAAAACAAATCATCTACTACAAAACAAACTAAAAACTTGATGCAATCATATGGATGACAAGTCTACAAGTCCAAGCCTAAATCCTATTGTATGATCAAGAATAATAGACTCTTCTGAAGTTCCAATTTTCAAATATCTTAATTCAATCAAGCTTATTTTCATAAAAAAGAAAAGAAACTTGAACCTAGAAGACAATCAACACTGCACACTAAACTACCATTATCCAGGCCAATGGCAGCAAGGACAAAAGGACCAAACTTAACCAAAATCAGTAGTAAAATGCCTCAATTGATGTCAAACACATATGACAGAGTTAAAAACATAAATAGAATATGTGCAGCTGAATTAAAGTAACCTTGGAATGTTTCAAAAAGAGACATTACCATACAATCTTTCAATTCAATTGATAATTTTATCTAAAAAGATTAGGTAGTTAGTTAGGTGATCATATATAAGAATCATCAACTTCTTTTCATTGAACTCAAATGCATTTAGTAACTCAAATACAGAAAAGAACAGCCACTTGTTGAACTTACCAAACCGCTTTCCTTTGCCCCATGGGTCAACTGTTTTGATTCATTAGATAAGAGATTCAGAACATGCAACTCACAGT
Organism: Macrotyloma uniflorum; assembly: GCA_016859785.1. Taxonomy (NCBI): domain Eukaryota; kingdom Viridiplantae; phylum Streptophyta; class Magnoliopsida; order Fabales; family Fabaceae; genus Macrotyloma; species Macrotyloma uniflorum. The sequence goes on from BDMB01000001.1 coordinate 5,271,361, forward strand.
CTCTAACATAGGCAAGCATTGATCCATCTGGAGAGAGATGTGGATCAATAATGGGTGAACCTAATACGCTTGGAAGCTTGAGCTCTGGTTTTGAAAGGGAAAGGTCCTGAATATAAATCTGTTCATATGGAAAAGAAATAACCATTAGACACTTGACTATTTGAATTAATCAATATCAAATTCAACATAAAATACAAAAGGAGAGAAATATATTCATTCGAATACACACCTATACAAAACACAGTAGACTATATACAGCTTGATATTACATTGCTATATACATATAAATAAGATTCCTATACTAGTAGCAGGCCAGGGTGGTATACGCCTATTCAATAGCAATGGCAACGATGCAACAGTAATCAATGTAGTTAACACAACTTTCAAAATCAGGTACAACAAGCTCAGTTTTTATAAAGAAATTAAAGAGGTTAGTAAATAACTCCAGCAACTTCCTTTCAACTATGTTATACAGTTGCAGAATGATAGGCCACCCTAAACAAAACAGCATTTGAAGCTTCAGTTAATTTATTCGTATAGAACATCTAAATGCTGACAGCTAGTTCCAAGCAGGTGTTAGTCAGACATGGCACTTTAAGTTAGAAATAATATTCTGGTGGCATCATGATGAGATTATTGGAGTAATGTGAGCCTGTGTGCCCATTTGTTTCTGGGTGTGCCTACCAGCATTAAGAATTAAAGTGTAACATATATGTTTAAAACCTATTACCACTTTTTCTCTTCTAAATAAAAACACAAGACAACATTTTAACCAATTGCATTGCAGGATAAAGGAACAGACCCCAGCAGGCAATGGCACCATGACTGCTTTCCTTTTTGAGCTTGTCTTCACCCATTCATACCGTGTCACACCTAAACCACGCTCCCTCAACCTCTCCCTCCTCAACTTTTCTTCTGGGGAAATATTACTTTCATCTAGCCCACCATCTGGGGGACTGAATAACAATTCTTGCGCATTGGTCTTCCGATCAAAAGCATAAATCTTTCTGTTTAAAGAGTTATCAGGACTAAACAAGTAAGAAATTAAACTATCATCAGGACTGAAACTTATTGAAGTTGGTGACACATATCCCGGCAATGGGTATTGCACAATCTCTTCAACAGGGAAAAGAATGTTATCATCAAAATTTTGCGGCTCATTTAAGTCTGTCACAGGCATGTTGTAAGGCAGTGATTTAGCACGCTTCAAAATCCTCTTCTCATTCATCAACTGATTGCATTAGAGATAAACCAAAAGGTATGAGATTGAACTGCAACAGAGCATGGATTATTATGATCAGAGCATTTCCCAGGAACAAAATATAAAAATAACAGTTTTACTACAGAGAAACAATAAGCAAGCTAATAGTTTAATAACATTTACACCAACATTAAATTACAATAAAAATTAATACAGAGTAATTAAAGCATTCGTCAATGCGTAATTACGAATGCTTCCTCTACCATTGAGCCCGACTGAAGAATGTGTTTGAAAGACCAGAAACGCTGCACTTTAATTTTGTAATAAAGGACATAAAATCAGTAGAAATTATGTGTAGAGAGAGAAACCTAAAATGTTGAGAATATTATCTAGGTGGAGAACAACAAAGGGAGGACCAAAAACATAAATGAAAAAGGGACAGAAGAAGGCAAAAGTTACCTTTGATATTGACAGGCACGAATAATTTGAAACTGGTTTTAATCTATACTTCTACGTGTATATATAAGCTAATGCAGCATAACTGAAAAAACACGATAAAAAAACCTTGGACCCCAAGCAAGATAGAAGATGGAGTAAGCAACAAATCAACAGAAAGAAAGCAACTTTTTGTGTTTATTTGGTTTTCACTTCATCACATAATATATTTTAAAATACTACAACCTATTTCGAGGTCCCTTATGATCATTAAGGAAGGTAGAACCATAAAAACCTCATCGAGTCTATCCACTGTAATTGGATCCGTGATAGGAATAGGAGAAATTCGAAGAACTGTAACTTGTACGAGATTCAAGAAGAAAGAAAGAATGAATCCCGAACTGTTATTGCAAGAATGAAGATACAAGATTATTACAAGAATCTTTTCATACCCCAATACTACACTAACCTCCCATATATAGCTGTATTGTGGCAACACCTTCTAACAAATCTTGCTAACTAATTTCTAACCGATCGCAAACTGTGTGTTAAACTAGAACCCAGAAAACCAAAAATAAAATAAATTAAATTAATTGACCAACATTAATTAAATCTAACCCAGTTTAATTGAGTATTAGGGTGATTGGAATCTAACCTGAATGAAAGACGGGTAGGATCTGCCATGAAAAAGGAAGAAATGTTTAGTTTGAATAATTTGGATTCAGAAGATGCAGACACAGAGAAAGAGAGAGAGAGAGAGAGAGAAAAAGAGAGAGAGAGAGAGAGAGAGAGAGAGAGAGAGAGAGAGAGAGAGACAAAGATATAGACAAAGATATAGTTTGACGGGAAATAAGAATCTAAAGCAAAAATTGATTGGGTTATGTGAAAGTTTAAGGTTTGGTGGAGAAGGATGAAGAATGGCCAAGTTGAGTTTGTTGTTGTTCTCTATTCAGTTGGTGGCGTTGGACTCTGATGATAGTAGATAGGGAAACAAATGTGGAATAAAATTTCCAGAATTTAATTAATTTATATTTATTTATTTATTCTTATTTATATATTATTAAAGATTTTCCATGTTTTCAAACAATTCGAAGAAGACAGAGAATGATTACGTCCATGCTCCATCTTCCTCTGCTACTTCATTCATAATTGCAAAGATAACTATCAAAAAACAATTCTCAAAAGGGTAAATCTTCAGAAAGAAAAAAAAAAAAGGTAAATAGTATTAGTTTCTATACAAATTATTTAATGCATATGTTTTAGAGATTTAAAGTTTAATTATTTTTTAATTATATTCTTCTTTATTAAATAAGGATACTTTGATTTAATTCAATAATATTTTGTATCTATTAAATACTTTCTATTTATGTACATTAGTAATTACCGAGGGAAAAGGTAGTGATTGCAATTAATACCAAAATGATTAAGATTAATTTGTTTTTATTATAGCTTGTGTTTTTCTTTCTGGGTAAATAAATAGTAATAAGTGAATTTCGTAAAGGACTTGGTTTTTAATTTACAAGAAAATTAATTATCAACATTAAATGTATATATATTACAAATCATTAACTATATTTTATCAATAATTAAAATAATGTAGTTTCATAATCACGTACTGATTTTATAATACTTTGGTTTCTCAATCAAATGACTAGCATATTGGTAAATCAATTCAAATACAGAAACATACAAAAGTTCTTCGAAAATTCCGATAAAATTCAAACAAAAAGTTTAGGTATAAGTTTAGATCACGAGGTGGCAAAATATATTTTATTTCATTGCCCAAGATTGAAGAATAAGTTAAGGTGTGCATCATGTTAAGTTGAAAATGAGGATATGATTCTAATTAGTTTTATATGAACTTGTTTTAAAATAAAGTTTATATGATAAATTGTTTAATCTTAACATAAATTATTGAAGAAAAATGACAAACATTAGAAGATGAGTTTGTGATGTCTCTAGGAAAGTGATTGACCATAAAGGATTGGCTCCCACCTTTCACATGAATCAATGAGTGTTGGGTGCAATCATTTACCTCATCACCAAAAAGAAAAAACAATCTCAACAAAGAACACAACATAGAAAAGTTAAATATTTAGTTGGTTAAAAAAATTTAATATCACACAAGAGGATTCATATTTTGAATATTATTTAGATAAAAAATATTTAGTATAAATAACTTTCTTAAATATATTATTCTAAATAATCTTTCTTTTAACAAGACTTTTAGTAATTTACTAAACCGATCATTCTAGTGACTTTGTATATGTCCAATTTTTGTCATCTTCTTCATAATAAAAACATCAACATGTGTTATTTTTTTCTCCAAAAGGAAGTGAAGATGAGTTATTAGAACTCACTAGAAATAGGAGATGTTTTCGAGGCTTAAAAAGTACTTTCAAATGTATTTATAAACCGTTTATTAACAAAAATTTTAGATAAGCACTAAGATTCAAACTCGTGTTGTTATAAAATAATGGGAAGGTGGATAAAGTAAAAGTATAAGGAAAAATTTAGCATCTCAAACTACAACAAAAAAATTTAAAACAAAAGAAAAAAGTATTAAAATATAAAAAAAAAAGCAAATATATTAAAATATAACATGATTTTTTAAATTTTTTATTTTTAATTTTTAATTTCTTGTGACCGAACATATTTTTTTATTAATATAATATATTCTTAACAATATATCATTAATAAAAAAATTTTAAAAAAAATTATTATTATAATAATAATTATTAGAAATTTCTAACAATAAAAGATAAATTAGGCTTCTCAATACCAATTTAATTTCCCCTAAAAATTAAATATCCATTAGAGTATAACTTGAGTAACTACTGTAATGACTTTGGAAACCAATGAAGCATAAAACTGACTCAAAACATATTAATAATCATATAAGAAAAATTAGATATGTAATAATTACTAAAATTCAAAGAAAAAAATAAAATCTTATATGTGAATTTGCTTCCATCAAAGTTGTCATCATGTTTTAAGCTTTTTTATTCTTTCTAAACGTGTTCTTAGTGCTTCAATATCATTGATTGATCGACATCCTTTTTGTTATGTACTCTTTTTGTGAACATTGAATTACATATTTGTATGATAGTTTTTCTAATCTTCATAGGAACTAAAGATATATTTTATCTAAAAAAAATTGCCTTAAATTTTTCATAACATATTAATAATTGTTTGCAAATAAATTATTGGATAAAAAAATTATACTATACAATGCAGAGGCCTTTCTGGTTTGTGTAAGAGCAAGCAAAAGCCCAAACAACAACAAAGATTACATAACTTAAAAAACTTTGACACTGGTTTCTACATTCAGTCCTTGCTTAACAAATTGCATTGGTTGAGTGATTAAGATGCCCAGATACAGTGATCGTGTTAACAATTATTCAAACAACTACAGTGATTAAAATATCAACTAGCATAATTCTCATACCTTCAAACTCAGAAGCAGTAAAAGATGGCCGAGTTATATATAAATATGTATGGGTTACAATACCCTACTTATATCTATACACAAAATGCATGCACAAGCTAACCTTGCATTGGAATAAACAAGTTAGGCTTATCTACGTAACTAGAGAGAACTTCACTCGTAGCTGTGCATTTGCAAAATCAGGCTGAGAACTTTGCTGCGGAACCATAGATGAAATTATATTCTTGTCTTTGGCACCGAAGCTAAGGTCATCTCTTAACAGCAACAATATCAAGAGACGAAATCAAAGATGTCTATAAACTAGTGTATAGCATCTTTGGTGAAGCCAAAACATCCCAAACTCACATCTCTGAGTCTTCAATTTCTGTTCTTACAATAAAACTGGGAAATGCCAGTGTAATATCCCTGCAACATGGGGAAGAGACATGCATGAAAAGGAAAGTTTTCTGAAACTCCAGTTACTGAAAAAATAAGGTTAGTGGAGAGCGAATATACTGACTTCAGATATGGAAGGATGTTTGGACACAAATGCTTTCCACTCTTCTTGATCAATCTTTCCATCACCATTTATATCAGCATCACCAAAAGTCTGGGTAAGAAGGTAACGAAAACATGAGGAATGCCGAGTTCAAAGGGAGCTCATCTTAGAACTAAGAAATAATAAAAATAAGGTAAACTTTCTGATTATTGAACCTTGTCCACAATGCTTTCAATCATATCATCTGAAAGCTCAAGATCCGACTCGTGCAGAAGTGCCAATACCATCTCCTTCAACTGCAGATATAAACCAGGCCATTATGCTAAGCAGGAAAAGCAATAGGTTGATCTAAACTTATACTGAGCGAGCATAAATATATATATATATATATATATATATATATGTATGTATGCATGTATGAATATGGATAAGACTAAAGAACCATAACGTAACATTAAATTAATAGCAAAAAAAATTCAAGTTGAGATTTCAATAACAAGGAAAAAAAACCGTACCTCCTCTCTTTCAATAAACCCCGTCTGCCTCAGATCATACAACCTAAAAGCAACTGCAAAATCATTATTCCCAATTTAACGAAAGATAAGTATCTTGTGGGTGACTGAAAAGCTTTAATGCAACTGAACATAAATAACCAGTGCATATACTTAATATAGGAAACTCCAAAACCAGGGGGAAAGAAGACATTAACATGAAATGTTTATGTTGGAAGGTCAATCTTACAAGTAATTTTGTCTTCTAAAGGTGCATTTGGGTGAAAAACACCCAATGATCGAACAAATTCACCGAACTCAATGACCCCATTGCGCTTGAGATCAAACAAGTCAAAAATCTATGGAGAAACAAATGTGAGTATGCATCAGATTCAAACAGTACGAGTGTGGTAGTCAAAAGAAGTGATATGACTGTAAATGTAGAACAAAATGATGCATCAGATGAAAAAATTTCACTGAAAAAAGTAAGCAACTTCGAATATTGTAAGTAAGCAAATAGTCTCCATGAAATTTAGGCTCAAATAATCTTAAACTACAGAACGTGGATTAGATTTACAAACCCTATCTGCAAACAGATTTTTCTTGTTTTTATTCCTGAATAGTGCCAGCTGGAATTCTTCCTGGAATAAAAGATGATCAAGAAGTAAATTATCGAAGAGATTACTTAGGTGCCAACTTTAAGGACATCTCATCTGAACTGGAAAACTTAAATGCCAACTCACCCTGTGAATAAGACCATCTGCAATAATTGAATTGCTCAACTTCTTGTAGAGTTCATGCAAGGCTTCTACTTCACTAACAGTAACTGACGAAAGAAAGAAAGAAAGATTATTTTTATCAGTTTTGAAACTTAATATTGAGCTCATAAGAATCTCTAATCACAAGTTAGGGGGTTTCAAGAAATAGTTGTATAAAATATAAACACTCGAAAGTTTGTGATTATAAAAAAAAAATTCTTTTAAGTATTTCTGTTCCTTTTTTAAACAACAAATTTATAATTTCCTTGACCTTGAGCTTAAATCTACACCTATCCTTTGCGGAAAACATAAAACAGAGTAAAGAAACTATCCGTGCCAAAATGCAAGTACTGCTGTCTAGGGATTGCAAGTTAACTGTACACATGGTGAAGAATCAGATTTCAATAGTTCAATGCTCCTATAGAAAGTTCTAGAGTATTGAACAACAAAGGCATATTTTTTCATACATGTTCATCACATATAATTTGTCAGAAACAACTATCAGTAATTAGTAGTAGCTGTAAGGACTGCGTCAGTGAATTTGGAAAGTTTTATATTTTTCTGCTTATTCTGTATTGTATATTAAGGATTAGCAAGCCTTACAGGCAAACTAAATCGTTAATTTGGTAAATTTACAAATTGAAACTGGAGATGAAATGCCCGTAAGAGTCTAAGACTAGTGGGTTGGCAAAAGGACCTTGATGGTTCTTAGCCGAAGGCAAATCAAAATTTGAACAGCAAAGCAGCAAGAATTTACCATTCAATGATGGATCATGATACTCACAAGGTGTCTCAGATGCTAGAACGGTGGGTTCCTCATAACCTGGTGCTGCGTTTTTCTTTGAAGTTGAACAGTAGCATCCCATTAAATTGAACTGCAAAACTCTCTCCCAAATTCCTTGACAAACAATGGATTCATTCCAGGGAAGGGCCAAAGTTTTAAGCACAGTTATGCTCAATTTGAATATCTGCAACATTAGTGCAAGTTTCAATCACAAATTTCTACACGGCCAACTTTCATCTTCAGGTTCAAGACAACTCGTTTGTGATTTGAAATTGAACAAAAAAAAATTAACAGTGATTATCTAAATTTACAACCATCCAATGTAAACAAACAATTCAATCACAGATAAATTGCATAAAGCTGACAGAACTTTGAAAGAAAAATATATAAACTATCTCAGTTTCGTCAATGACTCACGTCATTTCATCCCTCAAAAATTTATTTAACTTAGTCAATTAATGACCCTTTCCAAGATTAGTGCAAGAACTAATTGATGATTATCCATTTGCCAGACTACTCACAATATTTTACTCTCCAAGTTTTCAAAAATGTTAAAGCACATAAAGGAAGAAAAACTAGTTTCTCCTTGTGTATTTTGGACAAAACCATCAGATAAAACAACTCAGAAGAACCAAACATGCTCTCATATTCAATTGACGGGTCAATTGTTTTTTCCTTTTCTATAATATTTCTTTTCAGGTCTTTTAACGCATTTCTCTAATCTCGAATATAAAAAAAATCAACACACCCATTAAAAAAAATCTAAATTACTCTTGCTTTAACTTGATATTCAGTATCAGATAAAAGTCAACTGCTCTCAAGAGTAAAATCACTATAATGAATACAAGATAAAAACCGTGTTAATATCACACCACCAACATGCACATTTTTAATACACTTCCACTGTCTTAATTTAACTTTGATATATTTAATTGATGGCTCAAATTTTTTACAAGTTCGTTTTCCAAAAGGAAAAAGACATGAAAGAAAAAAAGAGTATTTAAAAGCCATGAGAGGAGCTCCAAATCAAAATAATGGAGGATGGATAAAATGGTCCTGATGAGACCAGTTAGTACAGGTATACAATTTGGCCACACTCGTCTTCCATCATCATCAACCAACCAACCAGCCCAATAAACAAAAGCAACCTCCAAGGAGAAAAGCTCCTCCCTCCAACTTCGAAAATGGTTCACGTTAATTTTTGTCTTATTTAAGAGCTTGAAAACAGGATGAGAGATTTAAAATAATAATCGTTTGGTTAAATGGAAATAAAATAGAAAACAATTCTTGAAAATAAAATATGAAGAGTCATGTTCATTCATCACTCATATCTTTATGAGATCGTTTTTCAACAATTGAAATAATATTCAACTCCTAGTGATACAAAAAATTAAAAAATATGATAGATTTTTTTTAAAATGACGAACATATATTACAGTTGTTCTGAACTTAAGATTAAGTAGTACTGTATTTGTCTTGATCAAAAGAAACAGGAGGGCAAAAAAGAAGAATGAGATTTAATAAAAATTAAACTTTTAAAAAGTAAAAGATTTTCCTCAACAAAAGAAAAGATTGACAAAAAATAAATATTTTTTATTACATGAAAAAGTAATAGAAAAACAATATAATAATTTTAAATTGTAATTAAAATAATTTATTTATCTATCTCTTATTTCTTTGTTTCCATTCATCTGGTACTGGTTGTTGGAATATGCTAAATAGTGAATATACACAACTGCGAGGAGCGCAGGGAGAGTGAGAAAAGATCTACGATGAATGAGGAGGCTGAAATAAAAAAAAGATGGTCGTGTTATTGTTGAGAAAATTTCAAATGTAGATTTATTCAATCTAAATATAAATCAAGTGTAGCTGGGTATGGAGAAAGGAGAAGATCAGATGCATGAAAAAGGAAGAACAGAGATAATTTACGACAGAGGGAGATGATGGGTGAAGAAAGCAAAGAGAGAGAAAGAGGGGAAAAGAGAGAGAAACCTGTAATGTATGTGAGAGTTGAACGGGGATGAAGATGGCGCAGAAGGGGAGAAGAAGCTTGAGATGCAACGCAATTTGGAAACTGCGTCGTATAATTTATTTATAATGAAAGAGGCATTGATTAGACTATAGAGTTGAATCGTAACAGGAGGCGCAAATTCAAGTTTTGTTTTTTGTTTTTTGTTTTTCCTCTGTTCCAGCTGGTACTGGCCCCACCACCAACAATCTTCTCATCACATCATCACCTTGACAATTTGTACACGACTTGACCAGTGTATATATATTCATACCCCGTCACAGTATAATTAATATGTATCCCATTCTCAATACACTCTTTTCTTATTTTCTTAATAATATATATATATATATATATATAAATTGATTATGATCTAATTTCTCTCTAAAATTAGTTTAGAAGAGGAATTTATATTTTATTTATATTTATATATTATGATGTAATTTTGTTTTTAGTAAATATATAATTTTTTTTATATTTTTCTTTCATGTTTCATATTGAAAAGAGATATATCTTTTTCTGTTATTAATAATTTTCTTAACGGTCACGACTTCTTAAAGTGTGGTTGAATCTATTTCTTTTTTACAATCTAATTTTTTTAAAATTAATTTATAAAATAAAATTTATATTTTATTTATATAATATATTTAATTTTATTTTTAATTAATATAAATTTTTTTAAAATTTAATAATTAAAAATAAATTCATAACTCTTATTTTAAATAAATAAATAAATAAATAAATATATATATATATATATATGGATAAGTGATGTTGACGGGTCGCAGAGACAGAACTGTGTAGCAGTAGGGCGCTGCCCCTTTGACTTTATTTAAAATTTTTATAATCAAATATTGGATTTTAAGAAAAATGTAATAATAGATTAATTATTAACCTAATATTTTAGAAAAAATATTATTTTAATATAGATAAATAGAGTAACTAAATTATAAGATGAATGTTTTTACCATAGTCACTATAGAACAATCTTTTTCAGTTATAAACGTAGTTTGCAATAAGGGGAAAGATGAACTTTTTGAGTGATTATTCAATAATATACGTTAAAAGAAAAAGTTGAAAATTCAACATTGAATCTTAGATCCTATATATCTAAGGTACTCAAATAATATTAAAAATAATGAGGCGGTAGAATATATATCTATTGAGAATATAAAATTTTAAGTCTTATATAAAAATTATATAAAAGTGTAATATGAAAATCTCACTTATTTAAATTAAATATTTTTTAAGATATATATAAATTATATATTACAAATTGTGATAAATATTATAAATTAAAATAAATAATATAAAATTTTTTTAATATTATATTTCCATTAATATATCTTAAATTAGACAAAATTATAATTATTATAATAGATAATAAAGTTAAAATTCAAGTTTTGATATTATGGTAGATTTTATTTTAAAATTAATTTATTTTAAGTGAAATTATTTAATAAATATATAAGTTGTTGTAAACTGAAATAGGTAATGTGATTTTTTTTAACATCTTTCTTTTATAAATATTTATCGAATTATACTTTTTAAATTATATAAAAAAAAATCATAATCTATTAAAAAATATTCAATCCTTAAATTATGTAAAAAAAATCATAATCTATTAAGAGTTGACCTAATTTAAGTCCATAATCTTACTAATAATCAAATCTTTACGTAATCTTAAATTAAGTCAATAGATTGAATTTAATTTAAAATCGATTTAACACTTTACTTATATATTATAATTTGATTTATTTTTACTTAATATAAAATTTTTTGGAACAATTATACCAAATAAACAACTTAATAGATGTATTACATATAACATTTTCATTATTTGTGTTTGCAAAATATAGTAATTAAAAGATATGTGAATGCATTATATGACTTTATATGTCTAAAATCTTCACACCTCGATTACGAATGTAGGTTGTAAATTTCCAAACACTTTTATAAAACCAAAGATTAGGGAGTTAATTTTTATTTAAATTACACTATTGTTGTACATTTAGGAAATAATCAGCGTTTGCGGCCTTAAGTCATGACTTAACATATCCCATACATACCTTTAATTTTCCAATTTTTCAATATTTATAACTTTTTTTTTCTTTCATCTCATTTATTAATCATTATTTTTCTTTCATTTTATCTTCTAATTGACTTTTGCCTATTATACTTTTACTTGATTAGGCAAGTCCCTATGTTTTTTAGCTTCTCCAACCCTAAAAATTTGATAGTCATGGTTTTTCAAATGTAGACTTTTGAAAGCAAAAAGAATTTTTAACAACCATAAAAACCATGGACACTTTATTTCAATTGGATTCATGAATCTAATAATATATTAGTAAGTCATTTTATGACAAACCTTGATTATAGCAATAAATTTTATATGAAATAGTCAACTAAGTGTTAAGAAAGTCAACATATTGCTAAAACATTAAATCCGGAATTCAAAACCTAAGTGGAAATTCCAAAATTATATTAAATATAACGTGTAACAAATTAATACATCAAGGAAAAAATGGCTAAGTCTTTACTTTAACATAATCTATAAATTTTAAATTTAATTAATCCATTTTCTTGATAAAAGTCTCTTTTTAAGAAATAATCGACAAAAAAACCTTTTTAAAAGTTTTCTCACACTTATAAATAAGTTAGTTAGCAAGTGTATTGTTCATGGAGTCCACGTCGCTTAGGAGCTGAGGGTCTGGGTGGTTTAAATACTTTCATCTTCCCTAACTTCTCAAGGCGTCTTTTAAAGACAAATCCGTGAGGAGCGACCAAACTTCCAAAATGGACAATACCTCAGGGCATGATATAATTATATCAGGAATGAATGTATATTTTTATATATGAGTTCATGGACTTTTTCTAACATTTCAAGTAACTATTAAAATTTTAGTAATCATAAGAAAATATTTTTTACATGACCAAATTCTTCAAAAATATAAAAATATTTACAAAATTTTTAAATGATTAACTTTTATTATTTAAACTCGTCACCTTCATTTATATTAAAATTCATCTTCTGTCCTATTATTTATTTAGTATAAAGAATACATGTGATTAAAAAAAGAATAAATTAGATAATTTATAAAAATTATAAATAAGTATATATTCAAAATAAATATCTAACATACACATTTATAACACAATTAGCATAACTAATATTTATGTGTATATAAATTATAATTGTCAATTTCTAGCATATTATCCAAAACTTATCCACTTTTACTACCATATTTATTTATTGAAGATGAAGTCAAGATTTGATTCATAGTTCTCCCAGGAAAAATATCATGTGATATATAAATAAAATTGGTTTGCTTCACGAAAAAGATTTTTCTCGAAACGATTTTCGCACACTTCTTTGAAGTCAAACACTTAACTAAATACATAAATTATTGTCCTTCCTGTTTTTGGCACTCTTCTTCAACGTATCACGCTGATTTTATCCTTATCAAAACTATACATGATGTCATTCTAAATCTAAAATAAGAAAAAAAATAAGATTTGGTCTATCTAACATACTTCAACCTTTTTAGTTCTTGTCTCACCAAAATTTCAATTATAATATAAATAAACCTTTAATTTAAACTAATTTAATATATACTTTTAATTTGACTATAAATATGAGATTTTTAATAAATTTATTTAATTATAAAAATATAACTGTTAAAAAAAAGTCATATTAAAAAAAGAAAATTATAATACATAAATGAGATATAAATTTTATTTTCTAAACTAATTTTAAGAATAAATTAGGTTTGTAATTATTTTTTATAATAATTATTGAAGATCTCGTATCGTCTAGAAATATAACAATCGATGCAAATCTTATCTCATTGAACCGATATTACGAGGATGAGTTAGGTTTAAAATTTATTATTAATATAATATTAGAATCTATCTTAACAGGACTTTTGGACCGTTATTGGATTACTCAAAAAAATTTCAGGTTATTATTGGACCGATAACCCATAAATTTTTAATTCATATTCAAATTTGAAAATCTCGATACAAAATGAGTGTGTTAGAAATCTTACATCATCTAAAGTATTGAAAAAAGTATTACAAGTAGTATAAATCTCATCTTATTAAATCAATTATATATAAAGATCAATTTTATATATATATATATATATATATATATAGTGATACGTATGACTTAGACTTATCATCGAGAAAATTGTGAATGTTTTTTGGAGTCGTTGTACTCTTTACATAAAGGAACGTGAATAGTTGATCCAATAAATTTCACGTTGTCGTGTATTCAAGCTTTTCATACTATGATTAAAGCAAAAGTAACAAAGCAAGAAAGCAAAAGGGTCCACATTTCCACGACAGAGAAAACAAAAACCGAACCCTAAAACACGATTCTCGTGGGATAATTTCTTTATCGATTTTACTCATGTGAAATTAACACAAAAAGTGTATTTATTTTTTTATTTAAAAATGCATCAACTTTACGAATTATTTTAGTTATATTAAGAATAAATTATTGTTTTTAGTCACGTATTTTCTATCTTTTTAATAATAAATTTGACAAATAATTGTTGGAAGAAACTAGGTCGTTTTTATTATGATTAAAATCAAAGGAAAAAGTAATGGTGGAGGTAATTTTTCTTTTGGCTGTTCCCAAAAGAACTCTATTATTTCCTGAACGGTCACCACCAATCGTTATTTCAAGAGTCAGAAGATCGTGGATATCACATTGTGCCTACTCTCACTTAGGATCACATTTTTCTGTATTAATTTAATCTTTTTTCTAATTATAATTTAATATTTAAATTATTATATGACAAAAATAACAAATTAAATTATAATTTTTAAATAATCTCATGTTTAAAGAAATGATAAAAAATCAGTAGCAAAGATTCTCTTAGTCAGTGATCGTTGTCAACTTCTTGTGATTACCCATTTTGTTTATTCACAGTTTTAACAAACCATACACTTACCTTTCAATCGATTTCACTGTTAGCTCTTAAAAAAAAGCTTATACGTGTCATAATTTCACTTATCAATAATAAATATAAAATTATATCATTTATAACATATTTTTTATCATACAATTTTTTTTCACATGGTTTTCATAACATCAATCAATCTTTTTGTTATATAAAGAAATTGTAAAATATAATTTCTGATAAACATATCTTCTGCAGTTTCTTATAAATACATACAAGGGTGAGAATTTCCGAAATGTGGAAGAATCTAAATTTCTTATATTTTTTTCATCATCTTTATCGTGATTTCATGTAATATTTTATGAGGATGATTCTTTTGTTGTTGATATTGTTGTAATAAATACAATATTATCCACACGATTAGTCAAAGCAATCATTAAGTTAATACAACTACAACACTATTTTAGCTTACAAATTACATTTACTGATTGTCATGTTAGTTAATTATTATGTTTAATATTAGATAAAACTAATTAAGACCGAGAAATTCGATTTTAAATATTGAAAAAAATTTAACAAATCTAGAATGATAATATAATTGAAACATAGTGAATAGTTAAAATTATCTAATTACTATATTATTAAATGGATTATAATAATTTTTTAAAATTAATAATATATCATGAATATTTGTATCAAATAAATAAATAATTTCTATTAATAAGAAATTTTTTATAAAAAAGATATAAAATTATAATATATATATATATATATTCTTTTATCTGTTAGCAATAAGTGGCATCAAGAGGGGGTGAATTGATGTTATAAAAATTAAAATTTTAATTCTTATTTAATTCAAATTTTATTTCTCTTGATATTAATTAGTCTAGCAGATTAATAATGCACAGCGGAAAATTAAAAGATAAGGGAAGAAAGATGAACACAGAGAATTTATACTGGTTCGGGTTAAACCTTAACCCTACATCCAGTTCCCAATCACCTCAACCTGAGATGATCCCACACTCTTATATCTTTAATTTATTACAATTTTTACAACCACTAATCCCAAGTGAAACATGTAAAAATACAAATTAAAGATTATACCTCACAATCTCTTGAAAACCCACAAGAGATAACCAACCATTCCTTGAGTCACACAAGGAATGATACACCTTCCTTGAATCACACAAGGAATGAAACACTTTCCTTGAATCACACAAGGAAAGACAAAACACCTCCTCTAAACAGTCTCAGAGGATGTATAGAATAAAAAAGATATCACCTGGAGTGACGCTTCAAAAATGTAGCACCGGCTCTGCTCAAGAGTATCCTTAAGAAGTTTCTTAGAAAGATGAATGCACAGTAAAATATTTTTTTTTCTTTCAAAACATTTAAAATATTGTGGCTCAGGATACTCAAAGAAAAAGTATAAAACTTTTCAGAAGAGAATATGTCAAAGAAAGCGTATGAATTGTGTATTCTGAAAAACCTGATACCCTTATTAAATAATCAAAATATTTCAAATAAAATATTCTTTATTTTATTTTAAATTCGAAATCAAATCTTTTATCTGTTCAGAGCCTCATAACGTTCAAAAGATTCAGTCAAAGATTCTCTTTTATTTTAGGAGGATTTTTAGCAACGTTTATTTTTCAAAAATATTTGAACATAATCGATTATATTATCAACATAATCGATTATCACCGAGAGAGAGAAATATCTTCATATTAAAAATAGATAATCGATTACATAATCGATTATTGCCGCAAGCCTGTTATTTTCAAAAACACATAATCGATTATATAATCGATTATTGCCGCATGCTTGTTATTCTCCAAAAAGGCATAATCGATTATCTAATCGATTATTGGCGCAAGCATTATTTTTCAAAATGGCTTAATCGATTATTGCCGAGCAAATAAGAAACTTTTTAATTTCAAAACCCATAATCGATTATTATAGTGGTAAAATTATCCTTAATTATTTTCATAAACATAATCGATTATGTCCACAATATAATCGATTATGACAGTGAATTTTATAGTTTCTTTTAAAAAATAATTATCTTGAGAAAAATACTCTGAGCTGAGTGATAATTACCTTTTGATATCATACACTCCTTACTATTAACTTAAGTCTCCTAAGTCTTTGAACTTGCTTTCAGTCTTGAATTTTCTTGATGTCCTTAATCTTGATTCTTGATTTTCTTATCCTCATTTTTTATTTTCTTGATCATTATTAAAACCCTTCAATTCTTATGTAGAGTTGTCCAGTTTTCAAATATTGGTAAAATTATCACTTCATTACTTTTTAATTACCTTTATACATTAAATTTCTTTTTTTTACTTATAAACTTACTTATGTACAATAAATAGATATTACAGACCAAATTTGAAGATGTATTAATTATTTAAAAGAATCTTAAGTTATTTCATTAAATCAAAATAACATGGTTAATATTATTTATATATAACATTTTTATCACACAATTATAAATATTTATTAAAAAATTTGGTTTATATATTTGAATTTAAAAATTATATTTCATGTCACATTGTAATCCACCTTGCATTATAAATTTGACTAAAATATCATTATAATCACTTATATACATATATATATATATATATATATACATATAAGGTAAGATTATTGAAATTTTATATTTTTTTCTATCAACTTTTCCCTACCTAATATAATAATTTATATGACATGTCCAATTAATGAATGAAGTATGAAATTTCATTAAATTCATATTAGCATAATCACCACATCAACATATATCAATATATCTCATAGTACCATACAATGCAGGTAAAAAATTAGTTTGGAATCAACTTTAATAATTTGATTTAATAAAAAAAAATTCAATAATTCAATAAAAACTCAACAACAGACAAAAACTCAACAATTCAATTAAAAGAAATCAATAAATTAATCAAAATAATTCATCCTCTTAATAAAATATAGTCCAAAATTTTTAAAGATTTAAATAATATTCTTAGTATACAAGTCATTTTTGTTTTTAAAACTCTAATTTAAAAAAAAAATTAATAAATATTAAACTCCTTATATATTCAACTAAATGATAAAATCTACCCTTTTACTTCCGACTCTCCATTATCTCATTTAAATTTGAGATTCTTGTATTAAATTAAAAAAAATTAAAAAGTAAAATAAAAATTCAAAAATCAAACAATTCAATCTTTTATTTATAGAATTTTTAAAAAATAACTAAATTTTATTTTAATAAAATTTTTTTCACAATCACATGACTAAGTTAAATATAAAATATGAAAAAAATGTGTTAACCTACCCTACTCTAGTTATAATTTTTTAAAATACAATCAATATGGATGTAAGTTATCACTTATTTATTTTTAAAAAGTTAATATATGTTAATAGATGTTATTTTGAAATATAATAAATTATTATATTTGATAGATTAAAATTTCCCATAAAGGTACTTTAATTAAGTGTCCTCCACTGTAGAATGACGCAAACTCCAGATCATTCTTCAAATTAAAAAAAGTTGGCAAAATTTGATTGATATAGAAATAATTAAAATCGAATATCTTAATTGCATACTTTTATTCTTAATTTTTTCTTGTCATCATACTCTCAATCCTCACCTACTTTGTCATCTCTTCAACAAACATGTATAAGTTAGCTATCAATCACTTCTCCAATTAATAAATTTTTCAACAAAATTAATAAAATTATTTGCCACGTGCTTAAAACAGTTTTTGGAATGTAATATACAAAAATGATTTTGTTTATAATTCATATAAAAATCTAATATATAAATCTACAATTGTTCAAATATTATATTTTATTGAAAAAATAATTCTCCAGAATTTTCTGTTATCTCGCTATTATATAAAATATTTTATGTTTATAGGTCCACATCACTGTCATTATTCATTTTCTATATTAACCCTCTTTTTTATAGGTGCACATCACTGTCATTATTCATTTTATGTAGATATATGAAAATCCCTCATTAATTTGTTACAATCTTCTTTTTTAGCCTAATATAGAGAATATAATTAATATTTTTTTATATATTATTGTCATATGATACTTCTTATGAACTATTTATAAATGCAAACAAAATTTTGTTTATTGAACTTAAATATAATTAAATTTTAACCCCCGAATCTCTGTTTAATGTATTAGTACAAATTTTCATATTTTATGATATTTTTCTTTTTTTATAAAAAAAAATCATAAAAATTATACAAAATATGAACATTTCTAATTAGTATTTAAAGAAAATGGCATAAAATATGAATATTTCTAATAATAATATTATTATTTAAAAAATATCTTTATATTTAATTCTAGAAATCATATGTTTAAAGATAATTTAGAAAACATACTAATATTTATTAGTATATGAAAGGAAGGATATTAAATGAACCTAATTACCATTCTAATTAGGTGTAAAGTTAGTTAATCTTACTTATAGAGGCAATATTACTATGTTATTTATTGATTAATTTTTATCTTTCATTTTTTTATTTCATAAAATGTATAAAATTATTAAAATCAGGAGAAGATACAATAATATAAATAATAAAATAATATTTAATATCATCTTAAATTTTTTAAATCATAGAACTTCTTTTCTTGCAATATATAATATTTGGAAAGAGATAGAGCTAATAAAAATCTTGTGAAAAGTTGAAAAATTTCTACTCTGAGAATTTACAAATACTTAATCACAACATGTAGAATAAATTGTCCAAGTTGGTATATGTTAAATGTTGCAATAATACATTAATTGAGTTACGTAACAAAACAAGTATTTTAGATTATTAACTTTTGTTCTATAGTCTAAATTGTCTTAAAAAAAAGTATATTTATATTGTTGTGTATGAGAAAAACACACACCACTGCATTCTATTTTGTTATTATTTTTCAATTTTGCTTACTTCATGTAAATTACCGACAAATTATGTTTCTTTTATTTTGAGTAATGGGCCAATTCTATTATGCTTATCCTTAATTAACTAAAGGGTTAGGCCCAAAATCCAAATACCAGATAATTCCCAAAGCCCAAAATCCCCTTTTGTCACCATCTTCACCATCACACTAACTAAACCCTCTCTGAACCCTATCCAATTCCAAACCCTATCTCTCTCTCACTCTGACATGGCTCTCTCCAAAGCCTCCTTCTTGACGCACCTCAGAGCCGTCGCGAACCCTCGCCGGCGCCCTCCCTCTTTCGTCTCCCTCCGCATGCTCTCCTTCTCCTCTCCGGAGGAAGCCGCGGCGGAGCGCCGCCGCCGCAAGCGGCAGCTCCGCATGGAGCCCCCTCTCTCAGCCCTGAACCGCACACAAACCGCGCCGAAACCTCAACAACAGACCCCGTACTACCTGAACCCTAACAATCCAAAGCTCCCCGAACACGTGTCCGCCCTCACCGGCAACCGGCTGAACCTGCACAACCGCATTCTCACCCTCGTTCGCGAAAATGATCTCGACGAGGCCGCACTCTACACGCGTCACTCTATCTACTCCAACTGCCGCCCCACCATCTTCACTATCAATGCCGTCCTCGCCGCTCTTCTCCGCCAATCCCGCTACGCGGATCTCCTTTCCCTCCACCGTTTCATTACCCAGGCCGGAGTTGTCCCCAACATCATCACTCACAACCTCGTCTTCCAAACGTACCTTGATTGCCGCAAACCCGATACCGCTCTCGAACACTACAAGCAGTTCCTCAACGACGCCCCCATGAACCCTTCCCCAACCACTTACCGTATTCTTATCAAAGGCTTGGTCGATAACAACAAGCTTGAACGCGCCATGGAAATTAAAAGCGAAATGGACTCTAGAGGGTTTGCGCCTGACCCTCTTGTTTACCACTACTTGATGTTGGGCCACGCTAGGGTTTCCGATGGTGATGGCGTTTTAGGGCTTTATGAGGAGCTGAGAGAGAGGTTGGGTGGGGTTGTGGATGATGGGGTTGTTTTTGGGTGTTTGATGAAAGGGTATTTCATTAAGGGGATGGAGAAGGAGGCTATTGATTGTTATGAGGAGGCTTTGGGGAAGAAGATGAGTGCTGTGGGGTATAATTCGGTGCTTGATGCACTCTCTAAGAATGGGAGGTTTGATGAGGCTTTGAGGCTTTTTGATAGGATGATGAAGGAGCATGAGCCTCCCAAAAAGTTGAGTGTTAATTTGGGGAGCTTTAATGTGATTGTGGATGGGTATTGTGGTGAAGGGAGGTTTAAGGAGGCGATTGAGGTTTTTAGGAAGATGGGGGAGTATCGGTGTAGCCCGGATACTTTGTCGTTTAATAATTTGATTGAGAGGTTGTGTGATGATGCGAGGGTTGTGGAGGCTGAGGAGGTTTATGGGGAGATGGAGGGGAAGGGGGTGAGTCCTGATGAGTTTACTTATGGGTTATTGATGGATGCTTGTTTCAGAGAGAATAGAGCTGATGATGCAGCTGGGTATTTTAGGAAAATGGTAGATTCAGGGTTGAGGCCTAACCTGACTGTTTACAATAGGTTGGTTGATGGGTTGGTTAAGGTGGGGAAGATTGATGAAGCCAAGGGTTTCTTTGAGTTAATGGTGAAGAAGCTGAAGATGGATGTTGCTAGCTATCAGTTCATGATGAAGGTGCTGAGTGACGCTGGGAGGTTGGATGAGATGCTTCAGATTGTTGATACATTATTAGATGACAATGGGATTGATTTTGATGAGGAGTTCCAAGAGCTTGTTAAGGTCGAGTTGAGAAAAGAAGGGAGAGAAGAGGAGTTGACCAAGATGATGGAGGAGAAAGAGAGGCTGAAAGCTGAAGCTAAGGCAAAGGAGGCCGAGGCAGCCGAAGCTGCCAAAAGAAGCGCTAGGGCTGCGGTAGCTTCCTTACTTCCATCCAAGTTGTTTGGAAACAAGGAAACGGATTCAGAATCTAAATCAGAGGGTGATATTCAAGCTCCCAATAATGAGAGCTCTGATTATACTGCTTCTGAAGCAGAGTTGGCAGAGAAAACGACTGAAACTGAGGGTGATAGAGCAAGTGGACATGTAACGGCTTGAAGTTGCATTTTCTTGGTGCTTAATGGGGAGGTATAATAATATTAATGGTGCTTTGATGAGGAAGTATGGTGTCTGTCTCTTTGCCAAAATAGTTTTGAATCATCAATCTATGTTATCGACATGTTCAATCATACTACATGTAACTATATTTGTTGGAAAGGATTATGCAATTTTTGGTTTTCCCATTTTACAGTGTCGTACTATTGGGGTGTTGGTCTAAACCTTCGTGAAAGTTGAAACCCCCTGTACGGGAAAGGACAATATACAATTGAATCGAGAATTATTGTTGATTTGTGTATTTCAAAAGAGGGTGTGCAGCATAAGAGACATGGGCAATGTATAACTAGACCAAGAAATAACTGTTAGTAGTTATGTATTATTGGAAGGGGAAAAATATGTTTTGATTCCTAGTATTTTTCTTTAAATTTTGTTTTGAATTTATATTTTTAAATGATGAATTAGTTTCTTTTAACTTTTTTATTTTTTATTTTGTACAAGTAAAATAATGTTATTAAATTAAATGATTGATATAAGAACTAAAGTTTAACAAAAAAAAATTATAAGGAGTGAAAACATTTTTTTTTCTATTGCTAAAATATTTGAGCTAATTTATTGAGTTATTTTATTTTTCTCTTAAAAGAAAATATTTTTTTTTAAAAAAAAAAAGGTTAGATCAAACAATTTTTTAGTAAGAATTTTTAAAATACTAGCTTTTTTGTGAAGAAAATTAGAAAATAAATTTCTACTAAAGTTAATTTTAAGAGTTTTTTGTTCTTACTTTTTTTTTTTCTCTACTTCATAACATTGAAGATCACCAACCAAAGAAATTTCAACTTAAAATTGAAACTTCAAATTTAATAAATTATAAATTGCTAAAGAAAATTAGACTTAGCTTACATCTTTCAATAATAATTTTCTTCTATTAAAACTTTTCTTAAGCTAGAATTTATTTACATGTAGTTTGAACAGTAACAGACCAGATATAGCAGTTGTATAAATGGCAAAACTTTCCCATCTACATTCTCAAAAACTTATTGAAAAAACCAATTAAGCTAGAATTACCCTCGGCTTAACTCAGATGTTCAGAGCAAGAAATAAAACAAATTCCAATCAAACAAATTTTAGAGGAAGAAAATCTTGTTTATTACACAGCTTATAGAAACTGAACATTTCAGAGCCACTTTGGTGCCTTAACCTCTATTACAACAAGGACGAAGTTGGTATAAATATATAGCCCAAATGAGTGTCCAAAAACACAAATGATAAAAACGCCCTTCAAATAACATGTCAACTACAGAGATTTGGCATGCACACACCAGCATCCGAATTCTGTTGTTCCTTCCATATTCTTCCTGTAACTCTGAGTTTCAGTTCCTTTCTGTCCCCACCAGAGAAAAATAGGGCCATATTTCTTTGAATAATGAGCCCATCATGGCTATCCCTAACTTTACGGTGGCTATCTCGAACACTCCGAGGCGTACCCTCCCAAATCAGTTTCCTCCCATTGGCCCCAACCTCTAGGCTATAGCTATAATTCCGAGCCTCATTCTCATCACCCATAAAACGAAGGAATGCCATGTAAACAGGTGCCATGCCAAGCTGGAAAGCTTCAAAATGAAGGCAGAAGTATTGGCCAAAACAATGAAATACCTACCAAACACAATCAGTTGGCAAAAGAAAGAATCAGAGGAAATGAAGTTAAACTCAGATAAGATTACATGTTGCAGCAACATGATGAATTAAAATAAAGTTGTCATAAGCAATGACCCTTCAATATAGGAAAAACTTATTAATCAGACGGGACACATAAATTTCAGTCATGTAAGTGAGCATTTAATTTTAAACAATTTGCTATAACATCAGTTCCCTTAGCTCTTCCCACATCAGAAATTGTATCCCCATAAACAATTTTGGAACTGCAAATATACGGCAAAGGGGAAAACAACCACCTCACCCCTTCACCCTCTTCAATATTTCAAAAATGAGAGAAAAAAACAGCTAAAAAGATGTAATTGATACACTTACTGTGAGCATCCAGGTTGCATTCTCTACTTCACGCGGATTTGACTTCACATAACGATGGTTGAATGTGCATCCTGTGTGCATGTCCACTTTATGATCGTCCCTTAAATGAGCAACAAGGAAGGGAATATCCCCAACAACAGAACACTCCGATCCAGCATAAGGGCAACTATATGGTCTGTGATTACATACTGTCTCATGCTTAAGCTTGCTGTAGTATGGAAAGATTTCTGGACATCCAAGGGAGTAGTACTTGCAAGGTAGCTCAAGTGATTCAGCCACCTTTTCCAATGCCAGACACCTAATATCTCCAAGCTCTTGTCTACAAGTGGGACATCGGTTATGCACCCTTGTTTTACACGTGGAACAGAGAGTGTGGCCGTTGTGACACTGCAAAAAAACTAATTTGTTACATTTTCTCCCCTTTATCAGGCATATATACAGTACAATTTTTTGCAGATTCAATCATGACAAGATCAACAGTTGCACAACTTCAGTGAAAAATTGAACGCAAGAATTGTAGAATCATAGATTGGATCAAGTTTCAAAGATAAGAAGAAATTCACTAGCTTCATTTTGTATGACTGTAGGTATGTAAACATGCACATAAACATCGACTATGGAACACCTGAGGACCAAGAAATCTGAAGGATAAACATTATTATCTACTTGTAACTATTTCATATTCCAAGGCAAGTTGTATCCAGCAAATTAAAAGATATTTTCAGCTTTGGAAAGAAGAGACAGACCAGAGGTTGTCATTAAATCAGAGTAACTCACAAGTAACAGTTATATTTAAAGAGGTGTGACACATCTGTAGTTGTTTAATTCCAATGTTAGCAGTTGAGCTTAACTTAGGTTGTAGCTGAAGAAAGGTGCATTAGGTATGAGAACATTAGGTAGATGTTCAATATAAAGTTTTTAGTTGCATATATATTTTGGGATGGGCTTGCTTCCCTAGCCTGTGTATTTCGGTTCATTGATATTTAAAGGGCATAATTAGGTATGCAAAGAGATTGGAGATCCTTTTTAAGTTGATGCTCTGCTCTTTTGTTCTATGTTCTTTTTGGATGTTTTTTCTATTTCTAGTAACATTCTACCCACCCTATGAAATTCCTAATAAAATTTATGTGCCTTCTGAGTTTCATCACAGTCAGATTTAATTACATAAAGACACATTGAATTAACCAATTTCAATATTATCAACAAATTCCACCAACACAATGCATCTAGCCATGATACTAGCGCAACATTTGTTCAGAACAAAACGACATTGTGCAACACCGAAACATATCCAACATGAAGCATTTTTCACAGGATATAGGGTATTAAACGAAGGCTTGTTACAATTTTGGGACTTGCTATCGCTACAAACAAAAATGATCATGCTGTAAAGATCATAACTTCATTTTAACTAACTCATAAAATGTCATATACATGGTTCAATGCTTGGAAGCAAAATACGTAAACTATCCTAAAATCACCCTTCCCTCAAATGCAAAAATAAGTATACAAATGGAAACAATGAAAACTAATATGTAATTTGGTACGCACTGAGCTGAAAAAGGAAGTGTTAAACAGCACCATGAACCTCTCCGTAGCCATATACATACAACCAAAAGGAGATTAAAATTTGACAACATAGCAAATCCCTCTCTACCTGACACCATATTACCAAGAATTGCAAGAAATGTCATAATTCCACAATCATCACTGAAGAATCGTCAATACCAATCAAAACCATATCTAGGTCGTCCTTATCGACTACCCCCTAGAAAAAAGTCAAGAAAAACTCAAAATCTGTCAAAACCAAATCCACTCAAACCCTATAAGAGCCACCAATCGAATTTACCAAAAGAAGCCAAACATGAAATGAAAAAAATTGGAGAAAGAAAATACCTGGTGAATTGGAGGGTACATTGAATTAGTACACACAGGGCATTCCAGCAACTCATGGACGCTGGTTGCCGGAGCAAGGGCGGTGGGGCCCACAGAATTAACGTTATTGGTTCCTCCATTGCGAGGCTTTGTGGAAGAAAACTCAGAGTGATGATGATTGGTGTGGATCTCATCCTCATCCATGCCATCCGAGGATGACACACACTCAACGCTTTCCAAGTCCATCAACTCACCAAAACCCCTTTCCGCCACTGGAGGTAAAAAGATGAATAAAAGAAACACCCAGTTATCAAAATCCGAAATTTCACTGGATTAATTACCTGGGTCTTCTCCCTTTCTCAATCTTCCTCCTTCAATTCTCTTTGTTCTTCTTTCCCAAAAGAAGAACAAGAACAAGAAGAAAAGAAAGAGAATAGGAGAAGGAAGATGGTAATGGACGTGGATCGATGAATGGAGAGGATTCCTATAAAACCAAACTCCGTTCTGGTGAACAACAGGTTCTTTTCTTCGTTCTCTGTCTCTTTCTCTCTCTACCGTCCTGTGAAGAGAGAGAAGGGGGAAGAGGACCGTTAATTTCAGAAATTAGATAGTTATGCCTTCATCCAACGGTAACTAAATATCTTCTAATTTGTTTACTAAAGTAACAATCTCAATTTCACGTAATATATTTGTTATTAGTTATTTTGTTAGGTCACATGTTTGTTTTAAGAAAACAAGATAACTGAATCCCCTTTATAAAACTTTCAATTTCAAAATTTTCTCAATAACGTGTTTATATCTCCTCTAATATTTAATTCTCATACCAATTATTCCAACTTTGAAGTGAAAACTTGGCATGCAATCGAAGAACTGAATTGGGTTATCCACTTCACATTTTTCTCTACCCAAACTTTACTTAAAAACATAATTACAATGATATATGATACCATTAACCTTTTTCATTGAAAAGAAAGAAAGAAAAAAGGTTATTTGATCTGAACATTTTTTTATTTAATTAGAAGCAATGATCATTATGTTGGTGATGTACTCGATTATTTGTCTATTTATTCTAAAATAAGTATACGGTATGTACCTAAAAATAAAACAAGGTTAAGAAAGAACAAAACGAAATGAAAATATTGTGGTTAAGTTACACTACACCTAATCAAGTTATTTTACAAAGCATTTAACAGTTAAGGGTTAATTAGTAACATAATAACTAGTGTTGCTAATGAAATTGAAGATTGAGAAATAGACCAAAATGGAAGAGCCAAAGGAGATATCTTATTCGTGTGGATGCAAAGGCATAATCACAGGGTGAAGATACAACAGAGAGAGGTTGACATGAGGAAAATAAAGTGGATTTAGTTCTGAATTTCTGCACTCTCTCACCCACTTTTCTAGAGCTCTTTTATAATATTATTAAGTAACATGGTGAGAGATAGAGACTTTGGCACGAATGATGAAGGTTATGGCTTTTGGTACCATTTCACAACTTCATTTTCGGTGCACGTGGCTTGGCTTGCTTTCGTGTTATTTTTTCTATTTGATGATTGATATTGCGATAGCAAATAATACCAAATCATAAATGTAATAAATGTGTTTCACAATATTAAGATAATAATGCCATCATCAGTAGTAACAAAACATAATAATAGTCAATCATATTCCTTTTTTTTTTTTCTTCTATTTTAAAATGTACATTTTTCTTAAGAAATATTATTAAGTGAACCCTTTGTGAATTAATGTGAATGAATATAGGTAACATATTTAATTCAAATATTTAAATAATGCCGTTAGATGTAGAGTTATTAGTTATATTCACCTTAAAGAACATTCTAGAGTTATATGCACCTAGTTAAAATGAATTATGAATTTTTTGAACACTCACCAATGGAACTAGAATTGTTGAAGTGGTTCCAAAAGATTTTTTTTCAATTTTTTCAGGCGGGCCGGCCCAGCGTATCGAAGAGGTGGGCCAAAGTGGACCGGATCAAACGGACCACGCTGACTCATATTTACAGCCCGATGAAATGTTCGAAAAACATGATATTATCATCATCATGTTTATAGAAGCAACTCAAAATGTTAAAGTAGAACGAGCGGAGTCAGGAACAAAAGCAAGAACGAACTTGAATAGTTCATTTAATGATACACATTTTGGTTCCATCAATAATGCCACTGAAAATTTACATAGGAATCGTAGCACACTTGTGTAAGTATGTGGCATTTAGTTTAGCTCTATGATCGGGGAAAACAAAACTACTGTGGAAAATACATGATTTCAGCCCAAGCCACATGGAGCCATCTGAATCTAACCCTTGTATTATATGTATTATTCAATAATTGTATCAACTATATATACAGAGATAACAAGAATAATATTTCCAACATGTTACATGCTGGCAACAATGGAAGGAATTTCTGTATCTGCTTCATGATCTGTGGCTGATGCCTCCATGGTCTACGAACACAAACAAAAGCATGATTAGGAAGTAATTTGATAGAAGCAGAGAGAAAAATCTGTATTACAAATTATACACACACCTCTGAATCATTTTTCTGCTCCGTGAAATAACGATCCAATGCACCCTTCCCATAAAGGATTTTGGCCCCTCTCCCACACCCCACACTTCCAATGGCCTCTTCATCGACCACAACAGCATCAATAACATCATCGCCAGTTCTAATATCAGGAATCTGTACAAAAAGTTAAACAAGCTAAGCTAAATAATCTACACATTTCGTGATGCAGTACAATCCAATATGCCCAATTTTTAATGAACAACTGGTGGCCCTTTCGCTAAAAAGGAAGACATGGGAGTGGGGGAGGATTAATCAGAAACATTTTAGTGAACCAGTTTTTGAGACATCATTGATTATGACAAGACATTTACGACCACCACAAGCTGATCAAATGACCATTACATAAAATTTAATAATATAAAATGGCAAGTGCAATTAATCCACTGCTTCACAAATTGGCTACAAGGGTATAATTTAGATTGACTACTGTCACTTCAACAGAAAAAAATACCAATCGTGGAAAGTAGGTAGTTGTTTTAAATTTCAAAACTAACCTATGTGTCTATATTATTTGAAATAATAATAATAGTAGTAAAGGTTAACATGCATGTCGGTGGGTGCCAAGACACACTGCTTAAAAATTGTGCAGTGTTATTAAATTTTACTGTTTTTAATGTTATGAACCCTCTCTAATTCTATAAGCAACACCTGCACTCCATGTCATACACTACGACAAATTATTTATCCAAAAGAAAAGTTATAGCATACCTCATACATAGCATCTACCAAAACATTCTCTAGGATTGATCGTAATCCCCGAGCACCAGTATTTTTAGATACTGCTTTTCTGGCAATTGATCTTAGAGCGTTTTCTGTAAAATGTAGCTTTACCTGAAACAAATTACATCATTTTTTTGTCAGAACAGCCATTTCCATCCCAACAAAGCCTATGATAGCAATTCAAAATCCCATCGAGCAATTGATTCCCCTATTCCTTAAAACTACAATGAACAAGTAAGAAACAAGATCATTTATAAGTGGAAAAACCCATAAACTTAATGCATTAAGGTTTTGTGCCAAGATACCACGCCAACCACTATATCTTCTCATGCTTAAACCATTGGAAACAAAACGTATTATCTGTAAAATATACAAGGGAATAAAAAGGAGTTGGTAAAAACTTACCCCATTCATTTCGAACATCTTCTTGTACTGCTTACCTAGAGCATTCTTTGGTTCTGTGAGGACCTATAGAAAGTTAAAATCATTAATGGCAATAGGTAGCAAGAAAAATGACCTTGTACGGTTTAAAAAAAAAAACAAAGCAATTAAAGATATATTTTAAAGTACACTACACAATTTAGTTTACTTATGAAGAAAAAGAAAAGTTCAAAACAACGCAACATCAGTCAATACTTTCTGCTCATGAGAATCTCAGTTCTTCTGACATTCTAACCATTTCCCATTCAATTATTTAATCAATCAATACATACCTAATCCAGTACATATATACATCATTTAGTTGTGAACACAGCCAAATGTGTAAAGCATTACAGATACAAATTTTCTGAGCAACCAAGTTGAATTGTTATACACATAATGATTACCTGAATGAGTTGATTTTCAGTTAAAGCTGACAAACTGACAAGGATAGGAAAGCGCCCAACAAATTCAGGTATTAAACCATAAGCAATAAGATCACTACTTTCAGCCTGCCAAATGATAGTTTCAAAGATGTAAAGATCCAAGTCGAATCAAGTTGGATTAGTAAAAAGATCTGCCTCATGATACTTACAGTTGCTAATAAAGATGATGCAACAGCAGCTTCTGTCACTTTACCAGTCCTCATGTTTGCACGTATAGGTGCGCCAAATCCAATAGAAGAATCGTGATGCCTGAAAGGGAATAAAAAGTTACTTTAGATACAGAAACACTTGATACTCCATATTATCAACATCATACTATTAAAATTTCCAGGATTTATGAACCTTTCGGAGATTGTTTTCTCTAAGTCAATGAAGGCTCCTCCACAAATGAAAAGTATATTCTTTGTGTCAATCTGTCACACAAATGGCACAACAGTTATAAATAAAATGAAGACTACAGATGCCTCTTAAGTAATATAAAAGAATACCCGAAATTAAATTCAGCCCAGCCAAAGTGCATATACAAATAAACATAACAAACTGGAGAATAAAGAGGGAGAGAAAGAAAGAGAGATCAGTTAAGCTCTCTCAAAGCTTTAAAACAAAAAACGCTCTTAAATATTCAAATGTCATTGCACCGTGTACCATCACCTTAAATATATCTTATAAGTACCTACAACCATATAAATACCTAAAATTGTAAGGCACAACAGACATATACACATACCTGAATATTGTCTCCTCTGGGATGCTTCCGGGCTCCCTTTTCAGGAACATTGACAATCTACATGGAAAGAATGCAACATGATCAATAATATAAAATGAATTGCTAAAAATACAAATTAGAAGCAAAAAAACAGGTGATTTAAACTATATCCACTAGCTTTCAAAGTTGATCACATGAAAAGAACTAACCGTTCCTTCAAGCATCTTTAGTAATGCCTGCTGAACACCTTCACCAGAAACATCTCTACTGATATTAAGGCTCTCCGCCTGAAATGTAAAGAGTAGATGTAGAAAACAGCAGACAAATATTTGGTTTGGAAATTTGACATATGGGGGGGAAAAGTAAAAGCAGGGAGGAACCTTTTTGGTAATCTTGTCAACTTCATCGATGTAAACAATGCCTTGCTGTGCAGCTGCAACATTATAATCTGCAACCTGGAAATAAACTCATGCAATGTTGATTCAGACTACAGTTTGTGACACTATGTTTATTTATGATACCTTCATCAAATTGAAACCACTCCCCTTGACAAAAGAAGCAATCAAAATTTTAAAGATTAATGAAGCATGGAGAAAACCCGTAAACAAAGAAAATAATTCCCATTAACAAAGAAAATTTTTCAAAAGTGTGCATAACAATCAGCATTATATGTGAAAACTCATCGGAGCAGCTGCAATCACAATACCATGGGCGGAATTAGTCTCTTGCCAATTGGGTTATCGAAAACCCATTGTAGGACCCAAAAAAATATCATAAAAGTGCAAGATCGTAACCTTATGATCTACCAAAGTTTGAATCAATGCCCTTTAAACCCAGTTTATATATGACTTCTCATGGATAAGGCTTTGAAATATTAAAAGGCAAGGAAATGTTATTTTTTACATTTTTTGTCCAAATACCAAAATTAATCCCTTAAAGATTGCACATAGAATCATTGGTCTTGTTCAATCTATCAAAAGATCCCAAAACTACTTTGCATTAAAAACAGTCATCATTCAACAGAGTATTTACCATGAGGAGCTTGTATAATATGGATTCCACATCCTCTCCAACATAACCTGCCTGTTTGAAGGTGACAGTGGGTTAGAAACGTAAGATAAACATGTGGCTTCCACAATAAAAAAATTCGGATGAAAATGTATTTGAAAAATGGAAAAAGACTTAATAAACTAAAGAATTCTAATCACAGGAGAAAAGGAAAAAAATGATTCCCAAAGTACCTTCCAGGCACTTTGAATTTGATAAAAGGAAATGTTTTGGATATATATATCTCAATTTCTCCGAGATCAGAATTCGCATAAAATGTCTACACTTTTTGAGAGCATAAGATTACAGGATGGTAAAATATGTGTCTTTTTTATGATGAAAAGTTATAATTTATAGGAAAGCTTTACAAGTCTTTGAAAGAATAAGCGTCCAAACATAAACAATTTTTCCCCAGTCCCCACCATGATATTTTCATTTTATTTTACAAGATAAAAAATCAGAAAACAAGAATAAAACTCACAAACTTGCCTGAGTGAGTGAAGTTGCATCTGCAATGACAAAGGGAACATTTACAAACCGAGCCAATGTTTTGGCAAGTAATGTTTTCCCTGTCCTTGAAAAAGCATCAAAGAAAAACAAGTTACACTAGTAACCAGGAGTAACAAGGCATTATGAAATGTTCATAGAAACAAACATATAAAAAACAAAAAGGTCCGAAACTTGTCCTCCTCCCCTACCTGAATTATTAAAAAAAAAAAAATGATTTCGTGGTAGAATATAGCTATAAACCCAAAGGGCTCAGCGCAGAATTTTAATATATTGGTACAACTGATTGAGAAACTACACAGTTGAGAGTCTTCTATTCTCCACTCATTCAAACAATTTGTTATTCCAAAACGGAAGCAATAAACATCATATATAATTTATACAAAACTATAAGAATACAAACACTTATCACTCAAACAGAAGGCAAAAACTGATTTACCTGATCCTGTTGGCCCCATTAGAAGGATATTACTTTTCTCAAGTTCAACTCTATCATCTTCAACAGCCTCAGTCTCCACATTATCATCCGAATCTCCTGCAGGCCTAACAATCCAAATAGTAAGAACATGTAAAAATCAATTCACACCTACGTATAATCAATCAACATAGTTAAAAACCGTAAAGTTCAGTAAAGAATAATAACACTAACCACTTGGGCAAAGAAGACTCATTAGATATCCTCTTATAGTGATTATAAACCGCCACAGCAAGCACCTGAAAAATATAATCGAAGCACAAATAAGAACAACAATAACAACATCAAAACTCATAGAAACAAAAGTGACAAAAAAAAAAAAAAAACCTTCTTGGCCCTCTCTTGTCCAATTACGAATTTGTCGAGCCCTTTGCAAATCTCCTTCGGCGTTGGGAAATTGGTCCCCAAATTAGAGCCACCCCAACACCCTTCTTTCGAATCGCCAGAGTTGACGGCGCCCCCGGAGAGTTCAAAGCTGGAATTCCCAGGACGGACGACAATCCCGCCGCCGGACCAGACTTCGGGCGGGTCCCCCAACGAGGCAACAACGTTGTAGCCTCTCGAAACCCCGAAGGTGGCGCGTGGAGGGCAGCGAGAGTTCCCGGCGCGTGTGAAGTTGAAGAGCAAGTGCTTGAAGTGGACGAGTGCGAGGGTGGCTGTTTCCCTGCAAGGCTTGGATCGAAACGCGAGCATGGTTTGCGTTTGGTTTGAGAGATTGAATTAGAAAGTTAAGCTGTTTGGGGTGTGGGGAGAATCGAAGAGAGAGAAGAAGACATTGAGTTTAGAAAGAACAGAATTAAGGTTGCCGGAGAGTGATTTGATAATTTTGATGATGTTGTTCTGAGTAAAACACGCCACTCCCCCAAAATCTTATTCCTTTCAACCCACTAAACAACACCTTAAGAAAGTGAAGTGTGAAGAACCGTTTAATAGGTTGACGAAATAGAGTAAGATACGTCTCATGGACTCAATTTTTTTTAGGATAAATAAAATAAAATAAAATAAAATAAAATAAAACAACCTTTTAAATATCTTATCAACTACACAGATTTTTCTCATCTTCAATTACTATTTAGATAAATACTTTGATTTTTCCGTTGTAGGCATGGATTTATTATGTACACTTAATTCAAGTAAAATTTATATCTTGTAATGTTAATCAAAGCAAAAATAAAATAAAGATATTTATCGTCTTAAAAAAAAATGCTTATATTACGCCAATAACTAATATGTTAGCCATTAATGATATTTTTTTAGCATAGAGAATTTTTTAATCGGTTACAAATTTGCCAAATTTATTTCAGCCTACACGCAATTGAAGAAGGAAACCACGTCGCAGAGAAGATTTGGTGATGGACCCTCTCGATTTCTCTTGCTCTCGCACCTTTCTACATTTTTCTATTCTTTTTTAGTAAATTTTAAGGATGTTTAAAATTGAATTAATTTAAAAAATAATTGAAAAATTATTTAAAAAATGATAATTAATTAAGGTTGAATTTATTTTAGAAAAATAATTGAAAAGTTATTTAAAAAACTAAAAATTAATTAAAATTAAATTTATTTTAAATTTTTTGTATTTATATTTTTTTAAACTACATAATTTTATCTAAATTTTAAATTTTAAATAAAAAACTAAATCAAATAAAATAAAACTGTTATTTAAATATAAAATTATATTTTTAAAATTAAATAATAACTAATAAATTTATATATACCTGAAAATTATTTTTTTATTATATTATCTATAATATATAAAAAAAATTCTAATCATTTCTAATATTATTATATTTTTTTATTAATATATTTTAAAGTTATTTTAATTTTTATTTAAAATATTTTATTATTATTTTCTATTTATATATTTTTTTATTTATAAATTATTTAAACTATATAATTAATTCAAACTGTAAATATTAATGTAATTTAATTCAGATTTTGTATTAAATTAAAATTAAAACAAATCAAATCATATTTAATTCAAATAAATTTAACACACCCAAACCCAATTACAAGTTCAACACGTATCTGAATGCTACCTGAGAGGTGGCATTGGAATATTGGTCGAATTTTTTGGAAAAAGAAAATGTCCCTTTTATCTCTTACTAGGCATGTGCTTAATTTGTATGTAGGAATTTGCCATGACAAAATAGAGACATACCAATAAATTATGTATTATTGTTGTATTTCATATGCTTATGAACATGTTATTAAATATATTTTCCTTTCCATCTTCTTTCAGTCCAAAAAAATTTACATTCCTCCTTTTTCTTCTCTTAAAACCAAACTAAATAAAGAAACCTCTCTTTTCATTCCCTCCCCTCTTTTGGACCATTCTCAATGCAGAATGAATTGTGAGTGAAAGAGAAAAAAGAAGGAATAAAATAACTTGTATTATTTATGATTGTCACCTAAACAAGTAAAAAACACTTATTTATATACAGAAAAGATAAAGATAAAAATAGAAATTATTTATTAGAATAATAATTATTAACTATTAGAATAATAACAGAAATATTCTAATAATAATAGAAATTATTCATTATTTTAATATCCCTCTCAAGGTGGGTCATGGATATTAAGAAGACTCATTTTGGACACAACAGTCTTGAAAGAAATAGGATAAAATGATTTAGTAAATACATCAGACAACTATTTAGAAGAAGCAACATACATTAATTTGACAAGTCCTTCTTGAATCTTGATCCTGATTATGTGACAGTGTACCTCCATATGTTTAGTTCTTTCATGAAAAGTAGGATTCTTGGCAATTTGGATGGTAGACTGACTATCTGAGTAAACAGAGAATGGAACAGAAATGGAAAGATGAAGATCCTTGAACAAATATTGAAGTCATTGCAATTCACAAGTTAAGGAAGCTAGAGCTCTGTATTCAGCTTCAGAAGATGATCTGGAGACAGTAGTTTGCTTTTTAGATTTCCAGGAAATTAATGACTTTCCATTAAAAACACAGTAGCCAGTAACGGATCTCTGAGTAGTAGAACATGTGGCCAATCAGAATCAGAAAAAGCTTGTATTTGTAGAGAATTGTCAGCGAGATAAAATAAACCAGTGGCAGGAACACTTTTCAAGTATTTAAGAATATGCATTGCTTGTTGTAAATGAGGTTCTCTAGGTGTAGAAACAAACTGGTTAAGTTGTTGAACAACAAAGCTTATACCTGGCCTTGTATGAGTGAGGTAGAGTAATCTATCAATAAGTCTCCTATAAGAAGAAGGATCTGGAAGAAGAGAACCTTGATCTGCATGTAATTTGACAGAAGGATCCGTAGGAGTGGGGGCTGGTTTGCACCCTAACATACCAGCTTCAGAAAGCAACTCAAGGCAGTATTTCCATTGATTCAAAACCAGACCAGACTTAGACCTTGCAACCTCTAGACCAAGAAAGAACTTAAGAGGTCCAAGATCCTTGATACGAAATTTTGAGTGGAGATGGCTCTTGACAAACTGAATCTCAGAAAGACTATTACCACTAAGCACAATATCATCAACATATACTAAGAGAATTGTGATAGCAGTACCTTGAAGTTTGATGAACAAAGAATGATCAGCAGAACTTTGTGTGTAACCCAAGAAAAGTAACTTAGATGTCAGTTTTTGATTCCAATTTCTACCGGCTTGCTTGAGACCATAGAGAGACTTTTGAAGCTTGCAAACCATTTTAGAATGAGGAAGAGTGAGACCTGGAGGAGGTTTCATATAGACATCTTCCTTCAAATTGCCATGGAGGAAAGCATTGTCAACATCTAACTGGTGTAGAAACCAATTATTTGCACTAGCAACAGCTAATAAAACACGAACTGTAGTGAGCTTGATAACAGGAGAAAAAGTTTCAAAGTAGTCAACCCCCTCTGTTTGTGTGAACCCTTTTGCAACAAGCCTTGCCTTGTACCTTTCAATAGAACCATCAGATTTGTATTTAATTTTGTACACCCATCTGCATCCAACAATCTTTGCTAGGAGGAGGATTAACCAAACACCAAGTCTGATTCCTGTCCAAAACTTGAAGCTCATTTGCCATTGCCTTTTGCCAACAATCTTGAGAACGGGCATCTTCGAAAGAGGTAGGCTCAACATATGCAGAAATAGAATGACGAAAAGAAACATGATCTATAGAACATTTATCATAGGAAACAAAAGAATGCATAGGGTAAGGGGTAGAATGCTTTGATTGGGAGGCATAAGTAGTACCACAATAGTACTGATCAAGATAAGCAGGCTTGTGTTTAATTCTAGAAGAGACTTTGGTTGGAACAGTAGTATTTTGAACATTATCAATATCAATAACAACATCAGTACTAGGCACATCAGGATAGGAAGATAAAGTAAAACAGAAGGAAAATCATAAGGAGTAAATTTGGAAGAATTGAGACTAGGAAATATATTAAAATTTTCAGAACTAGAAAAATGTTGGGAATATGGAAATATATGTTCATGAAAAATAACATTTCTAGAAATACAAAGAGATTTAGAGTGAAGATTGTAAAGGATATACCCTTTTGTACCAGATTTATAACCCAAGAAAATACATTTAGAAGCTCTTGGATCAATTTTGGATCTGCCAGCAGTAAGAGTACTAGCATAAGCTAGGCATCTAAAAGGCTTTAGAAAACCAAAGTCAGGTTTGTTTCCAAAAACAAGTTGATATGGGGACTGAAATTTTAAGAAAGGAGTTGGTAATCTATTAATGAGAAAAACAGCATGTCTAAGGATATAGGACCAAAAAATTTTAGGAATTTTTGCTTGAAAAAGTAAAGCTCTACAGACATTTAATAAATGTTGATGTTTCCGCTCAACAATGCCATTTTGTTGAGGGGTCTCAACACAAGAGGTTTCATGAACAATTCCTTTAGATGAATAAAAATCAGTGAGTAAAAATTCTTTGTCATTGTCAGATCTAATTATTTTTAAGTGACAATCAAACTGATTTTTATGTAAAGTAATAAAGGTTTTCAAGGAATATCTAACATCAGCTTTAGTTTTAAGTAATAAAATCCAAGTAAAACCTGCTATAGTCATCAACTACAATAAGAAAGTATTTGAAACCTTCAATAGAAGAAATAGAAAGGGGTCCCCATATATCAACGTGTATAAGTTCAAAAAAACTTTGGTTTTGGTACTATTGTTTGTATGAGGTAATCTCTTTTGTTTAGCATAAGTACAAACATCACATACATCAATAGGATGAAAAAGAATATCAGGATATTGAGAGGATAAAACTTGGAGAATTTTATTAGAAGGATGACCAAGCTTCGTGTGCCACAAAGTACTATTATCATTATTGATATTGATAACAGAAGTTTGTAAATCAGAAATATTACCATGAACATTAGTATTATTTGAAGAAAAATTCAAAACACTTTGATCCAAAAGATGAAACAAGCCATGATCTTTCTTAATTACTCCAATTATTTGGAAGGTATGCATTTGTAAGAGAAAACAATTGTTTTATATATAAGATCAAATAATTAGTATTGGAAATGAGTTTAAGAATAGAGATTAAGTGATCAGAAAATTCTGGTATATATAAAACATCATGCAAAATTATATTGTCAATAGTAATAATACCAGAAAACTTAACTTCAACATAAATATTATTAGGAAACTTAATAAAAATAGGAGAAATAGGCTTAAGGTTCTGAAAAGCAGACTTGGTAAGACATATATGATCTGTGGCACCACTATCTAAAATCTAAAGAGGTGTAGGAAAAGTTATACCTGAGGAAACATTAGTGCATTGATGAACAATATTGACAAAAGATAAAGAAGACTGAGATTGTTAAAGCAAGGCAAGTAAAGTTTGACATTGCTCCTTCGAGAAACCAAACTTGAGAGAAAGATTTATCCTCCTCTTTGACAAAAGAAGAAGATGCAAGTGAAGGTTCTACTTCAACAGTAGAATCGATGAGAATAAGATTAGATTTCTGAAGACAGAAGAATAATATTTGATACCATATTGAAAGAGAGGAAAGAAAGAATAAAATAACTATTATTTATGATTGTCACATAAACAAGCAAAAACACTTATTTATATACAAAAAAGATAAAAATAAAAATAAAAACTATTTATTAGAATAATATATATTAACTATTAAAATAGTAAAAGAAATATTTTAATAATGACAGAAATTATTCATTATTCTAATATGAATTACTAGATTATATGTAATGCAACTTGTAATCCAAATCCAATAACCAAATGAAATCATATATATAACCAAACACGACGACTAAGAAGATATATCCAATCTATTATTATACATATATAAGCTTTAGCTCTTGTTTTGGTAAATAAAACCCATCATTTATCAAAACATGTTATTCCATCTAAATTTTCCCTGAAAATCATTTTGCCTTATTTTAAATGATTAAGACATTATTAAAGAATCAACCAATTCCCCAGCAAATACAGAAACTGTAGAAAAGAATGGAAACCGAAGAGCTACAGTTAAATGATTTTTTTTAACTAAAAGAGAGATGTATAATGTTCACAGCCTCTAATCAACACTCAAACACTCAATACAAGAGTACAATGAGCTAAGAGATGTACAAGAACCAAGAAAGAGGTTGTCTAAGCAAGTATGTTTCGTCTTCGAGGGAAACCATGCATACTTAAAGGCAAATCTGGTATGTCTTCAAGGGTAACCATGCATACTGAAAGGCAAATCTGGTGCCAGTGTCGTGAAGGCTAATCTGAATTTTCTTCACAACAAAACTTGAAGAAAAATAAAACCTTAACGGTCTCCAGCTTCAAAATCAATGTGCTTGTTTTACTAACTAAAATTTTTATCTTTCAGTTTAAGAAACCAAAATGGGAAAATCTCCTTCCAGAGCCAGATTACAAAATGGATATAGGTACAAAATCAAGAACAAAACAAGTTGCCAGCCACAGACTCTTTTCTTCGTTGTATGCTGTTAGCCTTAATTCAATCATCTACTTCCGAATCTGTCAACAGCACACTGAGCCGGATGGTGCCATTGATTAAAGAAACATTACAACGGTGAGTTATGTCACAGTTCAAAACTAGAATTTAAAGTCAGATATGGAAAGCTCCCATCAATTGAAACCACTATGTGAACTTGATGTTTAATAAGCTTGCAAGTACATAATTTAGCATGTGTATGTATAAGCATTTAGCAAGAGACTCTTTTTTTGTTGAAATTAATAGTCAATAGTCAACACCCATTGCTGGCTTTGATAGTATTTTAGAATATATCTCTCCACTAACAATAAAAATTAAGATGATAGTTAAATAGCTAAACGATAATTGAAAGGTAGTAGCTGAAAACAGTTAAATTAGCTTATTGAATTATAAGTATTCAGTAAAATTATTTCTTAAAAGTAACTAATAAATATAAAATAACAAATATGAAAATAGTTATATGATATTTTATATAAATTTTAACTTTATTTTATTGGTAAAATATATTGAGGTAATTAATTTTAGTTTTTTATCTAATTTTAAACACTTCTAATTTTTTATTTGTAGATAAATTATTTTAATTGCATTTTTTAGTTTTAATTGTAATAATTTTTCATATAATATATTTTACTATTGATCATATATCATATCTTAAAATATTCACAACCAAATTTGACATAAAATCAATTAAACATACACTCAAGTAAATGTCATACTTTCATTATGTTGTTAACGTAATAGTTAAAACATCTTGAAGTATGATGTTAAAATAATATAATAAATAATATTTTAATGGTAAAACTAAACCATATTAGAAGGGGGCAAATCCTAACTTTGTAAAATAAGGTTAGATGA
The DNA here is from genome assembly GCA_016859785.1 of Macrotyloma uniflorum. Taxonomy (NCBI): domain Eukaryota; kingdom Viridiplantae; phylum Streptophyta; class Magnoliopsida; order Fabales; family Fabaceae; genus Macrotyloma; species Macrotyloma uniflorum. The sequence goes on from BDMB01000001.1 coordinate 5,311,529, forward strand.
AAATTTACTAAACACTTTAAGAGTGAAAAGGGCATAAAAAGCTAGAACCTGACGTTTTGAAAAACACGAAGTAGCATGTAAAAAAACAACAAACTACTAAAGAAAAGTTTGTTTACTAATATCACTATAAGCTTTTCAGCTAAGACAAGAAACTAGAATATAAAGTTCTTGTCAAAACATAGCCTTAGTAGAAATACTTTTTTAACACAATCAAATGACTTGCGTGAGATCAAATCAACATAAGAATAAAGCACCTAGGATTAAAAATCCAATTTCCAGATAGATTACCTGAGTTGCATTTGATGAACATTGTGCCAAAAACTTTAGATAATCACCCTTCTTTTGGTTGAAATTGAACCTCGTCATGTCCAGCAACATCTGCTCCCTTCTTATATCCTCCAGAATCTTTTCTTTCTTCCACTTGACTTCCTTCAACTGTCTCGCATTTTCAATGTGATGGTTAACAAACTCCACTGATCGTTCTGGCGGGGGGAATATCACATCAACATTTTCCCTGCAAAATCCACTGATTTTTTTAATTCACTTATTTAATGATTGTATTCTTTTGAAAACAGATCACACCAAACAGCAATTCAAAATGAAACTTGCTGTATTAAGAAAAAAAAGTTCTGAATTGTAAAAAACAAAACAGTTCTTCATCAGTGAAAATGTATCAATTCAAGAACCTACAAAACCTTAAATTCACAAGGTTCTATAACCATTCTGTTGAGTTTCCATGTTGTGTGATAACATATGAAGACTTGCATTGCATAGTTCATATTATCAGTTTCTATACAAATTTTAGTAAAAGATAGATAATGGACATTGTTGGACCACATTATGGATTGCATTATTCTTGTATACTACAGTTAATCAAGCTGAACCACCCACACTAATTGAAAAGTTTTCGGGGGGATAGATACAATTGCAAGAAAGATTATACTCCTGTCAATATCTTCTGTTTTCTACCTGCCATATAATTCTCAAAAGATAAAAGAGAGATTACACATGACTAAAATTTTACCTATTGCCCAAAGTAAATACACCACAACTCCTAACCATTCCTCCATCTAAAGAAAGAGCTCCTTCACTTATGCATGGAAGCGCTTGTATCATTTCAGCCCTTGTCTTATATACTTGTAAACGAGAAAACAGATTATAAAACAGAGTTTCTCTGAGGCCATAACCATTGGGAGTTACACAAAATAGGTTTGAGCTGTCTACATTAATCATATTCACTGCAAAGCCAAGAAATCCAGCTGGACACTCCCCATTGGGCAATCTTGGGTTTAAAATATCCAACTTCCGTTGTGCATCATCAGTCACGTGATTACCAGCATAAGGCCTAAAACATACGAAATGAAAAAAGTTAAAAAAAAAAAAAAACTAATTCATCCACAACAACAAATGAAAGGCATAAACATGAGACTCTTGGAAGTCATGCCTCAGATATTCGAGACATATCACTAGAAACCGACCATCCACAGCCCTTCCAATAGAGGCACCTAACCCATGAAGACCACAACTTTCATTTATGCAGCCTTCCTTATCATACATTTCAAGAGCTTTAACCCCTTCATAAGTTTTACAAACAATTGCCAGCATAGTCTCCACTCCCAGATACTCTGAGAAAAGTCTGCAATCCAAATAAGTACAGTGAAACTACCTGCATCGGTGCTTACATATTCATAGATAACAGCAATAACAACAACATAAGCTTTCTCATTAGGCAAGGTTGCTCATATGGATCACACGCAATCATTCATAATCGTTTAAAAACCAAATCTTCAAAGAAATTAGCAAATAACGAGAAAGACATTGTTTTTCATCCTGTTTAAAGATAACACTGCAGAGGCTTTGGAAAAAAGAAGTTAATACAAGTTTGATATAAGTGCACACCTTCACAAGCAAGAAAGAAAACATCTTTGCTTAATGTACCTGCTAAGATTGTCATCCTCAACTTTTCCTAGTGTAGCAACAATACCCACAACATCCTTTGTCGTTGTAAGGTGAGAAGCCTGAGCTCCATGAATCTTCAGCTGGCACAAAATACCAGCAGCAGATTTTTCATGTTGCAATATCTGTTTATCTACTTCCTCATCATTTGTAGGGGGGGAATTGTCCATATCATTAGTTTCTGCGTTGCTTAAAGGCTCTGATTTTCCAATAGTAACTAAGAATAAAAAAAAAAGCATAAGTGATACTTGAAAGTTTATTGCATCCTAAATAGAAAATAACTACATTTGATATATGCACCTCAATTATCAGTCATTAGTCATTACAATTTGTAAGCCGTAATGTAATATGACTAACATCAACAGTTCTCCATTTATAACCAAAAATACTGATGTTTATAAACAGATAAAACTAGTGCGCGACCATTCAGAATCCTCTGGTGAGCAGCAACAATATAACTGAACTGACATTTTACATTGTTATCAACCAAATACCTACTTTGGGATTGCATGCAACCATATATAAACTTACAACATTGGTTCAGTTAATGTACTTACAGAATAGGATCATAAATATTTTCAATATTAGTAACTCTTGTCGACCTGCCCAACAGAGAAAAAAATCCTTCAAATGCACAACAAATGTACCTTGCAAATGAAGAATGGAGTCCTCTAATTTGCTTTTATCAGAGTTTAAGTGATTTATGTTGTTCTCATGCTGCTTAATTTTCATCCCTAATGTACGTAGGTCATCTTCCAGTTTCTGCAAGTATTACAGAGGGTATGAGGTAATATATAAAAAATCATCACTCAATTGAAACCCAGAAATTAACAGAATAATGCATCTTACATAAAGTAAGATAACACAAATTGTGCAACACAAAGTATTACGTTGATATTATTATATTAACATGCAATTAGTAGAGGAAAAGAGTTATCCTTTCTGTTCACAAAAACAATAAGCAACCTGGGAGTGTCGCATAATGGATTGTGCTTGTATAATTTCTCCATTTTGCATTTCCTTTGCATCAACAGTGCCTTCATTCAAATCCACTTGCATCATAGCCGAAGAAGTTCCTTGGATGGATAGTGCACTTGTATGAACAGCAAGCTGCATAAATTAGGGTAACTGACATCCATAAATACAAATAATGCTTTCGCATAATAAAAAGTAAAGTAATAAACAATAGTCCAGTACTTGATTAGAGAGGAGAACAGGGGAGTTTAACTGCATAGAAAAGATATCGGTTCATGGGTGCAAGGGATTTCCAAATAACTTACCATTGTGCACAAATGGAATTAAGCAACATAACATTCTTTAAAATACCATTGTCTTTAGTATTGATTTGGGTACGCAAAACAGAAAATTAATACTAGAGGGAATCAGCAATTAAAGCAATTACAACTTTTGCATCTATTTTACAAAGAAACTGGTAAAGGCAAATCAGACCTAAAACTAAATATTAATGCATACATGCCTTTGAGTGTTACTATTTCTATATTCTCTGTATCACCACAAAAATGTGTTACATGATTTTCTAACTCAACATACAAGTACAGGATCATGCAAGTGTCATCTCCCAAGAGGCAAAGAATTTGGAACAAATACAGGACATTTAACCTAAATTGCCAGAGCCAACCATTTCTTCTTGTTTTAAATTCTATACTTGCTTATATGAAGCATGATAACGGACTCATAAAAAATCATGTCAACATGAATCATACCACTTACCGCAGAGCAACAACATGCAATACGAATGTGAGTGTTAAAAAATACAGGCGTCAGGAATTTAATTTTGCAGTTACAAGCGAAGAATAATTATTATCATAGACCCTAAAATTAAACAAGAAGAGAGTGATCGTAACTACAATCGGCGCAGAACGAAATTGTCCAATCGACAATTCCCTAAACCTCTTACAAACAGCCTTGGGTGTTGAAGACACGCTATTGTTGTGGTTAACCGAACAGTTAACTTATGAAACAGAAAAAAAAAACTAGGAAGTGTATCGACACAAATAGAGTGGTTTGTTTTGAGAAGAAAAAATGGTGAAAATGCAGAGCGAGACTAACCTTTTTGGCAGAAGTGGGAGTGGGTGACTGAAACATGACTGAGTGAGCGAATGAGAGTGCAGAATGTGAAATTTGAGAATGGAATGGCGAATGAAACCAAGAATCTCTTCTCTTTCTTCTTCTCTTCTCTGTGCCTTCTCAATTATACTGTTGACTCCGTCACTATTTATGAGGCAAACTCGGTTTTATTTTTTCAATTCAGCTTTAAAGTTCCAATTCCAAATATTACTATTCAATTTCATTAATTAATTTTTCATTATTATACAAATCTTATATTTATAACCAATTAAAAATCGTATCAATTTGATCTTCTCCTTTTTCTTACATAACTATTTATCTATTCGTATTAATATAGAGATACTTAAGAATAAATATTAATATAACATCTAACATTATTAATTCTTTTAAATGATATGCCTTAGAGTAATGTTTTAAAAATTAGTTTACAAAAACAGGTTTTAAAAAAAATAACAATTCAAATCATGTTACTTAATATATAAAAATGGATTATAGGTATAAAATGTACATCAACATACTATCTACCTATATCTATAATATATATATATATATATATAATTATTTTCTTATGAAATAATATAATTTTATTTATTTAACTAAAGTTTTAGAAAAAAAATTATAAGGAAATATTTCTCAAAAATATTAAAAGTATAAAATATTGATATATAATAAGTATCTCATAATTCCTATCTTTAAATATAAAATTAAAATTGCTAACTTTTAATATTAATTATTAACTAATATTTAATGTGAGAAAAAATATTTTTTTATTTTTAAATAATTTAAATACTCTAAAATTTTTCAAACATTTCAATTTCTTCTCAAACTACATATCCAAATAATATATTTCATCACAAAAATATTTTAAATATCCTTCAAAATAAATTATTATTTAAGAAAATAAAACATTAAACTTGTAAATACATTTTTTACTATATTATACAATATTCCAAATATTTCTTTTCTCCTGTAAGTTTTATTTTGTTGTTAAAACATGCAAAAACAATTAACGTCACAAAATTCTGTTATGTTTTCATTGAGGGCATTTGAATAGTAAGAAAGGGGTGTTCATAGTAGGAGTTACTGGTCAAGGTTTGGGCTTGGGCCGGATAGAAGATGAAGAAAATCAATAAAAGGTTGGGCTTGGAGTGTGTTATGATCCAGCCCAAAAGAAAAGAGTTGGAACCTCTATTATACCTCTTAATCCAATACTAACCTAATTACTTAATTACTTTAATATAAACAAAATACATGAAACTTAAACTCGTTAATTAGTAAATTATTAAAATAAATAAAAAATGAGAGGTGCATCTCACCAAACTTAATTATATCTATCTCAAATGCATGAAAAAAGAGGGCACATAAATAAGACTACCACCTTTTCTAATGCATACCTTTTATCTTGTTCCCTTTCAATGCAAGCAACATATTCCAAGGTCAAAAATCCTTTAATGGTTAATAAATTTAGTTCCCTTTTCTTTTTCTATCTATCTTAACCACAACAGAACCTCTAACAATAAAGAAACTTTTACATCAATACACCCCAACAAGAAGATAAAAATTTATATGCATAAGTCATTTCATTATCTAATTTGTTTAAATAAATTTTATCATTCATAGAATAGGATTTTTTTTGGTTTTGCCTTTATTATTTTGTTTATATTCTATTAACTTTTTCTTGTCTTTACTATTGATTGTTTCTTTCATTTGGTTAATTTTAGTTTTCGTAAATATTATACCTTCAAATTATTATTTTTAGTTGTTAGAAAATTATTTAAACATGATATTCATCGTGATTTTTTTATTGATTATGTTTGAAATTTTTCGCATTAATTAAAGATGAGATTTAACAATATTATATAAGTAATAAATAAACTTTATGTTTTAAATTAATTTTAAATATGAGTTAAACTCATAATTATTTTTTTTACATAATATTAGAGTCAGATTAAAAAGATTATTTCATCTATATTGAGTCATTTATTAATATACTAAATATTAGTTGATAAGTTATTTGGTCTAAATTGAACTATCTGTTAATCGATTATTATCACTTTTATATAGTTTAGTTTGAGAAACTTTATGTTAACAAGATAATGTTGATAGGCTGTTATGTATAATTCTAATAGTTAACAAAGTTGTTGAACTTAAATTAAATTACTTATTAATATATGACGTTTGAATTGAAAAAATATCATTAATACGAGTGAGAGGATTGAAAAAATTTGACATTAATTAAAAATAAAATTTAATTATATTATATAATTAAAGAGTAAATTTTAAGATGATTTTAAGATGAATTAGAACTAAATATTAAAACTCGAAATAAATTTACATGAATTAAATTTTATAATTATTTTAGTATAAATTTTTTTTATAATGTAAATATATAAATATTAAAACTCGTAATAAATTTACTTTTTTTAACTTCATTTGCTTATAATAAAATTCTAGAAGAATTAACCTTGGTCAAATAAACAATAAGGATGGGAGTGTCCTTTCATTGTCTTGTCAGAGCACCTCGACCATCCTGAAGAAGCTCAGACTGAGAACGAAACTTCATATCAAACCTCCCATCCATGCTTTCCCTTCCCTACCAAACAAATCATCTATATCTTTCTTTTATGACATAATAATAAAACCTCCACAAATAGAGAGATATAACAATATGAAATATATATATATATATATATATATATATGTGGTTGATTACATCAACAATATAATATTTTTAAGTGTTACCATTTCTTTTTATTTGTAAACTCAAACGAAGGTTTGAAAACATTATTTTTAAGTACATTTAAGCATAAGCTTTTCCAAGTACAACAGAAATCTCTTATGATGGTATGTTGAGGTTGTAGAACTCACAGAAGTATAAAACAAAGACCGGTAAGTGAAAAAGAAAAGCTACGAAGGTACATTTCCAAAAAAGGAAGAAAAATCTATGTATAGAACTTTAAAGGTGTGTGACCCAAATACATAATCTATAAAGAGAATAATCTCAGTCTTTAAGAAAGATAATATAAATATTGTAAAAGAATTACGTGAAGAGGTATGGGAGATAAGTAAATCACAAATTTAGAAAGAAGATAATCTAATCCGTATTAATAAAAATAACTAGATGGGGAAATAATAAATAAAGGTTATGGTACAAGTTCTTGAAAGTCCTTGCACACTTAGGAATGAAAATCGACAATTTTGAAACTTTGTTGTTTCTACCTACGAGTCTAACTTATGCCTCAAACTCATGCCTGAGCCCACATCTCTTCCACTTTGAAAAAATGTTTAGTATATAAACAAACACGATGAAATCAAGCATGTGCTGCAAGGAAGCGTAGATGTCTTGAGTCTTCATGTTTATGTCCTACTCCTTCACAATAGGATCACTAATAGCTTCAAATAATATATAAATAATATCTTTTAAACCATAGCTTCAAATAATATATAAATAATATCTTTTAAACCAATTTTGATGATGAGTTAGATTCATAATTATTTTTTACATAATTACAAACAAGATAATAACACAAAATTGATAATGAAATAAAAATATTTTCTCATCAAATATTCTAAAAGATAGTAAATATTAGTTAGGTTATTATTGTATAGTAAATTATATTGGAAATTGGTATCCATTCATTTTCACCTACCACTTCTCCTTTGTGATTGATGATATGGGAAAACTAGTTTCGGTTTGCATTTTAATCTGTGTGGTTTAGCAGTTTTTTTATTAAATTGCGTGGGACCAATTGTTGAAGACGCAGAAAGAATGGACAGGCCAGCGTACATGACGTGCGAGCAAGGATTCATGCTCGTGACTAGTGACCTACTTACTTCTCAATCACATGAAGAACTACGCAAATAAATATACATAGATTCATTATTCTTTACCTATATATTAATATAAATTACATGTTCCTATATTACTCATCATTTCAACTAAGGTGAAATTTTTTAAAATTTTGTAATACATTCACTCATAGTAACACCTTCCAAACACCAAATTATATATTCAAACATCAAATTATATATTGAGAGTGTTATTTTAGTGTTTAAGATTTCATGCTCAAGGCAAATAATTTGCTTTTAAGCAAAATTTTTTATAAAAATTATTTTATTTTATATTTAATTTCATTAAAATATTTTTTTCATACTTTCAACAGTATATTATTGGATAACTCATAACATTTAAAAATAGAGTGAATTTATAATACATTAAATGAGTACAAATTTTATTTCATGAACTAATTCAGTGAATTGAATTAGATTTAAAATTTACTTTTAATATGATATCGGAGTTTATCCTAATAAAATTGTTGGACTTATATCGGGTTACCCGTTATCAGACCGCTATCAAACTATCTACAATTGTTTAATCCTATGTTCGAGTTGAGAAGATTTCAACGTAAAAAAAAAAACATATTAAACATTATATATCATTTAGAAATAAGACCAATTTAAAGTATTAATAAATACAAACCTCACGTTATAAGTTAATTTGATGGGGTTAAATTAGATTTAAAATTTATTTCTATAAAATATATATATATATATATATATATTATATTTAAAGTTATGATTATTACACTAATATGCTAAACGATAGATATATATGTATATAATAAACAAATAAATATTGAACATTGAATTTTTAATTAAGTTTCAAAGTAGCTAAATTATTGTGATATGATAAAAAATAACAAAATGGGTGCATGGATTGTTTGCTCAACTATTGGTAGTTTTCAAGCCAAAACTTATCCAACATTAAGCTATAATTATGTACACACATGAACGTATTTGGTATGAAAGTTATTCTTATAAGAGAGTGAAAAAGTAATGCATTAAATTTTTATTTTTATTTTTATTTTCATCTTGATAAGTTAAAATAATTCTCATATAATATGCTCTTCACGTGGTGTATGTACATCTATGTATAGTTAGATTGTCAAAATTTATTGTTCTCGTGATAAAGAAGTGAAGTTTGTTTATCATAACAATAATCACATATATATAATCATGTAGAGACAAGGGTAAAATTAGGTTATTTAGAAAAGTTATGTGACTTTTCAAAAAGATCACATGAGTTCCTTTATTTTTATTTTATGATTATTAATAATTATTTTTTCACTCCAACACTAAAAAGAACACTTCTTATTAAAAAATTGAATACACGATAACTTGAACATTTTGGCTTAAGTTTATTTTGTTGCTATTATTATTCACTTGTCCGTTAAATTAAAATATGTGTCACATAATCTAGAATGTTAAAAAATAATATGTAGTAATTATTTTTAATCTATGCTAACTAGATACGTTCCCTATTGAAAAATACATTGATCGTGGTGATAAAAAATAAACTAAAATACTAAAAGAGAAATATAAAAATATTTCAGAAATTGTATAAAAAACTCAACATAATAGTAAGAATAAAATATAAATAAATAATTTTTTTAAGAAATTAAACCAATATAACTTTATAATTTATTAGATATCAAAAAAAGATTTGTTATTAGATACTCAATTAAAAATTGATCATTTATTGGAAACTGATAAAAAAAAAAATGTTATAAATTCATTCAAAATAAAATAAAAATGATTTATAAATTACACACAGTATTATATTATATTAGTTAATTAAATATGTTCAGTTCTGGGACTGAAATATGAGTAAGACTCCACATAACTCTTCTATTAACCCAATTTAAATTTTAGAATTAAACTCAATAGCACTTTTTAGGATGAATTCGAATTATGTTCAGATAATTATAATATGATTTAACCTATTTTTTTAAATACACTTTTTTAACAATTACATATTTATAATAATCTTGTATTTAATAAATAATCTTTTGTGTAGCATAATATTATATTTATGTTGATATTAAAATTTTACATTTTATAGAATATATCTTGATTTAAGTTTTATATTTTTTTTTCATTCTAAAATTTAATTATACATAATATTAAAATTAATATATTATCTTACAATATCAAATGGAGACATATTGTTCCATCTATTTCCAATTTTGACCAACTTCAGATATTTTGGGTTAGTAAAAGTTAAAAATAAATATATTTCACATTTGATTTTTACATGGCATAAAAGATAAATATTCATAATAGTTAATTTTCTTTTTTTCTTTTTAAATATTTTTATTATTATATTATTATTATTAATTTATTATTTTGTCTACTCCTATCTTAGATTCTGTATGCTCTCCCACTTTAGTGATTACAGTTACTAACAATGAGTCTCTCTCAATCTCATCTCATTCTCATGTACACACCATCCCTTCTTTATTTCTTCCTCTCAATTCCATTTCTGCATTTTTCATCTCTTCTATCTCTCCGCTAATCACCAAACATTCCTCTCTCATCAATCTCCAAAAATGCCAACTCAACTCCAACGTTAACCTCTGCACCACCTACGCACCATCTTCTTTCATAACATAACATAACGCACCGCCTCCTAGGATGTTTTTTGTTGGTCCAATGAAACTTACGATGGAAACAATTCACCTTCTCAGCTTCTCACGTCTCTGAATTTGTAATGCACATGATTATGATGATAGTGGTGGTGGTGGTGGCCGCCGCGGCTTAAGAAGCAGATCCTTTCCTCGACCATGGGGAAGAAAGGAGCCAGCTGGTTCTCCTCCGTCAAAAAAGTTTTCAAATCCTCTTCCAAGGGCTCGCCGGTGCCGGAGAAGAAGGTTATCCGTTCCCCTCCTCTCACAGAATTATTTTATGACATTTTTAATTTCATTTTCTGTTTTGTTTTCTTGTTTCCCATTCGTCTAAATTGGTTTTTCTTTTCCATGAGCATAACGAAACTCTCGCCTTGCCTTTTACTTTTCTCTTATGGATTCATTACTGGTTCAGTAAATACGCATTTTTCACTGTTTGAAGATTTCCAAAATCGATTTTAACGTGTTCTTTAAAGATTATGATATTCATTTTTCGCAATCAAGCCATCATTTTTTTTAAAAGTTTAATTAGACTGAGTTACAGTATTGTAAAGAATAATTCTATTATCATCCAGTTACCAATTTTCATGTCTGTTGTCTTTTATAACAATGAAAGCTAGAGCATGAAAGTTAACCAATTGATTTTTTTCGCGATAGCATTACTTGAAGACTAGTTTAAGATATTAATTTTCGTACGATGAAATTCAGGAATGTTTCATTCTTCTTAGAGAAAACTTTTTCATCTTAGGTTCAAAATTAATCTGGTTAACTTTGATGATGATGTGTGTATCAGTTACTATAAGATTGTTCTAATTCATTAATCAGTAAATTTGAAACTTAGGTATCAATTAGGTTAATTAATTACTCAGATTTTTTTTGCCATAAGTTAACTGAAACATCATTGCTTCAAACAGAGGATAAATGTGACATTGTCAAAAAAAAGCTCTAGTTAACCTTGAATGGATTATTTATTCTAACTTATAGGGGGAGGACTTAATTGTGTATATCATGTCATTAATACCGATTCAGCTCCAAGTTATTGATTCAGTCACGAGTCATGATCATGACCTTTTACTCAATCCCCAACAAACATAGAAGAAAGTAGAAATAGCTTAACTGCAACATAATTAATGCTATCACTGCGTTCTACCTTACACATTGAAGGCTAATAGCTCCTTCGTATGTAAAGTAAGTGGAATCCTTAGTTGTTGTTGTTGTCTTTTGTGCTTCCACATAAAAAGGATGAGCGACCTGATCCTTAGGACCATCGACCCGATACGGTGTGTAATTATGCGTATATGGTCCCCTATCATGTGAGCGTGTATCAAATAATTTTACTAGTATTCGTGTCACATAGTTATCATACCACCCAACCCATCACATCATTCATCTTGATCAACATGTGCTTCCACTGTCAGATCTCCATCATGTTAATTAACAAAACACATTCTGTTTGATGTTTTGTTACTGCTTGATTTTCCAAATGATTGCTAATTAGGACTTGATGGATGTTGGGATTTCCATTTTCAGAAAGACAACAACAACAACAAGGAAGAGCAATGGCAGCATGAAGCGCCAGAGGAGGTGTCTGTAGAGCATTTTCCCGCAGAGAGTTCTCCAGATATTACATATGAAGGGAGTGCCACGTCAACACCAGTGACTGAAGATAGAAGCCATGCTATGGCCTTTGCAGCAGCAACTGCGGCCGCCGCCGAAGCGGCGGTGGCAGCTGCTCAAGCAGCTGCTAAAGTTGTGAGATTGGCAGGTTATGGACGCCAATCCACGGAGGAAAGAGCTGCAATACTCATTCAATCATACTACAGAGGTTACCTTGTATGTCCTTTTTTGACTTTCTCTTAGAAAACAAGTAATTATTTCTTGTCTCCTTTGGGTGAAGTTGTTGTTAATTGTTTAATATCACAGCGCAGCATGTCAGTTCATTGGCTTGGTATGGACCATAGATATGCCACCCACTCCCATAGTTTTACAGTTACTTGTATTTATAATATATGAATGACACTTGCAGTACAATATGATCGCCTTCCTCTGCTAACATTGAAGTTCACGTTGATTTATAATTTATAAATGGTGAACTTATAGGGATATTAATTGAATTCAGTGTACTGAGTAGCAGAAAAATAAACAGAAAACAAAATTAGATTGGGATGATAAAGGTGGTTATCTGCGAGTACAATATTTATGAATTCTTGTTAGTAACTAGATCATTAGAAATTCTTGCGTGACTACATACTTATATTATAAGCTTAGAATGTTATTAACTACTAACTATTACGATAAATTCAGCACAGAACTATTCCGTTAATCACTGTGTAAGCTTTTGATTGATTTTATCTATGCTTGTGCAGATTATATCCTAGATCATTGCCCTAAAGAACGAACAAGTAAATAACTTAATTACTCATTTAGTTTTTTGAGATTACCCATACATCCATCATAACTTGTACGCATAACTCAAGTCATCATTTATTTTTTCAACTAACATTAGTATCGTTGCTTCTAGCCTGTCCATGGCCCTTGCAGAACATTGTAAATGTGTTAGTTAAGAGTGCCATACCAGTATTCTTAAATGCTCTGAATCCATTCTATCCCATTTAAGTTTATTAATTATGACTTTAAGTAATTGTCAACCAAGTAAGGTGAGTTTGATTTAGTATTGGGTGGGTGTTGAATTCTGCAGGCTCGACGTGCATTGCGTGCTTTGAAGGGATTGGTGAGGCTGCAAGCGCTGGTGAGGGGACATAATGTGAGAAAGCAAGCGCAGATGACAATGCGATGCATGCATGCATTAGTCCGAGTACAGGCAAGAGTAAGAGCTCGCAGGCTCCAGTTGACTGAAGAGAAGTTTCAGAGAAAAGTTGAGGAACAAGTCCTAAGAGAACTAGAGGAACAAGAACAACCTAAGCTGCTTTTGAGCCCCATCAAAATGTTAGACATGGATTCTTGGGACAGTAGGCGCCAAAGTAGCCAACAGATTAAGGAAAGTGATTTAAGGAAACATGAAGCTGCAATGAAGAGGGAGAGAGCTCTTGCTTACGCTTTCAACTGCCAGGTATACATTTTTGTCCTTCCAAGAGAGAAGAGAACCCACATGCTTCAAAATTATGAAGCAGTCTAGGATATGTACTTTTGTTTAATCTTTAAGGAACATGTATCTAAGTTTTTCAATGATTTACCATGATGTCTTCACAATGTAATAAATCCATGAGTGGTCGTTAATTCATAATCCTATATCCATTTTCACTGTTGATTATTTTGTATGCAGCAACAGAAGCAATACATGAACATAGACCCAAATGGTGATGATATTGGAAGCTATACCAATGAACGTGAAAGGGCCCAAATGGATTGGAACTGGTTGGAACGTTGGATGTTATCACAATCACACAACTCGAGGCACTTTGGGCCACGGGAGAACCTTTATAGGACTCTGGCTACTACTACTTCAACCACCGATGACATGTCCGAAGAGAAAACAGTTGAAATGGACATGGCTGCAACTCTGGACTCAGCTCATGCTAACATGGGCCTCATCCACCACGAATCTTTTGACACAAGCCCATTATCCAATAGGTACCACCAGCGCCACCACAGTGCAGGTGTACCTAGCTACATGGCCCCAACCCAGTCTGCAAAGGCCAAGGCTCGGAGTCAAGGCCCGTTTAAGCATAAGGGTTCACCTGGGCCTCACTGGAACTCGTCCACGAGGAGAAGTTCTGCTATGGGTCTGGGCTGTGACTCATCTAGCTCTGTTGGGCCCACTACAGCTCATGTGTTCCCAAGAAGTCCAAGCCCAAAAATTAATGAGATTCGCCTCCAATCTAGACGGATTTCAGGTGGCAGCCCGGATAATATTCACATTGAGGATTGGGCCCTTCCTCTTGGAAACAATGGTTGGGCTTGACTTTATTAATTAATTTATTTTTCTAAATATCTTAATAATAGCGTGTTTTGTATGGTCTGAACTTTGGTCGTTGACATGCAATGGAGTTTAATATGTCGTGTTGTTGTCGTGTCATGAACAATATCTGAGATTTGTATAATCCCTCGTCCTCAAGCACACCCAAAAAGTGAGATTGTAATTTCTAGGAACCCCATTTTATGTCAAGAAAATGTTTGAATTTTGTCTTTTAAAGGAAATTAATATTTGCACGAGTGTTTCTTTTTCATTGAAAAATGTACGTTTTTTATTTGTTGTGTTGAATACCACCATAATGTCGCTTCATAAGACCATGGTATTAAGCATCATAGTGTGAATGAAAACCAAAATAGTTGTCTGGTAGAAACTAGAATGTCTCTTAAATAAAACACCTTTGTTCTCACCTTCCTATTTTTTTTATCTATTATTCCCAATCACTAGGTAAAGAATAATTTTTGTACTCACCTCACACCGCGGTGCATGTTTTTTTATCTTATCTAATTGTAAGGGGATATGAAACTTATGTTTTGTCGGAAAAGTTAGATATGAAGTTTATCTTCTGTCAGAAAATTTACTAGATAAGAGAACGAAGATTGAATAGATGAAATATATTAAATTATAAGTAATTAACTAACATAGACGTTATGATATCGTAAATAAGATTTGATATAAATAGTAATAATAAAATATGCATATTTTTATTGATTGAACAATAAATACTATATATAATATAATATTATGTAATTATTATTACAATATAACACCTTTATTACAAATACTAAAAAATAAAAAACTTAAAATTTAACTTCTTGAAATAGCACAAGATCATAATGATGAAATGAAATAAACACATTTAATTAAAACCAATTCTACAATATAAACATTACTATATTCTAACTACTTGCCCTTCTCAGATCTTACGTTTTGATGATAGAGTTCTCATATCTTAAGCGAGAATTGAAAGAGTCAGAAAAACAAAAATTAAAAATAAGCTTAAAATGAAAACCAATTAAAACATACGTATAATTACATTATTAGCATAATTTTAGATTGTGATTAGATATTTGAGGAAAAAGAAAAAGGGAAAAATCTTTGGTCGTTATGGGTTTTGGCGCTTTTTATGGATCTGACGCATCGTACGTTATCTCTTTCCAAATCTAAGTTGCACGTCATGTGAAGTGTGAAGTGTGTAGTGTTCAGAGCCTCTTTTTGTTCTGTTCTCAGCCACTTTCCTTTTTGGTTCACGATCCCTTCCCTCCTGCATCAGACTTCTCTTCTCATGGACTCTCTGCAACTCCATCCTCTTCTACTTCTGCATCCACGCGCATCATCTCCATCAATAAGGCAACTTCGTTTCCCTTCTCCGTTAATACGAAATTCTAGAAATGTCAACTTCCGATTGTTTTCTGCTCATGCTGGTGGCACTGCCTCACAAGACGGACCCTCCGCTTTCGATGAGCAAATCATCTCTTACCCCAAAGACGATAGGGGTCTCGTGATGGCCAGAGAAACCGACGATTTTGGCTATCTCGTTGGCTTTCGCCTGATTCCTGAGTCTGGTTTGATACCTTTCTTTCTTTCATTACTTTTTCATTTCCATTTAAAAAAAAGTATTTTTTTTTACTCATATTTTCATTTTCATTTTCATGTATGCGAAAATCACTCTGGTATTGTACTAATTCCGTTAAGTTAGTTAAATTCCTCTGTTTTTTTTTTTTTTTTTTGGATTGAAAGTATGGTGTATTAATGTTATGTTACGATGAATAGTGTTGCATCAATAAAGTTTTATTTAGAGGGTGTTATTTTTTGGTCTTGAAGAGTTGTTGAATGTGTCACAGGTCTTGAAGAGTTGATGAGTGTACCACAAGCAATACCAGAGGAAGATTCTAGCAGCGATGAGGTAGTAAAACTTGGGATTAAGAATACAGATGAAGAGAAAGTTGAGACTAGAGTGTCCCACAACATTGTTTTTGTGACTTCTGAAGCTGCGCCATATTCCAAGACCGGTGGTCTTGCTGATGTTTGCGGCTCTTTGCCAATAGCTCTGGCGGCTCGCGGGCACCGTGTGATGGTTGTCACGCCCAGATACATTCATGGTACTTCTGAGGATGCTAAGTTTGCTGGGGCAGTTGATCTGGAACGAAGCACCAAAGTTTTGTGCTTTGGAGGTGTTCAAGAAGTTGGCTTTTTCCATGAGTATAGGGAAGGGGTTGATTGGGTATGAAGTTTAGAATTTTTGGCTTTTGTTACTATTGAGTTGTCCAAAATCATTTGATTTCTTACATCATAGGATTACTTTGTTTCTTAGAGGATGACGCTTGGTGCTGCTACCTTGTTGTTTCAGGTATTTGTGGACCACCCCTCGTTCCATAGACCAGGGAATCCGTATGGAGACAAGTTTGGGACTTTTGGGGATAATCAGGTTCATTCTTGTTAATTCTAGCTTTGATGCTAGAGTAGTATTATACATTCATGAATAATGATAAATTTCTTTCTCATTTCGTTTTACAGTTTCGGTTCACTTTACTTTCCCATGCAGCATGTGAAGCACCATTGGTGCTTCCATTGGGAGGGTTCACTTATGGAGAAAAATGTTTATTCCTTGCTAATGATTGGCATGCCAGCCTAGTTCCAGTGTATGCATACCTACCTTTATCCACCCTTTTACCAATCTCTCTCTCCTCCCCTCACTTTTCTCTTGCAAATGAAGAAATACAATGTGTATTTCCCCAAGCATATTATTCCTGTCGAAGTTTTTCTATATTAAAATAAAAGAGTAAATACACATGCCTTATTAAAGACTATCTTTTTTTCCAACGGCTTCCCTAAAGTCAAGCAATTTGTTCTTTATTTTGGAAACATCACTCTTTCCCTTTCTATAATTAGATGAATTATGCTCTCCTCTCATCATAGATGCTTCAATTGCACTACATTCTAGAAATTAAGATTTGTCATACTTTGAACCATTCAGTTGCAATGTAAACAAACTTCTTAGGGACAATTTTTACCTCTGAGATTCTCAGCATCCTCAAAAACGATTATAGGAATGTTTAAAACTTCATTTCATCTTATAGCAGTAAGAGTTTTCGTAATTAGCTGTCTGTGCCACTGAAAAAGTTGAATAGAAAAGAAAATGTCCTTAGAAGACTTGTTCATAGTTAATCACAGTCACTAAGAAGCATGTTTATATTAAAATGAACTAAAGTGTAGGTTATTTTGTCACTCAAGGGGGAAAAGTATAAATTTTAGAATTAGGTGAGTGGGCAATGTAGTTTAAGCAACTCTTAGGAGGTGAGTGTAATTTGTCAATTTAATTATAACTAGGATTCATTATGGCATGTGGGTTTCATATTTTAAAGTTTCCTTTTAAGCTTGTTGTGATTTGTCTAAGATGATATTATTTGTCTCACTGAGGATGAGAGTAGTACTTGACTGTGGTGCAGACTTTTGGCAGCGAAGTATCGTCCACATGGGGTATATAAGGATGGGCGCAGTATATTAGTGATACATAATATAGCTCATCAGGTAAGTTGTTTCATTTTATTTTATTTTGTTAGAGATATTACTAAGAGCAGCACTTCTCTGTTTCTTAAATGACATTTCAAGCATCAACAACTACAAAACAAGGGTCTCCATAAGTTCTATTTTATACTTTCCATCCAGACTGCCTCAGCTTGTCTGCCTCTTATTAGTCCTCCATTAAGTCACATTCTAGAAATTAGACACAGAGATCCTGAAAGGCCTAAAATAAAAATTTCATTGTTAGAAACTGAAATTATTACTTTTACCTTGGTGAGAGGATTTTATTTATATGTAAAAGACAATTGTATTGGTTGTTGTCACTTTGAAATGAATGGTCTGAACATGATTGTGGCTGTGCATGCATATCAAAGATGCTAATTTGTGTAGTGAACCGTCTTAGAAAATAATGTAGTCTATAATGCTACAAATAGGGTCCATAATGCTTTGCCAAATATAATGTATATTCATATTAATTCAAGAAGTTTGTAACATAATGTTTAGTCATTTTATATCAGCAAAGAAGCTAATGATATTATATGTTAGGGAGTAGAACCTGCAATTACATATAGTAATTTGGGGCTACCCCCAGAATGGTATGGAGCACTGGGATGGGTGTTTCCTACGTGGGCAAGGACGCATGCTCTTGACACAGGTGAAGCTGTCAACTTTTTAAAAGGTGCCGTTGTTACAGCTGACCGGATTGTGACAGTAAGCAAGGTCCTAATACTGCAACTACATAATCTGCTTCCTTATGTTTTATCGTTTCAAATATTTGGTATTTCTTTGTCACCCAGAAGTTAAAACCTTATACCACTATGGTATCGTAACAAATTAGCAATATTGTAGAAGACAAGTGTGTTGTATTTACTATGTAATGATATGTAATGCATAAAGATCTCCCTCTCTTTTCCAGGGCTATTCCTGGGAGATAACAACTAGTGAAGGTGGAAATGGTCTACATGATTTGTTAAGTAGTCGAAAAAGTGTTCTCGATGGTATGTTTTTAACTTTTTTATATTTTCATTCTTATAGCATACATTTGAAGCTCATCCTATGAAAGATTTATTTATGACTGAAATTTTAGAGTTGGTAACATGTGGTTTATACTCCTAAAGCAACACTAATTCTTTGAGAAAGTTAAACCCAAGGTTGGGCCAAATAATTATCTTCCGTGCAAATTTTTATCTCCTATGAAGTTTCAGATTATATATTTTATAGATTAACCTTGATGTTATTCGACATTGAAGTTTGACTCTCATAAAAGTAGCTTTATTTCAATGTCTTAAAGAAACTAATCAACATGATGATTAAGAAATTTTGCTATTCTTGTTAAACAGGAACCTTCTTCTCAATTTAACAAGCAATGCATCTCTTAGTGTTTTTTTCTTTTTCTCTTTTGTGAATCAAATACTGCTTGGAACCTCAAAGCAGTATTTCATGTTTACTTGATTTGATGGCAAATGACTAGTATCACAAATTCGAGGCACTAATGTGACTAGAAGTCTTCTATTGAATTTATTAGAAGACTCTTATATCTGTATATCTAATTGCAAGGTGTTCTTTTTCTCATAAAAAATGCATAGAATCCTGGCCAACTTTCAATTTCTGCAATATTACACCTCAGTATTGATTAACTATCTTTTGTAATAGTGACTAATTTTAATAGACATTGGTATTTATCTACACACCAAAATTAATATGATGGTATCATTGGCGTTAGGATCATTCAAGCGTAACACCATGTTTATTGTTTGGAAGGAGAGAGAAAATAGAGAAGAACGAAAACTTCTAAAATTTGAAAAATTCTACAGTTTAATTGAAGTAAAAATGGAAAGAAAACTCGAGAAGCAATTTTAAAAATTTTATATCCTTTATTTTCATCCTCTCATCCTAACATAGGGTAAGTGCGGCATTGGTGACAAATGATTAACATAAAATAGACAAATTGAGGAGGGGCCTATCTACCAAAGGGGGGAAAGGCCACAGGTAAGGAGGGTTCAATTCGTTTTCCGTTTTGCTTTTCCATCAATCTGTATTGTTCAGATAACTTCTTGGAAGTCAATTAGGTAATGCATTTGAAGAAAATGCTAAAGATGCTTTGGACTTGTCAAAGTTGAATTTTGGTTTATTTGTTTGGCAATCTTGTCTTGATTTGTGCCATAGAATCTGTTGTAGTGATACTGGCCTGTATTTTGAATAGGAAATTGTTGAAAGTTGCTCTAATTTATTGTCCGAATTATATCCCAATTTGGTTTCACAAATTCATTAATTTAGTAGCAAAGGAATTGTTATTTTCCTAAACACCACAAAGTCCAGAAGCTTCTTTTGTCATTATTTTATTTTTCTCATGATGTTCCTAATGCTTTCAGCTGTACAAGTAGTTCTGAGTCAATGTATATGAATTTGAAAGCAAAACAAAACTATATTTCCTTACTGAATGATGTGCCTTGATGCTCAAACTCATAACAATTTTCTTAGGGATCACAAATGGAATTGATGTCACTGAATGGGATCCGTCATGTGATAAACATATTGCTTTCAACTACTCAGTTGATGACCTGTCCGGGAAGGTTTTACATTTTCCCTTTGTCTCACTTCCTTTGTATCTTATTAGCTGAAATTGTCTTATCGTAATTATTTCTAATGTACAGGCCAAATGCAAGATTGCGTTGCAGGAGGAATTGGGTCTTCCAGTGAGGCCTGATTGTCCATTGGTAAGTTTGTTATCTTCCATGCAAAATTCTTGCACACTCCTTCTGGTATTGACTATTGCTGAAATTGTAGATTGGGTTCATTGGAAGACTGGACTACCAGAAAGGTATTGACTTGATCCGCTTGGCAATGCCAGAGCTCATGGAAGCTGATGTTCAGTTTGTAAGTTATTTTGAATATCTGTTCTATAAACACATGTGGCAAATAATGAAATCCATGGAGTGATGGTATCTAAATGTAGGCTGTTTATTGTAGAGTATAACATATATCTTGAGACTTTGCAGAATATACCAACGTAAGTTTTAAACATCTTGATACTTATCATAAAAAGAAATCAGGCGATTGATCATTTTTCAAATGCAACCTCCTAGTATGAATAATTTCATTTGAGATTAATTGAGGCCCCTTGAATTCTAATTGGTAGATGTAATTATAACTTGTGATTTCTGAGGAATGTGTTGTATGCTTGTGACCCTCCTATATGGTTGACAGTCTAGTTATTTTTCGCAGGTGATGCTTGGTTCAGGAAACCCTATATATGAAGACTGGATGAGAGCAGCAGAGTCAGCTTACAGAGATAAATTTCGGGGTTGGGTGGGATTTAATGTTCCAATATCTCATAAAATAACGGCAGGGTAATCCAAAATTTTATAGGAAAATTTCAGGTCATTAAAAATTTTCCATACTGAATCGACATCAATTATGCTTCTTACTATATTTCTGGTTTGTCAGCTGTGATATATTGTTAATGCCATCTGCATTCGAGCCCTGTGGACTGAATCAGTTGTATGCAATGAGATATGGAACTATACCCGTGGTTCATGAAACTGGGGGCCTTAGAGTAAGTCAAGAAAATATAAGAAATTGACTAGTTCTGCATGATTTCTTTGCATTAATGCCTTTCTTTTTATTCAGGATACCGTCCATAATTTTAATCCATATACTGAAGAGAGCAAAGCTGAAAGCACTGGGTATGTTGTCTGAGCTTTTATTTTTTTATTCTTCAAATTGTCATATTTTCTTAATAAACCTAGCATGTCTGGTCCAAGTGAAACTAACACAGTTATATCATAATAAAAAAAATAGAACGTGTATGATAAGTATGGCTCTTATTCAAATTTCTTGTTGTGAATCAGGGCAGTTAGAGATTTCCTATTGCTGATTACTAAGTATAATACAGTGATTAGAAACAATTTAAATTTGTAAACAATGCAAGTCTAATACAGTGACCACATAATCTTTCATAAGCCTAGACGTGACTGCATGTAACTTGTATAAATTTACACTGTACGAACCGATTAGGTGGTCACATCCATCAACTGGAATTGTTATAGGAAAAAAATAATATCTAAGTAAACAAAAGCAGGGCCGTTTATTCGAACTTAGTTTTCTACAAGTATAAACTAATAGTTAGCTTTTACAATATCTATTGATTTGATTCCTGCTTTTTCTCTGTGACACTGTCAAAGGTAATATAACAATCTCAGGACTCAACCAATACAAAATAATATGCTCATTATATATTGTTTGACATTATTTTGAACTTCACTGACAGGTGGACATTTTCTCCACTAACAAAGGAGAGCATGTTAGCGGTAAGCTTGATTTCCTGTCGATTCAAATTATTTTTTTTATATTGAGCATACTTTGGCAGCGTCTTAATATTTTAATCTAGATTTTCTATATAATGTCTTTTGCAAATTGATATGGAGACTGGAGTTGTCTTTTGCCTTGTTGATTATCAAAAGTTTGTGTTGAGAAGAGAGGAAGAGATACATGAGATGAATTCTGTGTATTTGAATTACGCAGCAAAGCATATTCTTATATTAGGAGTCATTAATACAAGGGTAATCACACATAATTACAAAAATATACAGTTACTCCAACTAGCATAAATACATAACATATAATCTGTCCTATTTACATAATTACTGTAGTTACAGTATTTTTAAGTGTTCGTAGTTGTGAGAGTTTTCATTGTCTTCTTTTTCCTGTTATGTATCGGGGAAGGGGCCATCTTGAGATGGAAGCTATAGACTAATATATATGGATAATCATTATTTCTATTATAACCTATATATACTTGTCTGAGCTAATTGGGGTGCTACCCTCGGTCTACTTACAATCATGGCATTCTTGGTCTAGTTTACTATAGCTGATGAAATGGTTCTTGGTAGGGATCGTTAGTCTCTAATTGGCATTGCTATCATTGTGTTGGCTTTCTGAATCATGAGTCGGCCTCTAGATGTTAAAAACAGTCATATCAAGTACTAAAACATCAAGGAATCTGTACCAATCTCATCCAACAGTCCATATGGTCTATTGTGGACATGTTGGAATGCGGAACTATTTGCTAACTTTTCTCATTTTTGTGATGTTCTGACAATAGTGTTTCTCCTCTTTTGTCACCATGATGTTAACTATTTTACTAATTTTGACAGGCTCTAAGATATGCCACTCAGACATATAATGAACACAAGTCTACTTGGGAGGGATTGATGATAAGAGGCATGAAAAAAGATTACACATGGGTAAATGCTGCTACTCAATACGAGCAAATCATTGAGTGGGCATTCATCGACCCTCCCTATTGCTGAAAGCTGAAATGAAGTTTGCATAAATGATCCACGCAAGATTTTCTTTCAGTACCAGGCTACTTAGGAGGATTTTCAACATGCTAATAATTAAGTCTTAGTGATAGATTTTTTTTAGGGAGGCAGATATCTCACTCGTCTTGAACTGTACTCTTTTGATGATATGATAGGGTACATAAACTCAGCTAGGCAATTCTCGACGAATTTTTTTTACACAGATTGAAATTCCAATTTGTAACCATGCCGATGTTTAGTGCTGATAAAAGTTTTTCACCTAATTGCTTTTGTACTGGAAAAGGTTTGGAATTTATACCATGTGAGAATGTGCTATTGGTGATAAGTGTGACAAATTACGAGAGCTGTGCTATTGCGAGTGACCGACATGATTTGTAAGATGCGTCAATCTTTGTCTTGTGCATGCATCTATTTGGTAACCAGAAGCTGACCCACTTTGCGATAGAATTGTTTAGGCAACTCACTGGTGTTCTGCAACCTACTCATTTTTGGAATACTTTGTCTAATTCATTTGGCAATTAACTCATCTATATTCGATCCAAAGGAAAAAGAAAAAAACTGTGGAGCTCGGTTTGAACATGATGTCAACCTAGTCATTTAGCTCCTTTATTTTTATCCAAGATGAAACTTTTCATTTATATTTATATTTCGACCTATATAAAGATATTGAATGAATATGATTCCATTGACAACATGTATATATTGAGGCTGTGGAGGAAAACTTCAAACCTAGATTTCATTATGCTAAAACACATTCTTCAAGTCATATAACTGGTTTAAAGGAACGAAACAAGTTTATGTTTTGTTATTTATGTTTTTATGTAATTTATGATACATAATAAAACAGGTTTATGTTTTGTAAAATGTAAAGGTAACTCTCATGCCATAACTTGTCGGTGCTATATTATAAAATTAATATCATGAACTTGCTTTCAAAATCAATGAATAGATGAAAATGAAAGAGGAAATTCAATAGTGCCCAGATTTATTACGATGGAGAAATTAGAAAACGAAATCTTACTGTACTGCTACATCATGTATTTACCTCCACTGCTATACTGCTCTCAAACCATATGCATACATTACATCTATATTACTTCATTTGATTTCGAAATTTCACTGTATGGAATATATATATATATATATATATATATATATATATATATATAACCCTAAACCTTAAAAATATATTATTAGTTAAAACTGTTTTGCTGATATAGTCGGTTTAATATAAATTTAATCATCAGTACATATCTTAGGTCAATATTAATAAGGTATATATAATGAAAAGGAAGTGTTTATTAGTATAATATATATAAATACGTTTTGTATATAATAATATGTAGTTAAAAATAGGGTTAAGCTTACTTGGTTAAAAATATACTATGTCCTAATTCTAACCTTAAGAATTAGTGTGAAAAAGGTAAGGAAAATAATGAAAACGTACATGATTTTATCCACTGTTCAATTGCATATTGATAATTTTAGATCAATAGGTGTTTAAAATTGATTCAATCTAACAAAATAATTAAAATTTGATTTTAAAAGTTTAAAATTGATCAAAATCAATTTTTTAGATTTATTTTTTCATAAACTGAATAGTTTTGTTAGAATTTGATTTGAAATCAATAAATATAATACTATATATTGGAAATTAATCAACAATTAGTAAATATATATTAGTATTATTCTTATATAATTTAATCATGTTATACATATAATACATTTATACATGACAAAAATCTGTATTAAAGTTTTTATATATGAGATTAGGTAATTTATTCATAAATATGGGAAGAGAAATTTAAAATTATGAATATGGAAATAATTATATAAAAAATAAATTCCAGTATATTTATTTATTTGATAAATTTTTTATAATATATTTTTTAAATGTTTAATCATTTTTAAATAAAAAGGTAACACTGAATTATAAAACATTATTTTGGTTGAATTATTATAAAATAGTAAATTAATAGGAGGTTTTAAAATAATTATTATAAAAAGAAAAACAAACTTGATTTTCAGAAAATGAATTTAATGATAATGTAAATTGATGTTGAGAAATTGGTGTATGAGGTATTTTCTGAAATTGGAAAAGGAATGCATGATAATTTAGAAAAGTGGAATGATTGATGGTAAAAGATTTTTGAAGAGGGGTTGAAGATAGTATATATAAAATAAAAAAGGTGTGAAAAAAAGAAAGCGTAGAAAAGAGAAAGAAAATCAGAGAAGAGAAGAGAGGAGAGGAGAAGTTGGTAATTTAGAGGTTCGGAGAAGGACAGTTCGGTTAGCGGTGTGGTTGGGGGCGGTGCTCAGCCAATCCCATCGCATCGCATCGCCACGCCTGGCCTCGCCACCCTTTCATTTTCATCAATCAAGACTCCTCATTTATAGTAACCTCCATGCCCAAACCAAAACCCTAATTTATCAATAAATTTTCATTCATATTCATATTCATATTCATTCCATTCCAATGCTATAAAAGAAAAAGAACTCTTAGATTCAACCAGGTTCAGAAGATTGTCATGATTTCGAATCCGGAATTGATCCACTATGCCTGCATTGCCCGATCGGAGACCATCCTGGCCCAGCACCAGAGCGAGAAGGAGCCCAACATGGAAGCCCTAGCGGCCCGATGCGTGGCCCAAGCCCCGCCCAACCACTCCCTCTTCACCCACACCGTCAACAGCCGCACCTACACCTTCCTCATCGACCCTCCCTTCGTTTTCTTCGCCATCTCCCACCACACGCTCCTCAAATCCCAAACCCTACCCTTCCTCCACCGCATCCGATCCTCCTTCCGCCAAACCCTACCCTCCTCCGCCCACGCCCACCACTTCACCCCTCTCTCGTTTCAGCCCCAATTTCATTCCATCTTCACCGACGCCCTCCACTTCGATTCCAAAGACCGCAGCCTCAGATCGCTACCCCCCCTCAACCCTCCCCCTCCGGGCCTCAAGAAGAAGAAGAGACCCAGCGACGCCCCCGCCACGCTCGACGTCTCTGACGACGTCGCTTGCCTCTCCCCCCTCAAGCCCCAGCCCCAGCCCCTGCCCCTCGACCGTCACTCCAAGGCCAAACACGTCTGGAAGAAACACGTCTGGGTCCTCCTCCTCCTTGATTTGTTCGTCTGCGCCGTCCTTTTCGTCATCTGGTTGTGGGTCTGCAGCGGCTTCAAGTGCATGACCAATTGATCCCACTTTTCACCTCTCGAAAAAAAATAAAATAAAAAAAAGGTTCCGTTTCTTGTTCTCGGCTTCGGTTTTTTTGTCCCTTCTCTAAGGGATTCTTAGCTTCTTGTTTTTTTTTTTTTATTTATTTTATTCACACTTGACAAAGTTGCAGACTGCAGGCATAAGCATGCATGCATAGTTATGTATATCTATGTAACTGGGGGTTCTGTTTGTTTCTTTACTTTTTTTTCCACTTTCCGTTGGGAATTTCCTTCTTTTTCTTAATGGAAATTGCATATCAATTATGAAGATCTTCTTAACTGTCTTCCTGCCATGTTCAATTGTGCAAAATCACATATTTCTGGTGTTAGCTGTTATATACTTTTTACTTGTTTAATATTGTTGTTACTTAGTTTCATATTTTATGGTTTCATATTTTATGATGCTGCAAATTGGATAGATGTGATTGTTTTATTATGATATGAAGGATGAAAATCTGTTTTAGAAATTGCAGAAGATTGTGCTAGTTTTTTTAATTTATTTCCATTTTAATCAAATGAAAATCTCTTGTATCCCATCAATATAGGAATCTATCATTGCCTCACTTCAGTTGTCAGAAGGTTAATTACCCGGCAAGATCAGTTCTGTGATTTCTAAAAAGGTTATCGGTTAAATTTGGTTGGGATGGTATTCACCAAGTATAAATTGTACAAATCTTTAGGGCTTATGTTAGGTTTGATTGATCATTTCAAGTACATGTTAGGATAGGATGGGGATTTCGAAACGTAGCTTTCATACCATATTGTCAAATACAGTATCAACTTTCATACCTTATAGTCAGATATAGCAGCGAATAGAGAATTCTTTCTGGTATAAAAACTTGAAGTCTGAGCTTTAGCTTTTCCTCGACCAACCCAAATAAGATGAGGAAAAAAAAGTTAGCATGACAATTTCTGTGCTCGATCATTGATGTGGTCACCTATGGACGTCTTTTAGGCAGTGTTTTACATTGGTCCATGATCAATAAACGGTTCGGTTTCAGGGTGTCATCACATGGGCATTCAACAGGTTGCAAGGTGCAGGTGCAAGAGTTTGGTTAAATTACTAATTATATAACAAATTCTTAAGAAAACAAAAAAATATTCCAATTATTGGCAAGGTGACACCCTGCCTTTAGATCTAAGGAATATTAAATATTACTAGATGAGGCATAACATAACAGTTTAAAATATCTTATTGATATTTGTAATAGTGTGTAAATATATGACATCAATATCTAATATCAATTAAATTCATACATCCTGGTTACCATTTTTTTTCTTTTCTGTTCAAACATAACATCATTTGTTGAGATAATTAAATTTATTATGACTTTTGAATTTGACAGATAATTTGAATTCTATACCTTTATATTGTGTATAGAAGAAGATGTTCTTAATAAAGAAAAACTCGAACATTACCTATAATAGATAACAGTGTAGATATTATTCTCCAATTTGAAATTTTATAGTGGTAATCTCAAAAACACCCACAATAAAGTATTATATGTGATTTTGTTTGAATTTAAAATATTTTGTGATGAAATATGATATTCAAATAATAAATTTAAGAAAAAGAATCAAATTTTAAAAATTTATAAAAATATTTTAGTTATTTAAAATTGTAGAAATTTAAATTATATAAAAACAAGAATTTAAAATTTTACATATTTTCTATGATCTTGCATCTTTGTCTATTTTTACCTATTTGTATATTCTTTCTCCTCTCAATGTATTTCTTTTCTGTTACTTTTATCTCTTATCTCCTTTTCCCCTTTTATTTTTCATTTGTCTCATGTCTCTCTTCTATACCTGGTTTTCCTTGATTCTCTCTTATTAAATATTTAAAAATTAATCAATCTTTATTTTTTATAGAATTTAATGTTATAATTTTAATTTATATATATATATATATAGATATTTAATATTTAATTTTGTTGCATATAATAAAATTTAAATTACTGTATGCAAACTTATAATTTAAAATTTTAAAAATTTAAATAGATTTGTCCAATAAAGAATTGAATATTAATTTTATTCATAAATATCATATTAATTACATTTTTACTGTCTTTATTTGTAAGAATCAATTTTTTAAAAATAAGAAAATAAAATATGCTTTTAGAGAGAAAACAAAATATGCCTCAAGACGAATATTAACTTTCAATTATGAATCAAGAATAGTATGTAACGAGATTTGGTTTTCTTGTGTCTTTTGTTTGTTGATGGAAAATAGGTTGGGGAAAAATGTGATTGTGTTTGTTTATGAGGAATTTAAAAGGATTTTCATATATCTACTTAATTTTTACAAGTACGTTAAAAAAATTGTAACTACGATTATTTTAAAATATATTCAAATTTCACAGTATAGTTTGCTAACACTTTTTTTTCTAATGAAGGAATAATATATTAACAAACAATAACTATAAATCTTAAATTACATTTAAGATATAATCTGACAATGTAATTCTTCTAAAAAAATAAATAAATATTTTTTAGGAAATCCCAATTTAAAATGCACAACAATAATTTGAATACGTAATTTGTAAGTATGGGTCGTGGGAAAAAAAACAGCAAAACTAATAATTGTGTTTCTCTATTCACTCACATTATTAAAGTTATAATTAAAATATATAAAGAAAAATATGTTTTTTAATTAAATGAAACAAATGTCAAATTTTAAAATGCATAAATGATACATTCTCTCATTTTGAAACTACATTTGAAGTATGAAACTTTCTTATAATTTTGACTTAAATGTTTCTATGTTATTGAAAAATTCGTTGGACAATACATGATATTACACATAATGAATTTGTTTTTACAAACTTAGATTATAAGAATATATTTTTTAACCCTAAAAAGCTTTCCTTAGCTTCAAATTTAACTTAAATTGAATTTGTAAAACTCAAATTATAGTTTAAACAAGTTGAATCTTATTATGTCTATTATCGTGGAAAATGTGATGGTTGTTTCGGAGAAGACAAAAAAATAATTATGGTCTTATATAACTGATTATTTGGAGGCATGTTTGATGCATTAATGAACATTTAATTGACTATTCTAAAAACTAATTGATTAAATGCATTAGAAAAGATTAGAAAATCAATTTTTATTTAAAATAATCAATTTTTTCTTCTAAAGTTCAAAATTAAAGGGTTTTATAAATTTTGTTAAAGTATTTATACATACATAAATATTAATATAATCATTGTATTAAGAAAACATTATTTTGATATACATGATTTATAATAATTAAAGTCACTAACAACATTTAAAATATGTTTATTAAGATGAAACGAGGTTTCTTATTTTTTAAACAGCATTGAAGGATATTATGTTGTGATAAGAAATTTTTATTAAGAATTTTTCAATTATAAAATATTAATTTTTCAAAAATTATAGAAAAAAAAAAGAAAAATAATTTTTTTATATCAAATATTAAGCAAGTAAAAAAATATAAATATGTATTTCTTTTATCATTAAAGTAAAATATGTATTAATTTCTTATAAGTGATATGGTATTGTAATACCACAAAACACAATTTTATATATACTAAGAAATTTAAATGAATTTTTCTATTAGAATTTTTTTAATTTTTTCTCTGTAAAAATCAATAGTAGTTAGAGATGATATAATAACTTATTTTATATAATTAAGGTTTCATAACAATTGATTTAAAATACATAATACTTTTTAAAAACAATTACTCAATGTTATATAATATGATAAAAAAAAAATATTAATTAGATCAATTAAACATTTAAAAAATTAAAATAGTTTGAGATGATTAAAAGTAAAAGTTCATAAAATAAGAGTGTTATATATATATATAAAGAAAGGATTAAATATTATTTTATTGAATTTGGTTCAATTTGGATGGAATATTTTAATTTTAAACTTATATCTTTACCGGTTTAACGATAGATCTAGTTTTAAAAAATAAATATAAAATTATTATTAATAAATAAAATTAATTTATTTTATATTATATTTTTTTCAATTCAAATAATTTTATTCATTTTTTTTTTCATTTATTTCTTTTTTTATTCTTTTGAATCAAAATATTAAGAACTAAATATTTTTCTATTATTTTATTTAATTTTTAAAAATATAATTTTAATTATTTTTATATTCAATATTTAATTATATTTTTTATTTTAATAATTATTTATACTTAGATATAATATTCAATAATATTTATTTATTATTATAAAATTAATAAAAATATATATTTTTTAAAGTTAAAAAATTAAATTAATCCTTTTAAAAATAATTTGTAAGAAAAATAATATTTAACCCAAATATTAAATTATTTCTTTCAAGAAGAAACTGTAAAATTTGGAGTTATTTTTGTTTTGGAAGTGGCAAGGTTTTAGTGGAGGACACATGTGCAGTGTATGTAGTGTGCACCCTTCCACATACAATACAGCAGAGACGTAGTACCCTTCTTCTTCTTTCTCCTTCTCGATCTCTCTCCACTTCTCCTTTTTTTCCCCATAAACTTTCTGCTTCAGATTTGCAAATAACACACACAACATTAGGAGGGAATCCAAATTCTGCGGCAGAATGGAGGACATGCCGTTGCCGGCGCTCTTCGAGCAAGCCCGCAAGATACACGCCGCCGCCACTGAGTCCGCCGCCGATCAGGTACGCTATTCTCATGCTCCTTTGTTCTGTTTTTGGTTTTGCTTATTTATTTGACATGCTTCATTTTTTGGGGTTCAGGAGGTTGTGAAGAAGGGATGCGAGGCCCTGCATAGGTGCGAGGACATGGTGAATAATCTAGGTTTGTTCTCTCCCAACGAGACCAAAGACGATATCAGCACCGCCAATCTCAAGTACATTCTGGTTCGTACTTCTTCTCATTATTCTCTCCCTAACCTAATTTTAATGCTTCCTTCCTTCCTTTGATTCTTCTTCTTCTTCTTCTCCTTTTATATGATTTAGTTTACGTATTTTAGGTTTTAATTCACGCGCTTGTTTTATATATTTAAGGAAAATCAATAGCAGCATGAACCTATCTAGGTCGTGTTTGGAAGAGTTAAGCAGGCTGTAGTGGTTTAGAGTTGTTTTTACTTCTTAGCGATAGAGCCTTCTGTTTGGTAGTATTTTGGCTAATAGAATGGATTTTCTGGGACCGTCCGAATCATATTCAGTTTTTCAAATTTCTAGAGTCGGAAAAATGATGTACATTGAGAGTGATTAAACAACCCATCATACGGCGTGGGTTGAGGTTGATTAACTTTATAATGCTCTTAGAGTGAAATACAACCTACTGAGCATGCTATATTGTAATTTCTCATAAAATAATAAACTACTACTATACTTTTTGTTTTCCCCTTGTCTTTCTGCATGAGGTTTACCGCGACATTTTTAAAGCTGTACCCAATCCATTATAAAGTATTGATTTGCAGTGCCCAAACTGTGCAGAAAGTAATTTCCAATGCACTATTCTTCATTGTGAACCATCCTACTCTACTGATCTAAACACATGTTAAAAGATATTTATGTGTTTAACTACAACTGATTTGTACTGAAAATCTGTTAACAACAGCATTCAAAATTGAAACTAACTTTTGTTGTGCCTCTATTTAAAATGTTTGTTTGAATGTTTTGGAATCTATATTACATTCTAGTATTAAAGACAGATGGTCATGCTTGGTATTCTGTCAGTTTAGTAATTTAGGACACTATTTACTCTCTGATGGAATTTAATTGCTTTTTTTTAACTGCATTTGATATTGAAAATATTTTTTTTTTTGCAAAAGCGCTCACTTACCCTGCTCAACCGCTATTCAACTTCTAGAAAGATTTAGTGTTGGATTTTCTAATGGAAAAAGTTTCATAATGGGAATGGTTGTTACACTGTTTGCTGCTGAGCTTTACATAAAAGGAATTTGCAACAATTAATACTGGCAAATTGGTTAGTATTTAGAAAGAAATCCAATCATCACTATGCATTTCTTCAATTGATTAGTTGAACCAAGTATAAGAATATGTATAAATGTGCTAAGGCTAGACAAATGCACAGCCCATGGGATATTTACTTCATCCGTTTTAACTTCTAACTAGTATAGATTGTTAAACATAACTGAGCTGTTAATATTGATAGCCTTTTACTATTTTATTAACTTCATGTCATAATTTCCTCAGGTGCCATTTTATCTTGCGGAGTTAATGGAAAAAATAGTTCAGGATGACAGGTTGCAGATTCTAAAGGCTTCCCAGGCAAAATTAAAGGTGAGAGAGGAGGTTCAGTAGAAAGGAAGCGCCTGCCTCTTTCATCAACAGCTAATTCAATATAACATGTATCATTCCTTGTTAAATTTTTGAAATATTTGTTTTAATCAAAGCTTAGTGAAGACATCCTTTTTCTGTAGGAATTTATCACATTTTGTGAAGCAATGGAGCTGGTCCCAAAAGAGGAGTTAGAATCTTATATTGAAGGAGCACCCAAAACTGTTGTGGATCAGAGGGCTAGGAAGGTATTATTTTTTCTACGTTTTTTTTGTATAAATTTTATAGCATGATTTTATTTAGAATTCAGGCGACATAAGTTTTGTATCCTGATGTGCAGATTGCTAGGTTCAAGCGTCAGAGAGCAGCAGAATCAAAGTTGTTGGAAATAAAAGAGCGAAAGGAACGGCGCAGGCGTTCTACTAAAGCAGCTGCCCTGTCCACCCCTGTTGAGGCAGGAGAGGAAGAATTATTGGATGATGATGGCGAAGAAGAAAGAGAGGTTTGCATCTGATCTACTATTTATTTATTCTGTTACTACTACTTTATTTGTGAGTTTATGCTACATGCCTGTATTGCGGAAAGTGTGTTTTAATGTAATTCGCTTACTTCGCACTAGGTAGGCTTAAAAAATTCTGTTTACTTCTTCTGACCACATATGTATTTAGCACTCAGTGGGTATATTTAAAAGATTTGGAGAAGTTCTTAAAAATTGGTTTCTGGGACCTGTATTGGTCTTTTATATGTACTTGACTCTGGTTTATGATTTAGGAAATGTTTCAAATGCATGAATGAATTTGTGTTTGTGTATTGCAATATTGTGATTGCTATAAAGTATGA
Organism: Macrotyloma uniflorum; assembly: GCA_016859785.1. Lineage (NCBI taxonomy): Eukaryota > Viridiplantae > Streptophyta > Magnoliopsida > Fabales > Fabaceae > Macrotyloma > Macrotyloma uniflorum. The sequence continues at coordinate 5,345,112 of BDMB01000001.1, forward strand.
ACTATATCTGCTCATGTGCATCATTAATTTTTTTTTTCAGGCTTGGACCACCACCATATCTTTGGCAATCTGTAAGGTTAGTTTGTACTTTTGTGACAGTTTCTGGTTGAAACTTCGATTTTCATTGTTCTCATGTTTATCTTGTACTATATCAATCTAGGCACTAGATCTGCTGGATATGTTGAAGAAAGAAGAAGAGATGCTTTCTGCCGTGAAGGATAGACAATCCAAGGTACTAAAATGTGTGGTGTGTGAAATACTTCTGAAGCACTGTTGTGTTTACTTATTCAGCTGTGAGCCTATTGCTACTATTTTACATTGATATTATTATTTGGAAAATATTTATTATTTTATGATATGTTGTTGAGTTAGTTAAAACTCGAAGAAATGTTATAAAGTAGCAAGTTTTGTTAACTTTATTAAGGTCTCATAGCATGTTTCTCAAACTTAATTCTAGAACTGAGGTCAAATGTAGCATATACAATTAAATATAATAGATTATATTTTAAATTGGAAGGGGAAATTGTACATTTTTGCTGACTTAGATTTGGTTTTATTTACTATTTCTTGTGATTTTGCCATGTTTTAGGATGGGGATGAGTTCTCTAGGGATGTTCTTGATGAACGTGCCAAGAAAGCAGAAGCTTGGCATCGTGATGCTGCACTTCGTGCACAGTACACTAAACCATCGCCACCAATAACATGTGCCACTTTTGCCCAAGATGTTCTAGAAGGAAGAGCAAAGGCTTCACAAGCACACGATCACAAGCACCAACCACTAATATTTGGACCAGCCAGCCTTGTGAATGGAAGCTTGACAACAGAGAGAGAAAGGATGGCAGCTCAGGTCTTCCAACCTAGTCATAGGTACGGATTATCCACTTTGACAATAAAATGCACATAGCCTGTCTTAGGGGTGTCTAAAGTGAGTCCATCGAACTCATATGGGTTTAATCACAGGTTGAACTAAAAATGAGTTAGTTCAACCGGCTCACTTTTTGGTGAGAAAAAATTTTACAACCCAGCTCGACCTATCACGGATTGATAGATTAAATAGGTTAAGTGGGTTGACTCATTTAAATAAGTCTTGTTTTTTACATTTTTTTAAATTAAAAAAAAGATCACGGGTCAACCAATCATCAATTCATTTCTAACCTGTTTAATCTGTACGTTAAGTGAGTTGGGTTTGTTTTGCCTTATCATAAAAAATTTGAAAATTTTTTCAACCCAATCAGCTCGCACCATTGGTTAGCCGGGTTAGCTCACAGGTCATAGCCCAAGTTAACACCTCTAGCCTGGTTAATGAAAGGCTTTGAAATGAAGAAATTATAAGTGTTTTAAATAGACAGATCATGCCTCGAAAAGAGATGAAATAAATTTTATTTCCTTGTAGTTTTCATTATTCTATTGCCTACGGTTGAGAGAAGTAACTGGGTAGAGTTGTACAAATCCTGTAGGAACAAGTTTTAAGCTAATGATACTTACACTCTGGTTACATTTTTTGAGATGCTAAGTTGAATATTTGTTTTGAAGGATGCCAACTATGAGCATTGAGGAAGCTGGGCTAAGAGAAATGGAAATAATGAATAAATGGCAAGAGAGAAATGTCAGACTCATGGAAGAAGCGAATTCATCTTGGCACAATGATAGGAAGTCAAAGCCCGGAGAAGATGATGAAGATGAAGATGACGATGCTGCACAAGAGAAAGCAAGGGCTTGGGATGACTGGAAGGATGATAATCCGCGAGGTGCAGGAAACAAGAAACTTACCCCTTGTGGGTAAACTGAGTTAAGATTTTATGTATTGAGAGTTAACGGGTTTAAACGAAATCTCGTAATTTGTTGTTGATATATTCGTAACTAGACTGTGTTAAGATTTTATGTATACCATGATTTCATTTGATTACATGTGCATATTCTAGGAGTGCAGGTAGGGTTTTACTCCATCATGCCCACTTTTGTTTTCGGTTGCATGCTCTTTCCCAAGAATATTTGTGGAAGCATGATTATTTTTCTTATCGAATTACTGAATACATTTTCATTATTCTAAATTTTCTCGAAACACAAACCCGAGAACAGATCCTTTGCAACCTATACAGCCCAATTTTTTCTCCGGCAGAAATGTTAACTATTGATCATATTCTCTCTTTAGTAATTACTACTGTAATAGCCAATCAATGGTTCAGATTTTGCAGCAATGTGGCTTCAGAATATTTTGGCTGCAGAGGATCAAGTTCAGAGAAATCCCTTGGGAGAATAATTTAACCCGTTCTTTCAGTTACACCTCAACTTTCACCTTTTAGAAACCCATTATCCAAAATTAGATCTCAATTCATTGAAGGTTTTTCAAGAAAATCCACTGTGAAGAGACTACAATGAAATTATTAATGCTATCTCTTGGTGTACATGTGTACGTGTGTATGCATTCCTCTATGAACGCGTACAAAGATTTGTGTATTTTGTTCAGTATGCATCAGGATTTATTAAAAGCAAGTTGCGTAAGATTATGGCAGTAGTTTTTTTTTTCACCAATCATATTTTAATCTTTGAAAAAACCTTAATCCATGTATGCCCAGAACTGGACTTTTTAACCTGTGGTGAATTCATTTCTACACAAAATCTGTCTCCTTATTATATTAAGAAAAATAAGTAGAAGAGAGAAACACTTCATAATAATTCTCGTTCTCTCTCTAGGGAGTTTTGATATGATATGATGTAATGCTCATTTATAATTTGCACATTCACTCATCACCCATGCAACACTGCTATCCGTGGTATGAATCGTATCAATTTGCATGGGCCCAATATAAGCATCACCAAAAATTCGAGATCCGTGGTGGGAACAAAGGCTACGATTTTCTTCCTCTAAGATTAAAATTTTCTCAGACTTCCTTGTCGTACTAATACTATTGTACTCAATAAAGTGGATAAATATCACATCAACCTTTACCCTCTTCAATCTCGTTATCCTTGAAGTTTTAAAATAAATAGAAAAACATATCTAAAATTAATGTATTGGAGAATTTGAAGCTACCATTGCCGAGTTCACACTCCAATAACAGATCTTGAATTTTCGAAATTGCAAAACCTTTATAATTTATTATAGAAACTGTAAAAGTTCTGGTGATTCTTACGTCAATAATAAAGGCAAAAGTATATATAATATATGATATGATATAGCTATTCGAAAACTATCATTGTCGTTCCTTTTGATTCCAGAAAAAAATAAATGTTATAAAAATATCAATGATACTTATGTCTGGCTGACTCTCCTATTAATTATTGAATAATCATTAAAAAGAGTCTAGCAAACAATATTTCCACGGGTTTATTACCCATTGCTTCAAGTTGGGAAAGTGGTTATGACTCAAAAATCAAAACAAAAAAATGTAATATTAACTAGTGAAAAAATCAGTTTAATGTATTACACAAAAAACACACATCAACCATAAAATTCTGTAGAAGTTCTGTTTTTCCTTAATTGTTTTGCTATGTATTAATGTTAATATACATGATCCTGACATTCATAATTAATTTAGTTTGTTGTTGTATCGCTTTTGTTTAACAGGTTTCAGCTTTTACAGATCTTTATTCTGAAAAGGAAACAAGTTAAAGAGAAGCATATCCGTCTGGTGCATTTGGGGTTCATGATGACCCTTTAACACCTTTATTGCTTGGAATTTGAGAAATATGTAGTGAGGGCGACATATACATATTTTGCCCCACAACTACGAAGGATCTGAGATTGTAGAATTGGTGAGCGAGATATTTAAAATTCGTAACTTGTGAAGGTATTATTTATATGGATGCAAACAATTCGCCAGTAATCGTGGGATTAATTGACGGATAAGATACATAGGTGGTCCAGGAGAGGTTTTTAATTCGCTTGTTTGTATTGATGTTTTCATACTATATACTACCAATCATGACAGGGACCAATTTTTCAAATTGGGTAAACCACGTTACAAAGCAATCCCTACTTCTTCTCAACTTGTGTTAGTTGTATACGTATACGAAGAATGGAAATTGAAAAATATATATTTTTTGTAACTGCCTTCATGTACTTTCAAATATGCACTGCTTGTGATAATTTATTTATTTCAAATTTTTATCTCCTGTTTAAACTCTGGTCTTGCAAGTTTATTATTTATTATTATTATTATTGTGCATTTTGATCATCAATAGACAGGTAAGCAACTCTGATTTTATTGAATATTCTATAGGCAAATTGATTTTGGATATCTATTCTTTTTGTTGCTGAGTTTCTCTCTCTTGCAATTAATGGTGACAAGCATCCAGGAATCTAGTGCTTTTGCTTGCTAAAATGGTTAAGGCCTTATGCAAAGAGAAAGGAGTGTGAACAGTGGGGGGTTGGTGGTGGTAGGAGGAGAAGAAAGAGGAAATTAAAATAAAAGAAAGGGAGGAGCATGTGGGGTTGCTATAGGGCATTGTTTCACTGAAAACCAGGGAGCACAATTCATAGTTTTCTTTCTATTCAGTGTAGAGTAATAGAGTGCCCTTTTTCAACCGAATGTGCAGTGTTACACGTGTAAGAGTCCATCTTTCATGCATTTCCATGGCCCTTTTTTAGAAGATACCTTTCACATCAGTTACATGAGCTTTGCTGTTTGGTGTGATGGGTAGAGTTAAATTGTCCATTGGGATGCTTTTTCCCTAGCTGCAGTTTCTGCTTCACCGGCTTGTTTTTTTCCCTGGATGTGAGTTGCAGCAGTGGAAGTGTAAGTTGTTGAATGTTTTTTAAGGAAACTGTTGCTTTAGTCACATTCTGCACCCATCAATTTCACCGGGTATTGCTGTTCCTCAATTATTGCACTGGCAATGTACTAAGCCTAGTTGGTTCCCAATTATTGAATCATTTTGTGATCTGTTTTATGAGAAGTGGGTCTGTGCTTTTCCCCATATATGTGGTCTGAATCATGTGAGTTGTAAGGTAATGTGGGACTTACAGTTTGCTGGTTTTGTTTTTTAACTTTTGGTTTTCAGTTGCAGAGGTGCCAGAGAATCCGATCTCACAGGAATGGGTGAGAAGGAAATTTCTGTTTTGGATAGAGTTGGGTGTGACAACAAGAGTGACACTGAAAGCATGTATCCCATGTATTTTGGTGTTTCTTGTGCATTCTTTGCGCTCCAAGTCCTCAGAGAAGTACCACAAGTTGGAGTTGAGAGATGGTCTAAAATCCGTGACACCATGCTTCAAGGTAGTGCTCAGCTCTTGGGGTTGGTCGTGTGGAGGCTTCAGAAGGGAATGCCAGATGGGGGAGAGTGCAGACTCAAAAGTGCTGAGAGAGAAATTGAGAATCTAAAAAGGATGAGGCATGAGGATGCCAAGGCCAACGAGAAAGTTGTGGGAATATTTGCAGCACAGGAGCAAAGCTGGTTAAGTGAAAGGAGGAGACTCCGCCAGCAGATTGGTGCTCTACTGAGTGAGTTGAGAGTTTTTGAGAGAAACAAGGATGCTGCTATTTCTGAATTGAATCAGAAATTGAAGGACATGGAGGCTTTGGTGGAGTCAAGAGACAAGGAGATGGAACAAGAAGAGCAGAAGAGGAAGGAGCTAGAAGAAAAGCTGAACAAGGTTGAGAGGGATGCTGAAGAAATGAGAGAATCTGCTAGGCGTGAAGCTCAAGAGCATTCTTCTGATCTCAGGAAGCACAAAACTGCCTTCATTGAACTGGTGTCAAACCAAAGACAGCTTGAGGCTGAACTTGGTCGCCAAGTTAAGCAAGTGGAAGCTACTAGACAAGAACTTGCTTCTGTGGTGGAGAAGAAGGAGGAATCAGATTTGATGGTCCAGAAGTTATCTTTGGATATTGCAAAATTTCACAAAGATTTGGAACAGAAGGATAAAATTTTGTCAGCTATGTTGAGGAAGTCTAAACTAGACACTGCGGAGAAGCAAATGCTGTTAAAGGAGGTTAAGTTATCAAAGGCTAGGAGGAAGCAAGCTGAGCAGGAGACACAACGGTGGAAAGCAGTTTCAGAAGGAAAACATGAAAGACATTCCTTAAAAAGCATGTTGGTGAATTTGAGTTCAAGGATGGATGTTTTCCCCGGTGCTAGAGGTTTGCAGCATAGTTCCACAGGGTCCTCACACGTTGCAAGTGAACCAGACCAACTTTCCCCCTTTCCTGATCACTATTTGCAGCAAAGAAATGGAGACTTGTGTAAGATTAAATTCTTCAAAGTTTTTTTTTTATTATTTTTTTATCTTATTTTATTTGTTGTTTAGTGTACAGAGTTGCCTTGACCCTTTCTTCTATCATTTGGTGTCCAGCCATTCCTGCTAATGCTAAGCGTTTGGAAGATTGGATGCGAGCTGAGGCAGAAAGGTATGCAACCTTGATTAAACAGAGGCATCATTTAGAGCTAGATGCTTTTGCTGAACAAATGCAACTCAAAGACGAGAAAGTAGAGGCGTTTCGCTGGCAGTTGTTGAGAACAGAATTAGAAATGAAACAGATGCAGGCACATGTGGAGGGGCTGGTCAAAGATGTGACACAGCTAAGACATGACAAGATGAGATTGGAGGCCTTACTGTTGGAGAGAGAAGAGGAACTGACTTCCCTGAAAGAGCAATTCGTATCAAAATTGAGGCCCTTAAAAAGTAACTCAAATTTGCCTTCACAATCTTCAGAACTAGCCCAAGATGCTGTCTGGTCAAGAGTCAAGGTTGTCAAGAGAAAACCAGGTGAAAAAGTGCTAGAAATGATGGAAACTTTAGTTGAGGAAGAATGTGAGAAGGAAGTACACTGTCTGCCAGATGATCAGCTTAACAGTGCTAATTTACCGGTTCAATCTCCAGAAAATGAGATTGAAGAAGAAAAAGGGGTTTCTAGGGAGGATAGTCCTACTCCTATGCAAAACCAAAGTCCAAATAAAGTAGAAGCTGATGCTTCTTTAAAAATAGCATCTACCAGCCAGACCCCCAGTACAACAAAACAGTCCCTATGGAAGATGGATCTTCATGCTCTTGGAATATCTTACAAGATCAAGAGGCTGAAGCAGCAACTTGTTCTTGTTGAAAGGTTAACAGGAAAGCAAGCCAATGAGGAACAAGCAGAAATTACTGATGATAGCAAAGTTGGTATGAAGGCATATCTGTCCTTGACTACTTTGCTGAATAAACAAGTTGGAAGATATCAATCCCTTCAAGAGAAGACAGATGATCTTTGCAAACGGATGGTAAGCATTAATTCTATACGGTTCTACTATTATTCTTTTGTTTTCACAATACAATCCATTCACAGGCAACATGCTCACAACAATCTCATAACAATCTTTTATCCACCTGAACATTTTTGGCATCTTTTTAGTTCCCATTTATGATATAGAAAAATGGAGCAATGATGCATTAACTGCTATTTAAATTTATAGAGTCCAACCCCATTTGGCATTGCAAAGTTGAGCATCAATCAATCATTTCTTGCACATTATTTCAGCACGGGAATGAGCTCTATGCAAACCGTGGAGATGTGAATGGTGCAAGGGCAAAGGAGAAAACATCAACCCTGGAACACTTCCTAGAGGAGACATTTCAATTACAGAGGTACATAGTGGCAACAGGACAAAAATGGATGGAAATTCAGTCCAAGATTGTTTCTGGTTTTGTTGGGGTGGCAGAAGAGATGGAGAAAAGTTCAGGCATTGACATGAACCGGTTTGCCGACAGTATTAGAAATCTGTTCCATGAAGTTCAAAGAGGTCTAGAGGTTAGGACATCTAGAATTATAGGAGACCTTGAGGGAACACTAGCTCGTGAAGGAATGACATGTTTGAGAAGGTAGCAAAGACTTCCTGTGGCTTAGAATGGCCTTCATGTGTTTATTTGTCTATACTATACCTATTACTATTACTCAACTTAATAACACCAATTTGTATATGGCTGTCACACAAAGATTCCAATGGAATTGAAACTTCCATGATTTTTCCTGTCTCCTTAGTTGACTTGAACCAACTCAGACCCACCTTATTAAAAGGTGACAGGGCATACCATACCCCAAACATGAAAATAAAAAAAAGCAAACTAAACCATGTATTTTCCTTTTCTCAGGCGTTAAATAATTTGCTGTTTGTTAGGTTGGATAAATTAATGAAAAGTTTAGTGTACTGTTGTTTTGATTTCAAAATTTTCATATTCCCATTTATAACATCCTCCACCAAATATACCTACCTATAGTTATGTCACTGACATGCCCTATCTTCCCAGAAAAGGAATAGTTCTTGTAAATTATCTATGTTTGGAAAAATAATTAGAAAAAAAATGTGAGTCACTTTAAAAGCACAATGGGTGAAATACTGGAATATTATGACAACCTTAGTAATCACATGAATTTTGATCAGACTAGGTGAAATGTTTTTTTTGTTGAAGAATAAGCACATAAGATGTATAAATAGATATAGGTGAAAATTTAGAGATTGACGTTATTATTAAAAGATGAAGTAAAATGACATGTAAAATTTATGGATAATTTAAAAAAAAAAAATAGGTACATATCCATGGTTTTCGACCATTAAAATTAAAAAATCTACTTCTTTATAAAGAATAGAAATTATAATTATAAAAAAAAATGTGATCAATAAAATACTATGAACAAGTAAAGTATAACATCATCATAAAGAGCACCACTTTCAGCATCACCAAGATTATTAAGTCCAATTTATTTAAAATTATGATTTTTAATGTTAATCATCTAGATGAATGAATGTCATGCCATTGTTATTATTTTTAAATTAGTATATATTCTGTATTATTAATAATTTAAGTACTTTCTGAATACCGTTTATTCATATGTATTGTTTTTATTAATTTTTATAAATAATTAAATATGTTCATTCTTATCAATTTTTTATATTTACAAATTTTATTTATATAATAATTTTAAAATTGGATTAATAATTTTATTTTGATTTAAAGTTAAGTAAAAATAAAAAAAATACAAATATGATTTTTTTATAGTTTTTTTTATTAGAATAAAATAGTATATTAATTTCTTATAAATGATATGACATAATATAAATTATCATATATAATTTTGAACATATTAAAAAATTTAAATGTATTTTTACTATTAAAATGCTCTTATATGATTTATATGATGCGTCTGTATAACAAATTCTCCTTTTTAAAGCTTTGTGAGGGAACAAGTCTTATCTCTCATTCTTTGAAATTGGAAAGTAGAAGAAAAACATAAACATAAAAAGAACAACAAAAGTGTAAGCACTAATTCTTATTGTTTATACCAAACCTTGCTTTCAATTTTTTTCTGTTCATCCAAAAATATCACTTTTATTTTGGGGTCATAAAAGTGTGGAAGAGACGTGTTTAATACAACATACTAATCCTATGCTTTATTGGGCCATTATCCATTGGATGAACCTTCAAAATTATCTTCCTGGGCTCACAAACCATATCACTAAAATCCAAAAGCAATTCGTCACTACTTTGAAAATATTACATAAATATTATTTACCAAACAAAAAAAATAGACATTACTAAAAATCATTGTTAAATATGAAGAAAATAGATTCTTATACAAAATCTGTATGTATGTTTATTATTTATCAGAAACTGAACTTTCTCTTAATAAAAATAGAAAAGGAATATTGGATTAGCATTTAGTTGAAAAATAACTCAAAAACAAACCCACTTTGATTATTTTTCTCTTTTTTTATTTCTCCTGTTTAAGTGGCTTATCACTTCAACTAAATCTTCTTTTTTTCTTTATTATCATCACATACAATGTTCTCTGTTTTTAGTGTGGCACTACCAATGAATAAAAGAAGCAATAATTATTTTGAGAGGAAAGAAAAACAAAAACAAGACAAGAAAATAGCATACAATTTGTATACATTTATTCTCCTCCACCAACTCTGATTGTAAGGTACTTTCATATTTTTATTAGAGAGCTTTTTCATGACAAATATATGAATGAGAACAATCACCAATGCCTTTCAAAATTCTTAAGACAATTTTGGATTCACAATCACTTAAAGTTAATGTGTTGGGGTTCTCAATGTAGAAAATGAATATCGGTGTGTAACTCACCCTTAAAATTGGTTCCGAATGTAAAATTTATATCTCCCCAACATCCTCCTCTCACGTCGAGGAGTCACTCCTCAAATCATGTAGAAGGAGATCATAATCTATTGCCCAATCATTGCCCAATCTAGACCTAATGTAGAAAGTGAATATCGAAGTCTAATTCACCCTCAAAACCGGTTCAGAAGGTGAGATTTACACCTCACTTATATATTATAGTTCAGCCTTATTTTTAGTCAATATGAAATTTCCTAACACTGAAAATCTTGCACAGAAACTTCTGAAATCATATAAGCATGCATGCATATATGGACTGCAGCATGAGATTGGAAGACAGTGGTGACGATGAGGTTGGTTGTCGTGGTCAGCATGAATGAATTAATAAGCATGTTCCCTGAATGTGCAACAGTATCTATTAGAAGTGGTTGTGCTTTGGTTCTAGCCATTAAGTTCTGAGGAAGATGAAAGATGTTGTAGTTTCGGTTTACTTGATTAAAGGTAACCCTGATGCCATAACTTGTCGGTGCTATATTATAGCATTCATATTTTGAAGTTGTTAAAAATGAATCTATAAACTGAATTGAAGGAGAAAATTCAGTATATAAACAGTTTCCAGATTTATTACGATTGAGAAGTTAGAAAACGAAAGCTTACTTTACTGCTTCATCGTGTATCTACCTCTACTGCTATACTGTTCTCAAACCATATATCCATGCATTATTACTTCATTTCATTTCAAATTTTCAATCTATGGAATATATATATATATATATATATATATATATATATATATATATTAATAGTTAAAACTGTTTTGTTGACATGGTCTGTTTAATATAAAATTATTAATGCATATCTTAGGTCAACATTAATAAGGTTATGTATAGTATAATAAAAAAAATTTAATATATGGATCAGTATATATATCATTTTGTGGACAAAGGAGAAGTATTTGTTTGTATATATATCACAATGACATAAATTCATTGTATATATAATAGTTTCACTTTAAAATATATATATATATATATATATATATATAATAATAATAATCTGATATAAAAATAAAATATGTATAACCTATTTATAAATTTAATAAAATTTTCAACAAAAATTCAACTATATAGCTATTATATTTATCTCATTTTTATTTTTCAAATACATAAAATAATAAATAACAACCATCAAAGATTTAACAATTATTATAATAGAAATTAATTTAAATTAAGCTAATTTAGAATTTAAAATAAGATAATTTTATGAGTGTCTAAGAATTTTGCTAGGGTAAATGGAAAAAAAAAAATATTTAGAGTTTCTATTTCAAATTATTGAGCGGAATTCAATGAGTTAAGGAAATTTCGTAAAAATGTCGGTTGAATGTCTTAAGAATTTATTAAGCAAATTCCTGACAGAAAGTATGTCGGTTTCAAAAAAAAATAACATTCCTCTCAACACATAATAAATTTACTTAAAAGATTTTTTTATAGTGAGAAAATATAAAAATTTATTTTTGGTCTAATTTTTTAGAAAACTTGATTTTTGATTTTTAACGTTCTTTATATTAAATCTTAGATTTTGATATGTAATGAACTTATTTTTTATATTAAAATTTTAAAAATAACATATAAATGAATTAAAAGTAAAACAATTTTAAATTTATAAAGGAGAGAAAATTAAAATTTAGAATAAATTAGAGATAAGAAGAGTGGAAAACGAGAGACAATAATAAAAAGAAATAGAATAATTTTTTTTTTTTTCGATTTACTTCTCTAATTTTTTTTTATTCTTTTTAAAATTTATATAATAAATCCTGTCTTTTTTTTTTCTAAATTTTTTGTTTTTATATACATAGACTTTAAATTCATTTGTTTTTTTATATATAATTTAATTGAATTTTAAAGCTGATTAATTTTTATTAAAATAAATTTTATCTAACATTTATAAATTTATAAATTTTACATATTTATTCTAAAAAAATGTAGGTATTACAAAAGACCCTCTTAAAATATGTAGATGTGAACAGTCATGATCTCAAATTGCAAGCGATTCTTGTAAAAGTAAATCCAAATTAAAATGAATTATATAATTATTTAAAAATAGTAATTTTTTAATTTTATATAAATGTTTAAATAATTAATGTTAAATTTATTATCTAATATAATTATTAATATGTTTATTTAATATTAACTCTCAAATATTTTTAACATTTTTAAATTTTAAAATAATTACATTTATAATATTTATTAACATTAAAAATAATTATTTAAATTTTTACTAATATAATATAATTATTTCATATTATTTATTGATATAATATAATTATTTAATAATATTTTTAATATGATTTATTTTTAAATAATTATATATTACATTTATTAATATAATAAAATGATTTAATTTTATTTTTTTCTAATTTAAATTTAAAAATAATTGTAGTTATTTTAATATAAATTATTAAATAAAAATATTAAAGACATAAAATAAAACATTAAAAACATGAAAAACATGAAAAAGGAAAAATCAAGCGGTACCGAATTCCAACTGGTATATTATGGGATAAGAGAAAAAAGTCAATGAATTAAATTCGATTATCTGATGATCAAAATTTGAACATCTACATAAAATAGGTCTATACCTATAAATAATGTTATCACAGGTTTTATCTTGATCCCCATATTTATCAATTAAATTGATATAATTATTATTTAAATTTGTTTATTATTATTAAACAAACAAAAAACTTTAAAATATCAAATAAAATGTTAAGTATGAATTATTATTTATTTTATTATTATTATATTTATTAAAATTTTCACAAAATTCTCTATTAACTTAAACATCAAACTGTTAAAAAATTATTTGAAAAGGATAAATAACAACAAGGAAAAACATTATTCTTGAAATGTTTTACTCTTACATAAATATATCTAATATATATTTCAACTCATTTTAAACTAATATACTAATTTTTGTTGTTGTGAGATCATCAATCTAAATAACAATTCATTATTTTTTTTATTCCTCCATAATGTTAAAGTTTAAAATAAATTAAAATTTTATATTGAATAAAAATAGAAAGTCGAATAGTATATAAAAAAAAATATAAAAATCTATAATTTTAAAATTTTAAATAAAAAATAAAATTGTATTTACTTATATAATTGTAATTTATCGTGATTTTTTAAAAATCAAGTTAATACATGCATCTCGTATGTGGACCGAATGGGTCTTTGTATCTGAGAGACTTAATCTCATACCAAGAAAGTAGTCCTAGAATTGACCTATCATATGAGTCAAGTTTGTTGACCTTCACATTGGGTGGAATCTGAAAGCAGAGGAGGTTCATGTGGTCAATGACCTCCCACAAGAACCTCTAATGCTGCAAGAGTTTTCTTCACTTGTTTCAGGTATTAAAGATTCTGAGTCTCAACCATCTACCAAATGCCCTTAAATCACCAGAAAGACTCAACTACTACTTGATGCAGTAAATAACTCATTTCGCTTCAAACCTCTTTCCTTGTAGTAAAGGAAAGAGGAATACTGCAACATCTTCTAAAATCACCCTCAATCCATTGCCATCACAAACACCCTTTCAAAATTATAATAGATCAACATGGTCTAGTAAAGAAGCCAACTTTTGGAACTACTAGTCCTAATCAATTTTGAGGACAGTGATTCTAACAAGAGCTATAGATCATTTTGACCTTTCTCCAAATAGTTCATGTTTTTATAGACTATTAGCACCATTATCTTGATTTCATTGTAAAGGAAGAATTTTCCATAAAATTTATAAATTATTTATTTATCATGCCACTTTTTTTTTAGTATTATAATAATATAAGGTAGAAATAAAATATTGGTGCTAAACAACAAGTAGTGAAAATGGCCTAGTATTAGTGCGTTGGTATTCTCTTATCCCTTCCTTTTTGTTTCTTTTTCAACTTTTATGAGTCAGAACTTTTTTTTAGATCTAACTTTTTTTCCTAGTTGGCTAGTGTTTATGTTACGTACCTTCGTATCAATTAACTTGTTTTATATATATATGGGTTTTAATTATTAATATAGAATTTACCATGTAGAGAAATATTATGATATTAATTTTTATCCCATTTTAAAAAAGAGATTCATTGTGTTGGGAACTTGGATGCAATATTTGCAAATATTTTCTTCAATATCCCAAAGCTTATTCCTCAGGCACGTTAATAATTTGCATAAATTTTAATTTGTTCTTCTTTTTCTTTCATCAATTGCTTTTTATTCTTTCATTTTGAGAAGCTTGTGTCATGATAATGGCACTACAGTCTGGATGCACATTGAGAATAAAAGGGTTGTCTTTGCAAAATTTATAAAATAAAATTAAGAAGTTGTGTCACCTTCCTTCTACCTAGAAAAGATATAAAAAGTGGACCTTCTATTTAGATTCTTAGTATATGTCAAAAAATATTCATCAATATGAATAATTTGATCCATTGATTTATTAATAATGTAGTGTATTTTTAATTATAATAATTATTCTTTTTATGAACTACTTGTAATGAACTATTTACAGGTTTAAATAATCTCATATTATTAATATTATTAGAATTATTTATATTTAGTACAGTAATTTTTGTAAATTTAGTAAAATATTAAAAAAAATTACAGAAATTTTTTCATAAAAGAAAAATGTTGTCATGAGTTCTTAGAATTCATTCACCAAACAAATTGAAAGAAAACGATACTCCCAATATGTACGTAGCTAACTCATTTTTAGTAAAACGTGCCTAATCTCATGATTTATCTTACAATATTCATAATTCCTACTCATGTTGACTATTTCAACCTAAGGACAAAAATACACAAATATAGAAATGGTGAATATATATAATATTCATGAAATTTTTTATTAAAAGCATACATTTATATGGATCTTTCTTCTTAATTATTTTTTCTCTTTCAATTTTATATTTTTAACAAATTTTAGTCAATAATATAATATATATTAAGGAAATATTTTATGAATTAGCTTATTGAAAGGTTTCAGAACTTGTGAATAAATCTAATAGGTGAGCAAATTATTCCTCCAACCATCTTTTTGAACAAGTGATCTGTTTTCTTCTTTTTCGTGTCACCAAATTCAACTTGGCATGGAAGCTACTTCATTATCTATACTTTTTTCATAAAGATTGTTTATATTCATCATTTTGCTCTCCAAATTGCATCAAGATGAATTGAGCTTATGTGTTTAAGATGTATCTGAAATGAAAACAAGTTTAAACCAAATGAGCTCCATAACATGGAACCCTGTGAAAAATGAGTATCTAACCAAGATATTTCAACGTTTAAACCAGTAAACATTTTACTAGAATCGAACCAACATTATAGTTTCTAAACCTAGTACTCTCAAAGAAAATATCCTCAGTATTTTACTGTACAACAAAAATAACTAGTTGCTGATAAATATAGTATTTTACTGTCTGGTGAATTCTGAAAGGAGACAGTGAAGATTTGTATGTAGTTGTACCTGCGATTACCCTATAATTGGGGTAGAGAGAGCGTGACTTGTTCATTTCCTTTCTACATTTCTCATCTCAAAACACACGTAATTTATGTCATCTCCATGACTTTTCAAAGGACCAGATTACACTTCTTCTACTTCAACATAACAACCACAATGCACACTCATTCACCACCCTTTTTCTCTCTTTCTACCAATTAACTCACTCACACGTTTCCATCTCTATAAAACCACACATACCCACTTCACTACCTCATCATAAGCTGCCCCTACCACTACGCTACTTAGCTAACTCCACCGTTTTAGTCTCTCACAGAGAGAGAGAAAGTCAGTGTCAACAACCAATGATGGAGTCAGACTCAGAGAACAAGTACTGTGATCATGTTCAGGAACCAACCAACACGCCAACAAAGCTCCCTCTCTTAGTCTCGCGGCCGAGCATGGCGGTGGAGACTCCTCCTCCACCGTCTCCGCCGTCGCCGTCCCCGCCGCAGACCACGATCTCAGTTCCTTTCAAGTGGGAAGAAGCACCGGGGAAGCCTAGGCATTGCCACACCGAATCGGAGCCCGACAACGGTGTTAAGAAAACCTTGGAGCTACCTCCGAGGTTGTTGTTTTTGTTGGACACGAACGTCGACGGGCCTTCCCCTACAACCGTGTTGGACGGGCCTTACGTGGGCCGGGCCATGTCCTTCACCACCTCCTATAGAACTCCCAAGGGCTCCTGGAATTCCAA
This sequence comes from Macrotyloma uniflorum, assembly GCA_016859785.1. Classification (NCBI taxonomy): domain Eukaryota; kingdom Viridiplantae; phylum Streptophyta; class Magnoliopsida; order Fabales; family Fabaceae; genus Macrotyloma; species Macrotyloma uniflorum. The sequence goes on from BDMB01000001.1 coordinate 5,361,405, forward strand.
TTTTGGGTCCTCCAGGTGGAGCGGTTACAAGAAGATTACCACCGACGACGCTGAGGGTAGTTTTGACTTTTCACCTCGCTGCTCTACTATCCCTAACGTGAAGATCACAAGGGTTCCCAGAAGAGGCACTTTCTGGACTCTTTCCAAGCAAAGGTCACACATGTGGGTAAGTCACACTCAACTCTTCATTTTACCCTTCTTAGAAATTACTAACCACAATTTTCTTCGTTTTTTCACAATATATTGTTATTCTACACATTTTCAATCATGGATTATCGTGACCAAATTTTAAAAAATTTATATATTTGTGTACGTCTAAAAAACCTACCCTTGTACAATTCACATTTTTTAGTAGCTTTAAGGTATCATGATGAAATGATTTTATCCAAATGATACAAACATAAAGCAGAGCCAGCTAAGGTGTTAGGTATGCATTATAAAGGGCATATTTTTTCATGGACAAAAGTCATGTTTGACTATGACTATATAAATATTACTCTTTGCTTTAATCATATTATCTAGGTGCCTTATAACTCCACCAAAATTATAAAAGCTTATATATTATTGTGTTTTATTTTCTTTGTTAAGAACACTTTTTTTCTGAGGCTAAGTCGAACCTACACCTACGCCAGAATGGAAAGATTTGGCTACTTTTTGTGAGTCGAGAAATTAAAACAGTCAAAGATAGCAACATTTGGGTACCGAAAGCTGGACTTTCACTACCTGGCTAAAGAAAAAGCACCATGGTTGTTGCTTGTGCCACTAAAAAACATAGTTTTTTTTTTTTCTTGAACTAAAAAGACGTAAAATAAGTGTAACTAAATAATAGTCATTTCTTCTTTCAGATATTCTTGCCAGTTGCGATTGAGAAATTCTGGTTGCCTTTTGGGTAAAAAACAAAAACCATTTTAAGAACATCCCCATCATGATACTTTTGTAGATCTCGCAAATCATACAAGGTGATTTTGAAGGAAAAACTTAAAAAGTACACTATTTTTTTCTCTTGGTTGAAATGTTGTACACCAAGAAGAGCATAGATGCATGATTGATTTGTCCGTTCTGGTATCAATAAAAATACTGAGTAATTCTTGGTTGGATAGATTTTTTTTGGGTATTTAATCCTTCCCTGTGGCAATTACTTGGTTAGGTTCATATCTCATCATATAATTATATTTTTACAACTGCAGGCAAGCATTTATGAAAGCTTTAAGCAAGTGGTCCCGTGGAAACGCAGGTCACAAACCCAGAAAAAATGTGCTTCTAAATTTGACACTGTTTGATCTTTTTAGATTTTTACTCGTGTTATTCAAGAAATTATATCCTTCTGACAAAAAAAATGGCATTTAGTATGTAAATAAAAATTATCTTGTTCCTCAGTCCTATCTCTTAGCTAGCATATAGGGATCATATCATACCGTTTGTACATATATTTTTGGTGCTAAACTTGTATATATAATTACACAACCAATGTGTGTTTAATATTAGAAATGAAAATAAAAATTATTCAACTTTTTTATATTAAATATGTTAAAGTATAGAGTAAGTAAATGTGTTTATATTCTTTTTATGTTAAAATGTTAGAAAAGTTAATTATGAAACTTTGCCAGCCCATGGATTTTTCCTTTTTGGGCCTAGATACGAAGTTAACTTCAAATATAGTTCTAAGCTGAACATACCAAAATATAATTAAGTCTTTATTTTATTAGTTATAAATATTTATCTCAAATAAAACTATACTTCTAAAATAAAAAATGCATGATCTTAAAGTAAAATTATTTTTTATTAATAAATTTTAAATAAATAAATAAAAATAATACATACAGAGGATATCATTTATTTAATTTTGAAGATGATAATAAAATAAATAATATAAAAAATAAAGAGAATATCTTCCAAGTGTTTATTATTCTATTAAACTTAAGACACTTGGTATTGCAGTAATTAATTTGACGGTCTGCAGCTTAAAAGTTAAAACAACACTCTTACTCTAACACGTTATTTTTTAACATGGTTTTTATTAATTAAAACTTATTAAAAAATATAAGAAGGTTTCTATACCGTACTTCTAGAATAAATTATAATAAAAATGTTAAAAAAATTATTTCTTGTTTTTTTATCGTTGTAATTATATATATATATATAAATTGTGAAAATGAAAAATAAATATATTTATATTTATTTTTAAAATAAGGGATAGCTCTTAATTAATATATATATATATATATATAATATAAAAATTGATGATTATTTTATGTTTTTAAATAAAATTAAAAAAAGGAAAATAGATAAGAATGTAATTTGACAAAATCTTAAAATATCAGTCAAATTTAATTATATATTTTTTATAGTTTTATAATTTTAATAAATATTAAATTTATTATACATTTTATCTCTCAACAGTTATCATTTTAACAATTTCATATCAGATATTTTTTTTTCACATTTGAGAATCTATTTAAGTCAAGAAAGTCATAATATGTTGGTAAAATATATAATTTTTTTTTAAAATAACACCATTTTATTATCAACATATAGTAAAGTGAGGAGAACAAATTCTTAGATGATAAAATTAAAAAAAAATGAAACTTTAACTGTAAAATGTAAAAAAAAAATAATTAAATAATAAATATATAATTAAGATTAAATTTTAGGATATATATATATATATATAAATAAAAGTATATTGTTAGTTTATGTAAAATTATATTTTATTTTCTTATTTACCTTCATATAAATAATAGAATTTAAATAAATAAAATAGTTTTTTTTAATATTTTTTAAAATTTATCTTATAATATTAATTTATATTAAAATTATATCTTTATATTTAAAAGTTCTAATTCTATTACATGGTTTGAGATTGTATGTTTGGGTCAAAATATCTTTAAATTATATTATATCAATTTTAGTCTATTGTGTTTCATCTGATAAACTCTTTTCAGATCTTACATATATTTAAGTGTAAGTTACACTGTCTTAAGGCGCTTAGCATAACTAAATCCGTTTAACAAGTTCTATTTTGCTTAGCGGATTAAAATTCGAAAACAGCTTTTATCCCTTCCATTTAACAAATTTTAATATGTGCTTAATGGAATTTATACAGCAACCACTTATGCAAATCTGTTGATCAATATTAAAATCTTCCTTTGTCACAATAAATTAATGAATTGGTTGGATCTAAGATTGTGAATTTCACTTTTTATACAATTGATTCTCGTTAACACATTTCCACTCAATTTTCACAATTTCAGCAACACATTCAGTTTCATTAACACTCTCAATTTCACAATTCAGCAGGAATGATGAGCATAGCACATTTTACATTTCATCATTTCAAAGCATGCCATTTCAATTCAATACAACACCACAAAGTTCACAAATAACTTCCAACATACAAAAACCTCAAAATTGTGCATCACCGCAGCATGATCTCAAGTCCTTACAGTTTGGAAAATTGAGCACATTTGGAAATTAAACTCCTCTACTCTAATATAACCACCTTATAACCACCAGCTCAATTATTTCACAAAATCTTAAAACATCAACAAGCTTCCCTTACCTTACCTCAAGTAGACTTCCAAAATAGTTTGTAGTTTCTTTTACTGATTATGCTTTCAAATATTTTAATGTGATTTAAGAACACCTAATCAATAAAATTAAACACATTATTAGAAGCCTACATTAGCATAAAATAATCTAAATCTAAAAATAGGCACATACACATGTTTAAAAAACCCTAATTTCAAAAACCCTTTTAAACCCTAAAAAAATAAAGTATTGAAAATTTACTCAAATAAAAATTTTAATCCGTAAAAAAGATTTTATTCTTCGAGGATTTCACAACAATGTATTTAAATCTTAAAAAAATGAAAAAAAAATATTAAAGAAAAAATAAAAGATTTATAAAAAAATAATTCTAGAAAAATAGTAAAATTTAAAATAATAAAAATTAAAAAATTAAGTTTTTCTAAAATTTTATTAAACACTTTCAATGTCTCGTTAAAATTAATTTAAATTTTATTTTAAATAATTTAATATTATTTATTAGATCTTTCATCAAATTTATTAAATTATCAATAGATAATTTAATAAGATTGACATAAAAAAAATAATATTAAATAGTTTTTTAAAAATTTGACAGTAAAATTAATTATAAAATAAAATTAAAAAAACTGTTTTATCATTCAAATACTGTGTTATATATTAATAAATTGTGTTTGAAAAAGAAAAGTAATTATATTTGATTTTATGCTGAAATGGATAATAATTTTTATTTGTTTTATTTTTACGTATTTACTTGCTAAAAAAAAATAATCCCCAAAAACTTGTAATTTTTTAATATAATATCTGTATTTATAAATTTATTCTGTAATTTAATTTTTAGTATAAAATCTACCATACTATATACGTATTCTGGACATAACTTTATTTATAGAATAATCAAATTATATTAGTATAATTTTTACAAAATATTCTATTGTCAATAAATAAAAAATAAATTTTGTCGATGTAGCAGTTACATTTCAATTTTATATCATCATAATAATTTATGTCGAATTTTGTTAAAATTGAACAACATGATCAAATAATTTATATTTTAATAAATTTTAAAAAATATATTACATTGATTTTAATCTATATGAATGAGATATTAAATAATCTTAAATTAATTTATGTGAAAGAATTATTAATTTAATGATAAATTAAAAAAAAATGATCTAATTAAAAGATGTTGAATAAGGTAATATTTTGTAAAATTTATGCCACTGTAATGTGAATAATTATTTGATTAAGACAATCCTAATACAATTTCATTTAAGTGTTTGACATAATTGCAATTTTTGAAGAGTTGTTTGAATCACATTCAAAAAGTAATTAATGTCATACTCTATATTCAACATCAATAATAAGATTTTCACTAATAAATACATAACCTTACATTTATTTATAACACATTTTTGGCTAAACAACATCAATGAGTTTAGGAATTAGGATTTCACCTTCAAAATGTTTATATTTTATTTTCTTTGTAATGTTATAATGTCTTTCTTTTATTGGTTCCCTTAATACTAAGAATTTTAAACAATTAATATCTTTATTTGAAAGTGACAAAATTATTCTTTTCTCAAATTTATTCTTTATTTCATTAAAAATATACTAAAATAAACAAAAATTCATGTCTATCTTTCATTAAATATATCTAAATACAACTTAGGATACTTTTATATTATATATAAATGAAGAAGCTTAGAAAAAAAATTATATATATAAAAAATAATTTTATAAAAGTTGAACAATAAACAAATAAATGAATAATTATTTTAACAAACACATAACAAGTAATGGTTGTATTGTATGATGTTGTAATATAAATGAAAATATTATCATTTATGAATAATTTTTATGAATTCCTGTTAAATTTGAATTTATTTGCTATTTCTATTCTTGGTAGTTGAAATTCACGTGCGAACCAAATAACAACGAATTTGAATTTTAAAATATTTTATCGTATCTACATTAAAATTGAGTAAGTACTATAAAATTGTTAGTTGGTAATTAAAAGATTTTAAATGAACTTGTTAAATAATTCTAAATTGAAATTGAAATAAATAAATATGTCGATATGATATTTTTATATATTTTTCAAATTTATATTTTATTGATAAAAATATATTTTAGAATATTATAATTTTACTTTTAATCAATTTTAAATTTTATAGTTTTTAAAATTATTTTAATATATATTTTTTGTTTTCAAATATTATATTTTTTCTTATTCTGCATTTTACTATTCGTTTTATATTATGCTTTAAATATTTTTAATCAAATTTATAACAATATAAAAAGGCATACTTTTTTAAGTATACCATACTTTCTTTATATTAATTAATATAATGGTTAAGAAAAGAGTATAATACAAAAATATTTGAAAATTATCGATAAATAAAGTAAAGTTATTTATTTGTCATTATCAATAAATTATTAAAAAAAGGTAAAACAAATTTATTTTATTTTAGATTAATAGAATATTATTTATAAGCTCAAAATAAAAAAAGTATAATAAAATATTATCTTGTGTAGAAAAAAATAGAAGTTAGAAACTAATATTTAAAAAAATATTACTTTAAGTATGCCTATAAGAATGCTCAAAACACTATTAATAAAGTTTTTTCCTACACAACATCATTAATAAAGTTAAGTAACATTTTTAACTAACAATAAACTGTAGAAAATAACTGAAATAATAAGCCACATATATGATGTAACTAAATTCTGTTTTAACCAATCTTATTCAGAATTATTTTCAAAATAAATGAGATTTTTAATTTATTTTCAAAATAAAGAAGGATTAAGCAAGAAACCTAAATTGTTTTTTATTGGAAGTAATAAATTGCAGAGTCAGCAACACAAAATTTTAATTTGTTTCTTTGAGGCACTCCTCCATATATCTTTAAACATTTAGACCAAATGACATGTGATAGAGTACAATTCCCAAGTCCCAACAAAATATATCTTAATTGAACATGATAACTATCAAACAAAAAATCACATTCTACTGCATGAAAATAGAGAACCATCAAGCAATAAGTGACCTACATTCATGCCTGACTATGGTAAACATGTCACATGAAATTAAAACCACCCTCGTACTGTTGTCACATTTTTTCTACAGAAGGCTTCCACAACTCTACAGTATGTGTTATGTCACACATAAATGGAAATAATTGTGACAAAAGGGTATGTGTATCATGTCTCACCAATTCAAAAAGCTATCACCATATATTGCAATTCAACTTCTGCATAATCAATGCATCATTCTGCCTAAAAAAATAAGTCCAAGACATCAAAAGTAACTAAAATAAATGTCATTTTAACTATTCATACACTTAATAATTTTGTATTCTATCTATATTTATTACTTCTTTTAATCTATATAAAAAAATAAAGACAAAAAGAGTAAATCATAAATCTAAATATGCTATAAATCATATAGTTTTATAATCCCGAGCAAACTCATTCAGCAGATTCTTCCATTTGGTTCTATAGAACTGCAATAGGCCCAAAAAGAAATGATTACGATTTTTCAAATGTTTTCAACATATCAATCATATCATATCAATGCTCCTCGATCGGTGTTATAAATATCACTACTTATTTGTGGGCATTAGAATGAGTATTGAAGTTATGCATCCATCCTAAAATCCCATTCTACTTAATATCTTTGCAGTAAATAAGTTTTGTATAAACTTTAATAAAAAGGAGTTAGATTTTCTAACAAAAACACGTAAAATTCAGACAACATCTTTATCCTCCTTAAAAAGTGTGTAAAAGTTAAGGAAGTAAACTAGCTGAAACCATCTTTCAAATGAGTTTGATTTTGCCCTTAAAAATTGTTTTTGTAGATTAAGAAAAGTATTTAAAAATTACGTTAAGCTCGGTTAAATAAACCAGTCTTGCCTCAGTTATTTTGGGTAGAGAAATCATTTAATCGTTTTAACTAGTTTCTGGGTAGTTTTAGAAGAATAATAGTAGCAATTAATGAACAATAATACTTCAGAATAACATCTCATATCATAGGTTCCAAAAGTAAGATTGTAAGTATTAAAAGACAGAGATAAGGAACTCATCAACATTCTACCCCGACTGAAGTCACACGAAATAACATGTGTTGTGAAGTCAAATCAGTTTCCTAATTCACAGTATGAACCTATGTTACCTAGTAGAGTCCTTCACCATTCTATTTTATATAATGTTTCAAATTTCTATATACTCCTATTCCTTTTATGTTCATCCAGGAATTCCAGGCAATAACCACGAAGGTCAAGCTTGGAGTACCATACCCATACTACACCTTCTTCTCTTGTAATTAGCTTTGAAACAAGCTTGCCTCAGCTTCTTGGCTTTTGCATTTATTTCCAGTCCTGGTAATTTTTCCAACAACCTTTTATGCTTCTCCAACATCGGAACCTCGTCTGCCAAACCCAATTCCTGCACCACATACCAACCACTTTAATCATCAACCACAGAATAGTAATAAAATTAATGGTTAATTAGTCTTGACGTTGGGTTTTCTTGTCACCTTCAGTGCCCTTTTAAGGGCACAAAGTATTACAAGACAGTACAAACTACAAAGTTCTTAATTATGATTCCGCGTGGGGTCCTACTCCTACAATATTAATTGTAAACTCTGAATTTCTCAGCAAGTAAAGGTAAATTTGTTTACTACTCGACTAATTAAGACATGGGAAATAAGGTCATGGAAAGAGAATGTTGTTTCAGTTGATGTTCATTAAATGTTTAGAGATATACTCATGGGACATGGCATGTCTAGGCACATTACCTTAACATTGTCGATGAGTAATTGCAAGCTCTTGAGTTTCCTATGGGGCCACCTCATGATGTTGAGCTCCCTGCACCTTTTCTTCAACATTGTTAACCCCACATTCATTTGCTTCGCAGCTTCATTAATGGGAACATCAAAATGCTTCTTTATCTCCTCAAATTCCAACGCACATTGCCTCTTCTTCTTACTGATACTACTAGCACTAGGCACTGTCATCTGCTCAATATTCTGCAACTCCTCTTTCTTCACACAAATCGCAGACCCATTTTCAATCGCCAATAAAGCATCCCCAAAACCCTTCTCGCGATTGCAGTGACCCCCTTCGGGAACAACAATAATGTTCAAGGGCTTTTGGTCCATCTCCTCCAAATCTTCACCGAGGGGTGGGAGGCTAAAATCGAGGTCCAGGTTTTCCAAATCTGGGAACTCATTCAAGCAAAGTTGTTTACTTGAATATGGCAACTGCTGTGTCCAATCGTGATCGGAAAAACCCTCTAATGGTGAAAGTGAAACCTCCATCATTCTGAAGTCACATACACCATTACAATAACACTCATCCACACAAACGACAAAAAAAAAAACAATATAGTACTGTATATCATATAAGACAAAAAAAAACAAACAAAGTTCCAATCAACCTCGAAAGACACGAGAAACTGTTCCATAGGAATAAGAATAAGCAAAAGACAGTGAAGAAAGAGAAGCTTACTTGTCTGTGGGGTATAGTTGAGCAGAGAAAAAGCATGAGTTGAAGGTATGAGGAATGATCTCAAGATTGGGAAAATCATACTCGGAGACAAAGTCCATATCGGAGAGAAAGAGAAAGAATGGGGAATGGGTATGGAAGGAGTAAGAGAATGCGGAAAATGAGAGTATTTATATGTGTGTGTATGAGAGGTGATGTGTGGTTTGGGAAAAGAGGGGGTTACAATTTTCAGACCAAATGTTGTTCCATTCAATTGTGGAGACATTGAATATGGCAAGTTTATAAACATCATAATATTCATTTGAGTTTGCATTAACGCGTAATTAGTAATTAATAAGTGATCAGAACGAGGCTTATTCATCCATTCTCACTCACGCATACATCTGCATGCTGTGAGGTCAATAATTGAACATCTACTTGTGCTTCTCCCTTGTCATATCTCAATTTAATCACAAATTAACTATCTCATTAGTAATAATAACAGTAATAGTTCAAAGTTCTAAAGATAATGTTTCTAAGAAAAACATAATTAATTACTAAAAAGAAGAAAGAAAAAAGAAAAATGAATGTTACCATATAATGTTAGTAATGAGGAGATTTGTGATTGTTGTTTTGTTTGTATGCGTTAGTGCGAGGGGTTGTAAAAACGTGTTTTCCCATACATATCTTGTCAACATTTAATTTTTTAGGAAATGCTGCTATATGCATAGCTGTTCTTAAAATAACGCATGAAAAATATTATAAAAATAAAATATAGTACTATAGGTCATGATATTCATCCACTCATTTTGGGGTTATAGGGTTGGAAAAACATAGAGAGAAAGAAAGTGATAAATAATGAGGTATAGCCAAATAAGGAAGAGATAAAAAAAAGTGATGAGTATTTTGAAAAAGAAAAAAATATCGGTTTCATTTCACTTTTACTTTTTAAATAAACTATTATTTAATTATTTTAAAGAAATATTATTTTCATTTAGACATAAATCGTTATGTGAGAGAAAATATTATTTAGCAATTATAATTAGACATAAAATAATTATGTGAGAAAAAAAAATATTATTCAACAATTATAAGCTACAATTAAAAAACAGCCTTTAATATCTTAATTATTCATAAGATCATTGTCGCAGTTAGAAAGCTATAATCAATATTTAGAGTTAGTAATTTATTTTTAATATTTATTTTTTATAATTTAATATTTATCTTAATTATAAAATTATAAAAAATAAATAATAAATTTCTTAGTTTTATTTTTAAGAAAGTGTATTATATATATATATATATACACACACAAATAAGAGGAATATATTTATTTCAAAAATAAATAAAATAAATTTATTTTTCTGGTTTTTTTAATTATTACATTATAAATATATATATATATATATATAATATTTTTTAAATATTAAAATTAAAATTTATTCTTAATTTTTATTATTATTTTTTATTTGAAGTTGATAAAAATAAAAATATAAAAATATAAAAATGTAAAGAATGTAAAGAATGTAAAAAGATAAAATATATGTTATTTAAAATAATAATAATAATATTTTTTTATAAATAAGAAATATATAGTTATTAATTAAAGCTATCATAAAACAAAGAAATTAAATATTCATTAACTTAAAACTCTTTAAAACATAATCCAACAAAGTTGGATAATTATTATGTAATAAAAATATAATAAAATATTATAAAAATATAATAAAATATTATAAAAATATACAATATTACCAAACTTTCTCTTTTTCTTATATTAAATTATGTTGGTTAACATTGATTTTATCATATTAATTTTAATATATTCTTTTTTACAATGATTTTTACTTTTTAGCACCTATAATATTAATTATTTCATCATTGCTTAAATTTCTTAAAAAATAAATGTTTACATCAATGTGTTTGTTTTTTTTTAATGTAATAATGGATTCTTTAAAAGTTTGATTATCTAATTATTATCACTAAAAAAAGTTAATAATCTTAAATTGTTGAAATTTTATATGATTTCTTTAAAGTATATGATTTGAAAAGTACAAGTAGTTGTTGCAATAAATTATACTTCCATGTTTGATAAAGTTGATAATAGGTTGTTTTTTAAAAAATTAAGAGACAACACATTTTTCAAACATGAAAACAAATCCCTCAAATATTCTTTCTATTATCTTGATTTATTATATAATTATTATAAGTGAACATTAATAAATTAGATTTTTCATCATTGGAAAATAGTTCAAACTCTCTTGTTCGGTACAAGTAGTGAAAGATTTTCTTAATAGCAAATAAATGTATTTTTTTAAATTTTTTTATATAGTTACTAATCAAATTTATAAAATATATTATATTATGTGTACTTATTACATACATTAAACTATTCATAATTTACTTGTAAAGTATACTATTTACTTTCTTTCATTCATATGATTTTTATATAACTTAAAACCACACTCAATTAGGGTATTTATTAGAATTACAATCCTGCATCTAAAATCTATCCATAATTTCTCTCACATGAGAAAAAAAAAACCATCATCTAATTATATTATTTCTATACAAAGAAAATAGTGCATCATATTGAGTTTAATCATTTCAAATTTATTTATTAAATTTCTTAAATTTATCAAACATGATAATATTATTTTTAATAAATATAAGATCATAAACATACAAGCATATTATAAAAAAAATTCTTCTTTTATAAGAATGTTTATAAGGATACTTTAAAATTTTTTTTTAAAAAATAAAATATAATACGACTATATCAAGTTTGAGAAGCTTGTTTTAACTTATAAAAAACTTTTTTTGACTTGTAAATTTTATGTTTATTTCTTATTTTCACATAATTAAGGAGTTGATCAATAAATACATGTTCCTTTAAGTAATTATGTAAGAAAGTTAATTTTACATCTAATTGAAAATTAAGTCATAAATTTTGAATTGTCAATGTAATTATTAACCTGATTATTACTACTAGAAAATTAATAATTTACCTTGGTTTAGGTTATTTATATCAGTTATGAAATTGATGTAAATAAAGCTGATGTAAATTTAAAAACAAATTTATATTGATTCTAAAATAATCGATATAAATTTGCTTTCAGATTTAGATTGATTATTTCAAAATCGATGTAAATTTATTTTTAAATTTATATAAATTTTCTTCATATTTCTGATTCAACCGAAATTCAATCCCTCCTTCGTCTCAAGCAATCCCTCACCAACGCCGATCGCGCCCTCTCCACATGGATCCCCAACGTCTCGCCTTGCTCCGGCCAGTGGATAGGTGTTGTCTGCTTCAACGGCGTGATCACGGGCCTGCACCTCTCCGAGTTGGGCCTCTCGGGCCGAATCGACGTTGACGCCGCATCTCTTCTAGTCCAGCCTTTGTCTGTACATTAGCATATTTAGTACAGACGAGCATTGAGAAAGAAATCAAAAGGGAAAAAGAATAGTAAACTTTACAAGAATATGGAAGCACCTTGGAATCCATGCCACGTGAATTGGAGAGCTGTCCGGAAGACATACTCAAACCTACTTCCAATGCAGCTCTAAGATCCCTCTCAGCTTGCATCTGTTCTTGCAATCTTGAAACCTGTAAATTAAAAAATAAGTTGCATCTTATTAAGGGATCAAAATTATGACAAGGGGTTGTAAATCATTTGAAATAAAGAAAATGACAGAACGACAGTGAAAGAAACACAAAATAGCTAAAGATATAAAAACAAAATTATCAAGTAAAAAAACAGTTGTACGTAAGACTCCTTCCCCCATTGAAACAACTCCTTCTCCGGCCCAATCCCGACATTCAACAAACTGGGCACCATAAAGTCTCTCCTTTTAACCGAAAATCAAATTCTCTGGACCCAACTCCTTCTCCGGCGAGATCCCCAACTTCGGCCAAGACCTAAGATCGCTGGACATCTCCTTCAACAAACTCAAAGGCCTCATTCCTGAGAATCTGGCGAGGTTCACCATGGACTCTTTGTGCCGGAAGCCGTTGGTGAAGAGACATAGAGCACCAGTGATCGCCCGGGACGAATGTGAAATAAGAGGACTCAATGCGAGAAAGAAGGTTAAGAAACACATTTATATCGGTTCTTTAAAAACCAATGTAAATACCTAAATGATCAGCATTTTTTTTAAAAAAAAGCCATTGTTTTCATATTTATATGGATTTATCTAATAACCAATATAAATTTAACTATGTAAAATGTGTTTTTTCTAGTAATGAATGTCATGTCTTGCAACTCATGAAAAAATTTTTGTATAATCAATCCCATATTATTGTTTGTAACCCTTAATCACCAAGTGTGTCTTGTAACTATCCACTTCACCATTTCCTTTCAAATTTGTTTTGAAAACTCCGTTCACTCTTATGGTATTTTGCCCATTTGAAAGATCACACATTTCCCAAATATCATTTCTTTCAATGGAGTCAATTTTATTATCCATAACTTTTCTTCCTTTTTATTCTTTAATAACACTTTCGAAGGTTATATGATCATATTCTAAAACCAAAGCAAAATAAATAATATGATTTTTAATTCTTTTTACCTTATAATAAGTCAATTTATGTAGGCCTTTTTCTTAAATATTGAAGTCTTTCCTCTTTAAATGTAAATATTAGAATTTGTTGTTATTTTATCTTTCTTAATTTTTTATCTTCATTATCTCCATCAAGATTTGAAAGAATTTGCTTTATTGCAACTATATTATTTTCTCAAAAAATTTCTTCCTTAAAAAAATATCATGATTAATAATGATCTCAAAAAATATGCTTTTGAATGATCATTAACATAAAGATGCATTCTTTATCTTATCATCAAGTTTTTTTTTTTTCAAGAAGACGAGCATAAGCAACCCACCCAAAAGTTTTGAAATTGTCCACATTTCGTTTTCTTTTACTCCATGCCTCTTCTGATGTCATACTCTTCACAACAAACGTGAGACTTTTATCTAGAATGTGCACATTATAGTTAAAAGCTTCAAGCAAAAAATTTTGAAACATCACTCTTAGTCAAGAGGTTACGTACCATATTAAGAATAACTCTATTTTTTCTTTGTAAAACATCATTTTATTGTGGTGTATATGCTATTGTCAACTCCTTTTGGATTCCATGTTTAAAAAAAAAATCATTTGAACAATTCTCTTCACCGCAATTTGTTCAAAGAGACTTAATATTCTTTTGCAATTCATTTTCAACTCAAGTCTTGAAGTTTTTAAATGAAGAAAAGACTTTTTCTTTTTTCTATACAAAATAGACTAAAGACTTTATAGAAAAATCATGATTTATTGTACCGTAAATATTTGAATGCACTAATTCCAAACACCTTTTACTCTTTATAATTTTCCATTAGGGGATTGAGAATAATGTTGTTTGCTAACAACACATTCTCCACATACTTGAGAATGAGAAATAATTTATAGAAGGTTTATCACCATATATTTTTATTTAAGGATCTTCAAGCCATTGAAGCTCAAATAACCATAATGATAATGTCACAACCAAGCAAAATAAAAAAAATTTCACAAATACTTTTCCTATTAACAATTTTATAACTTTTTTCTTGTAATTGACCAACACTTAACAAATTACTTTTCAAGTACTGAGACATAAAAAATTGTTTCTATAAAATAATTATTGGTTTTTATCTTAATATCACATTTCTCTATCACTTTCACAATAGAAGTTATCACCAAAAAGTCACATTAGAATAAAAATTTTCATGTAAACATGAAAAAGAGGAGTTATCACTTATGTGCTTACTATAACCAATGTCTACATACTATATTTTTACATTGTTGTCTTTTGCATTTTTAATTGCCATCAATAATACTTTTACTTCTTTTTCTCTAAAAAAAATAAATTTTCTCTTTGATTTAAAATTAGGCAATCTAATATAATATTTACAGACATAATAACTAAATTTATGATATCTAACATATTTTACCTTTGATTTATGAGAATTTCTCCCTCTATTTTTGTCTTAAAATGATTATCGCTACCTTTAGAGTTCTTGTTAAAATCTCTATTTCCTTGACTTGTACGTCTTCTATGCCTACCTCTATCTTTTTCATTAAAATTATTTGAATGAGTATTGGTAGAAGTCTTTAATGTTTATTCCTCTATTATTGAAGTTTTGTTCATAAACTAGTAAAGAACTTTGAAATTCATTAAGAGATTCATCATCATTATCATTGGATTCTTCAATTAAATATACACATAATCAAATTTTGATATTAATAAATATAGATTTTTTATTTTAACAATAACTTTGTCATTCATCTTTTTACCATGGAATCACATATTGTTAGTAATATCCAAAGTTCTTGAACAAATTAATTATAGATTCATCTTTAAAAGGATTTCAAAATCTTTTTTCAAAAGAATCTTGATATTTTTTAATATTTTTTTCATGAATACTAAATAATCTTAAATTTTTTTTTTACAAAGAATAATTTTAAGGATAAAATAAATAATAACTTGAAATAAATTATTTTTTATTTTTAAGTCTTTCAATCTCATTATATTAAATTCTTTTTATTGTTATATGTAAGAATAATATAATATTTGAATGTTATTTATCATTTAAAATTATTAGTTAATATTTTTTAAATATGAGAAGATACTCCATCAATATACATCAATATAAACCATCAAATCATAAAATAGCATATTACACAAAATTATCATCTAAGAAATATTTTTTTTTAATTTTTTTTACACTCTCATATTACTTTTACTCTATAAGATTAGTCTTTCACTTTCTTTTTAACACTTTTAATCTATCACTTCTTTTTAATGAAGCTGTGATATCATTAATAAAATAAAAAATATAGAGAATATAAAAAGATAATTATATTTTATTTAGAATAATAACAATATCTTTTTTATAAATAAAAAATACATATCTATTAATTAAAGTTATAGTAAAACATAAAAATTAAATAATTACTAACTGAGAATCTAATAAAGTGAAATATTTATTAGCGAATAAAACCAGACTAAAACTTTACACAACATAAAACATTAATAATAATATTAACTTATTTTAACTATTAAATTTTATAAAATGAAAAAAATAACTTTTCAATTCTTATTTTATATATATATATATAATCATTTATTTTTTTTAATACGCGTGAGAAACTTCAACTACATATTTTATGAAATGGAAGAAAAATAACATTTGGCATTGTCATATTCAAGAAAAACTTTGGTACATATTATTTGTTATTAATTAAAATTTATTAGAAATTATAATGTTAGTGAGACTTAAATTTTGTTTGATAAGTTTTTATTATAATTTTATAATTGAAAAGGAATAGTTGATAATGAATTATGTATTATAAAAAAATATGTTAAAGATATTAATGTTATTCTCAACGAAATATGTATTGTTATTCTAGGATTATAATACATAACATAAATTAAATTATTTCATCTATTTCAAAGATTAAAATATTTTACTAGCAAAATGTTTTAGTAGTTGTAAGAATGTTTTATTAAACCGATATAAAAACTGGGATAAAAATAGGAAAAACAAACAGATTCAATACGAAAAAATAATAAAAGATTGGTAAATGAGAGAAAATAGAAGAAAAATTTGTATGTTTATCAAAATCTTTTAGTTGATATATGTCGTATGATACAACATTTTTATGTATATAGTTAATGCTTAAGTCTTATAAAGTTAATATGGGATATTAAAATTATATGATAATTAAGAAATTTAACTGATACAATTAGAATATGACAAATCAAAGTTAAACTGTTGTAATATTTGTATTAACTAGTATCTTTGCTTAATATTTGTATTCAATATGTTTTAACTTGAGACGTGAATTTTAATCACGTTGAATCATAAAATAACAAATATATTTTAATCTTACTTATGAAAACGTAATTTTCAGCATAGTTTTAAACTATAAATATATTTTGAATAAAATTGTTCAATATTTTAAAAATTAATTTTTTAAATACCCATTCCAAAAGAAAAATACTTATAAGAAGTGCTTTTTGGCTATACCATTTTTTTCCTACTGATTGAAGGGATACGTCTTTGGTTTATGGGCTCTAATCACAGCAAGCATGAAGAATGGTGGGCTCTCTCAATGTTAATGGACCCAAATCTAACAAGCATAGGCCCAGGTTTTTTTTTTCTTGAGCTTAAACCAAGTTTGCCCAGAAAAAATAACATAAAAAAAGGAAAAGGTGTTATTTGGTGATGGCCCACTTTATTTCCATAAATCACGCAGCTTTTTGTAGATACATCCAATTCCCATAAATCACGCAGCTGATTATGAAATTCAGAAATTTCATAAAGATAATAAACTAAATTATTTTTATTATTAGTTTGTGGCACAATTATTCTGTTTAAAGGGATAAAAAGATGTTCGATAAAAGAAAAAAAAAAGTAAATCATGATATAAGATTGTTTTAAATAGTGACAAGTTTTTTAGAAAAAAAAAGTTTTGAAATAATCATAAGAGATAAATATTATAGGAGATAGACAATTAGAAAGATTATATATACATATAAAATAAAAATATTAAAAAAATTAGCTTACAGCAGAAGAAATTTTTAAAAGGAAACAAATAATATTAAAATCATGCAAGAGAAAAGATAATCTCTGAATTCAATATTTTAATTTATTATATAAGATAATTTTAAAAATATTTTTTACAATAATATCTAATTAATTGGTTGTGTAGAAATACACCAAAATTCAACTCTTTACTAATACAACTTTTTAGTTAATGTTTTAAAGAAGAAGAAAAATAAACTTGACCTCTTAAATTAAATATTTCACCTAGAAATCAAAAGTTGTTAGAATAAGTAATTTTTAGTATTTCTGTTAAGTATAAAGTTTGGGATTGAATCCCTAATTTAATTTAAGCATGAAATTACAATTATAAATATAAAATGTATGTGTATTACAAGTTATACTGAAAACAAGATGTGAAATATATAAGCAATTAGAGTGCTCCAAACATGGCTTATCTTTTCTAACTAAATTACTTTTCATTTATTGTCCCTTTTTATCAATTAATGATATTGGGTTTATGGGATTTTTATTTTACAATTGTACATTTTATATAAAAAATCTAGGAGATAATAATTATAGGAATAGATGAACATAAAAAAAATAAAATTATAAAAAACATTTATTATACAAAAAATATAAAATTCATTTGATTTGAAAACTTTGGATCAGTGATTGAAAATAGTTAGAAATATTTGTTAAGTTTTAGGAAAGAAAAGAGGTGCAGAAGAACATAACATAAGAACATAGGATTTAACGTAAGAGAGTGACAGAGGCGTGGGTGTGGAGAGTGTGGCGGTGAAACAGTGAAGAAGGGACCGTTGCAAATACTCAATCTCCTCATATTTACACTTTACTATATATATAAATAAATAATAATAAATATATTTTAATATAAATATATTTTAAATAAATGAAAAATAAAATAGGTAAAAAATTTAAACAAAGAAATAAGTAATTTTTTTTTACTTCAATTCTGTAATAGTTTAGAAATTTTTTATAAAAGTCATCCATAAAATAGTCAAATGTTTCACCCATTAAATATAATAAAAAAAATATTCCTAGGATTAAAAATCATATTTGAATGTGAAACCTCTGCATGATAGATTGAGTCATATTACTTTAAATAAAAAAAAAGTAGTTCTTTTAGGACTGTTTTGCAACAAACAAATAATACTTAACACTAGTTATGGTGTTGTTGCATGTGGAATGATGGTAAATGTTAAATTTTGCATTATTCCTGTCACTTGGGTCATCCACTTTGGACAAATACAAGTCAGAAAAACCCCAAAGATAAAAGTAAAACCTTGTGTTTACTTGTCACTCCTTTGTGAAAAACCAAACACGCCCTTCCAAAATTAAAGAGAGAAACAAAAGGAAATTAAAAAAAATTGGGGCCATCAAATGACAATGATGCGAAGTGGGGTTGTCTTGGTCAGTTTCTGCTTCCCAAAGCAGCCAGGACTCATTTTTCTTTTCCTCCTTCCATTTCTTTTTTAAAAATTGATTTTTTAAAATATTAGGAATGACATAAAATTAAAAAACCAAATTAAAAATTCTGTGGATTCCTCAGCCAATGTTCGGACGTGCTCTCCTCTCCCTCTCTTGTCTACTCTCAAACTGTACATGTTGCAAAACTTGACCTGTCTTTTTCCTTTTCTACTGTCAAAAACCCAACACCTAACCGTTTTGGTGTGAGTGCTGTAGTGAAGGGGCATCACAGTGTCTTTTCTTTGACATTTGGTTTCCAATGGGAACTCGATTTCCACACTTTCACTTTCCATGCTCCTCTTGACCACTATAACATAATCAAGAAACTCGTTGAAAAGGATTGCAAGGTTGGTTTCTGCATTCCAACTATACGGTTTGTTTTCTTAACTGCTTAAAGTAAGCGACTTGGTCTCTTGCAATTGGTTTTTGGGAGCTGTTAGGAGAAGGGTTAATTGATTGAGCTTTGAAAAGTAACCACCTTCACTTACCCATGTTTGCTTCCTTATTGTTTTGGACCTGTTTGTTGGAAATTTGGCAACTTTCGATGTTTTTAAGGATTGGGTCGGGTTTGCTTTTGAGGGTTTATTTGTTTAGATTTTAATACAATGTGAGTGTTTCAGAAGATTCCGCAAAAACTGTGGAATTTTGCTTTTTAGTTTAAATTCTTCTCTTCTGTTGTTTCAAAATTGTCTCGGAGAATTGTATTTTATATGGATGCTGTTGTATACTATTTCAGCCAACTATATGCTTTGTAGGATAATCAGCTTTTGTTATCTTATTAGTTGTTACAGAAGAGTCTGTCTCCTTCTTTATCTGTCTTCTCGACTTCGGTTGTTGTCATTGCGTATTTTATCAAGGGCTTTTAGCTTTCACTGTCTTGGTCTAAAAGGTGTTTCTGATTATGGTTTTGATCTGTTTCTGTTTTTCCTTGGCAACACCTTTCTTGTTTATCTTCTTCACTCTGACAGCTTGACTTTGAAGTTGCTATCCTTTTTTTGTTTTGTAATCTTTCCTTTATGGATCAGGTGGTCCGTCTTCCTTTACTTTCATTTATGGGGAAGATCACGACTTCTGCAACCCAGCCTGTATCTCAAGAAGCTTCCAATTATGATGAGGTTTTTATGCAGCAGAGCTTGCTCTTCGATGATAGTCTGAAGGTACTTATGATTTTGTACTTGCTGTTTAGTTGGGGATATTGGTTTTTTTTTTTCTATTTATGATTGCTCTTTGATTCAAGAGGCCTTTGTATTCACGGTTAATACTTAAGATCATTGTCTAATGCATCTGTGCTTTAATTTAGAATATACTTCTTAATTAAGTGGGATTGCTGTTTGTTTTTATTGTTTCTGTTCCTAGGATTTGAAGAATCTGAGAGCACAATTATATTCAGCAGCTGAATATTTTGAACTCTCTTACACCAACGATGACCAAAAACAAATGTGAGTTGCTTTGCTAGAGCTGGTTTATATTTATGCTGATACTGTCACATCCTTAATATCCTCTCTTTATTGTTGCTTTGTCTTTCTATCCTATGTTTACAGAGTGGTAGAAACATTGAAGGATTATGCCATCAAAGCTCTTGTAAATACAGTGGACCATTTAGGTTCTGTGACCTACAAAGTAAATGATCTGTTAGATGAGAAGGTCGTTGAAGTTTCTGTAGCAGAGCTAAGAGTATCTTGTATTGAACAGGTACACCTAATCATCTTTATGTACCTTCAGATAGAGAAAGTCCACTAAGGCAATGCTTAAAATAAGTTCTTAGGTGAAAAAATGATACCACTATCATATATTGAATGAGCAACACGACTGTGAATAGTGTGCATGTGATGTTGAGAATTAATTTTGGGAAGGCTTCCAGAAAACCATTTCATGTATAGTTCTTCTTTTTTCACTGATAAACTCCAGGACATTTATAAAATATCCAGTCATCTAAATGTCTTAATTTCTTGGTGCTTAGTGTTGTATTTATCAGAGAAACTTCTTTTAAGAGTTATCTGCATATATACTAATTGAAGACTTTTTAATTCAATTATCCAAAAAATAATTGAAAGTGCGATTTCAACAATCTCAGAACAGTTGTAGATCTGAATTGAGAAACTCAGAGAGGTTTTGTTTGCTGCCGTATAACTTTATTGTGATAGTATTTTTAAATGAACTTGACGGGTGTGTTCAATTTGCTAAAACAGAAAGAAGACATTCCAACAAATATTTGTTCCATGTTTGATTTTAAAAATGTTTGAGCGATGAAACAAAACAATATTGTAACCCTGCTTTCATTACTGAATAAATTAGTTGATAGCTTTTCATGCACAACATCACCCAAAAACAAAAAATACCCACTTTTTTTGTTTAAACCTCTCTAGCACCAACAAATAACAACCAGTAATCCTAATTGGATTGTACCCAGCATTACCCCTTCCTCCACCATCAAAGCTGCTTGTGTTGTGAATCAACCACAAAGCACCACAGAAAACAAGTTATGCTATCACCCAGCTTCTTGTACCATGTTGTTTTACTTTTCCTGTCCCTCAGTATGTCTCAAATCACTACAATCTCGATAAAGTTCATTTTTTTTTCTTTAGCAAATAGCCAGTACAATAGCAATTTGGAGAGTAATATGATTTTATTACATTAGATAATGGTAGTTGGTGAATTTACCTTTGAAAACAGTATCTGGCAAAATTATAATTATAGGAACGTGATAGGTTGATGGAATTCTCTTCCTTAGCTATTGTGGTCGGTGACTGATATTGATGACCATAGTGAATCTATGCCTGTCTAAGAATTATCTATATTTTATTCTCAAATTTTGAATGAAAGGCATGCTTTGAAAATACCCTGGTATTTGTGTGGATGCTTGGTGTTTTATTAAAATATCACTCCCCATTCAATTCTAAGCAGAATTTTGCATCTGCAGCTGTGGCTTTGAACATTATCCCTTGTGGATATTATTCAAGCTTGAATTATTACCATATGAAGGAAGAGAATTTTTATGAAGATCACTAACAATGTGTTCCTTAATGTGGTACAACAGAGAATAAAGACGTGCCAAGAGTATATGGATCATGAGGGGCGTACCCAACAGTCATTGGTGATCAGTACTCCAAAATATCACAAGCGTTATATCCTGCCAGGCAAGTATCTTGCATTGTCCCCTTCTCTTTCTTCTTGTGGTGCTGTTTCTTTTTACTATTACAAAGTATGTTTATAATGTTGAATGATCACATATTCACATTCCTTAAATTCACAAGTTCAGTTGGGGAGACCATGCATGGTGCCAACCGCACAAAGTCAAAATATGAGGGTTACAACTTAGATGACGAAGATGACTGGCCTCACTTTAGGAATGGTATCTCCTTGTTCCCTATTATTTTAATTCCATTTTTCTAGGGATTAACATTAGATATAAGCTCATATTCCTTTTATTGTGGTTGTATCCCAAAGCTGTTCGAGCTACAATTAGAGAAACACCACCATCTACAGCAAGGTAACTAACTATAAATTCCTCGTCTTATTATAGGATTAAGTTGGCCATTGTCACAATGAGGATTCTGATGTAATTCTTTATTTTGATGCAGAAGAGGGCGTTCTCCGTCACCTTCTTTACAACCTCAGAGATCTGGAGCTTTTTCATTCACTTCTTCAACCATGCCTAAAAAAGATTCAGGTTGTATGCACATAGTACACTAAGACATCTTGATTCTTGAATCTTTTTTATCATGACTAATATGTTTTGGTTCCTTCTATGTCTTTGTCATTTTTGCATATAAGATGAAGATATAAATCTCACTATATTTGTATTTACAATCTTGTTGCATGTTCTGAAGAGAGGCGATCGGTTTCACCATACCGGTTCCCCCTTCTACGCACTGGATCACGGTCAAGTAGGCCTACTACACCTAAGATAAGTAGACCAACCACTCCAAATCCGAGCAGACCCACCACACCAAATCCTTCTAATGCAAGACAAAGGGTGAGTAAACATATATCATGGTTGTTTGCTCAGCATATTACCCATAATCTCAGTAGTTTCTCTAACAATCTCTGTTTATTCTTTCACCAGTACCCTTCAGAGCCACGCAAATCATCTTCAATGCGATTATATGCCGAAAGAGACCCTGGCAAATACGTAGAGCAGTACCCCAGTAAGAGTAAACGTCTCCTGAAGGCATTACTAAGCAGGCGCAAGTCTAAGAAGGATGACATGCTATATACATACTTGGACGAGTACTGATACAGTAGAACCTATAGAAAGCAAGGGAAATATGTCATAGAATCTTGGAAAAAAGTCAAATTTTGCTTGCTAGTCTGATAGGCTGCACTTCTTTGTCGTTTAAAATGAACATTTATACGGTAACTTTCCTTTATCCTTGTTTTACTTTGTGTAACTAAGCACCCAAAATTATGATGTGTGATAGTGTAATAGTTCAAGCTTTATTTTTTAGCAATGAATGTTATATAATCAAGTAAAGTTGGTATCATTTATCTTTTCTTTTTGTAGCAAGTTGAAGTTCAATGTTTAGCCATATCTGATGGAAACAAAACTAAGGTGTAAGCAACAAAATGATTGGAAATTGGATTTATAGTCGTTGGTCTAGAACGTGTAGTGTTGAGTGTATATGTTTTGTTTCTTTTGTTGCTCTGAGGAAACCTCCAACAGAGAGGAAAGTTCGTGGGTCAATTATTTTCACTGTGACAACTAATCTTGGTTATGATAATGCAATTTAATGAAGTTTTACATTTGTTTTTCGCTCTTAAATATTATTAAAAAAAGTGAAAAAATGTCAATGTCCTTGTCAATGCTCATAATTTCTTGCAACTAAAGTGGATGCGCGTCAATTCAGATTCAAAGTTACAGCCAACTACTTGAAACCTACTGCCATTTTCCTTCTAAATAAATGCATCTAGGAATTATCGTTATTTTAAAATAATGTTTCCACCAAACAATGTTTCACAACTTTCATTTAGCTCAACTGGAAAGAGAAGTTGCATTTAAACAGTGGTTTTTGGGCCCATAAATGCAGTTTATAACTCTGATTCAATAAGTCCATTACTAATCAGTTACAGTGTTTTATAAACCTATCTTAAACATTTATAGAAAAAAATGAGAAAAAATAAAGTAAGTTTATCTATTAAATGGAATCAACTTATGGATGAGTAAATTTGTATAATTTTTTTATATTAACTTTTTTTTTTGCAGTTAAACAGAAAGGGCTGCACTATTCATGAAAACTTTAAACACCATCCATTAACATGCACGTTCACTATGTTGGGTTGCAATTGCAGCATTGAATTGAATCAGAAACTAGTTGAGAAATAACCGGTGTAACTTTTGAAAGTTTCAAATCAACGGCTAAGGTTGCATATGCATTTACAGTGAAAGCATTCTTTAACATCTACAATCCATTTCGATCACTGTAATTGCCATTTTAGTTATTCAATACAAATTTGTTCTAACTTATTAGTTTTCGAAGCAGATTTTCTCAAGATAGTGAATAATCTTCACAAACATGGACATGTGAGACTTTCATGGCTACATGACAAGCCTTTCCGTGCCCCAGTAGAATTTGTGATGTCTAGTGGTAGTATGTGTTATATAATACTATTAGTGACGATGTGAGTTACAGAAAGTACAGTCAAACCCCTCTAACAGCATTGGTAACAACATTATTATCACCAGAAGATCATTGGTGTTTTCTAAATATGTATCTAAAGTTTGGTCAATTCGGATGCAAATAAGAAACTAATTTACTGATACATATTAGAAAACATATTGATGGGTATAACCTTAACTCTTCCAGAAGAGCAAGCTGATAAGAGAAGTCAAAGATTAGTCTTAAATCACTGAAAAAATAAAAATAAATAAAGGACCGCATTTTGCAAATACAAGAATACGATTAGAAGAAAAGAGGGGGAAGACAGAAATCAAAACCCTTAATGTTCAGTCAAGGCTAAGAATAACAAAAGGAGAGTTAAATGAGAATAGAAAGCTAAATGATGAAGAGATGCAAAACAAAGAGGGAGATAAGCAGATGGAGCACCTAATATGGCAATGGCATCCATCTCTGACCCACATATCTGCAACAAATCCTAATTATGATGACCGTTTACGTATTTCAAGTGCTAAGTAAATTTGATACTTCAAAGCAAACATTATAATATCGACTAAATGTATTCTTTCTGCACTACAACAACTAAGCCTTTTCCCCATAGGTGGACGTGGATCTTTCTCCACTATTTGTTCTTAAATATATACAACTAATGGTCTCAAATGTATGAGGAATATTCACAAATGATGGCATGGAAACCATGGATAACATCTTATATCCACTCCTGTGGATCTTATCAGCACAACAGAACTCAAATCCCAGAAATGCATAGCAGAAGCATGCCATTAATGTTAGTCAATGTCTAAACCAAGATGTCCTTTATAACGGAGGAAACATCCATCCCATGGTCCAACCAAGAAGCAAACCAGCACCAGCAAGGCCTATTCCCACGGCAAAAGCAACAAGACACTTTGTAATCCCACATCTTCTGCTAGTATTCTTCCGCTTCCCAGCTATGTCATGACTCTTCTTAAGCAGCATTCCTCTACACGGCGCCCAGGGTAAGGATGCTGGAAAGAGATTTAGTAATGACTGGTTTTTGTTTCGGAGTTGCAGGCAGATGTTCTCCAGCTGCAGCATGTGGAGCCACTGCTTATAAGCAAATAGCTGTGAAGCCTGTCGAAAAAAGAGACTAAGGATGTGCTCCTTCTCGCTGTAAGCTCGCTGTGCTGCTTTCTCAGCCTCTCTTGCTCTTGTTTGAGAGTAACACAAAGCTTTCAACAGCTCGGACATGCTACTGTTCTCAGAATTTATGAGGCAATCTTTGTCGCTTGAACTAGAATCTGTGCTCTGGCTGGAGCTGAACATATGGAGCATCGTTTGTTGATAAATTGATCATAGAATAATCATGAAATTTCAACTCAACAGTATAAAAGTTGTAAGAAAAAGTTTCCAAAAAAAGTCACCAAGTGTGTGTTTAGTATGATACCTAAATTCCTACTTAATCAATAAATAAAACCGCGCTTCATGAGTCAGGATTTCAAAATATCCAATACAACAATTATAATCTATCATTGTATCTTAAATTTCCAATAATGCGAGCGTATGTGCAACTACAAAATTATCTACAATTTATGACTTCAATATAATCAATGCTAACAAGCCATCTATATGTTTAAAATATGATCAAATCTATACACTATTTAAGATGATGGCACACAAAATGCAACCTACAGGTTTGTAACTGAAACTAGGGTGATTTCAAAAACCGATGGATAAAAATCAGCTGGTCTGTGTTAATGACAAAGCAGATCCTGTAAAAGCAGAAAAAAGGGGGATCACAGAGTCAGAAGGAAAAACATATCTTTCAAGGGATCGAGATATAGCCATTAAAGAGAGTACGAATCATTCACATATATTTCTAAAAGCTTAGAAAAACCATCAATGCTTTTTTTGGTGAATTAAATTCATAAGTTATAATATTTCCTACACATGTTGGTAGCTTTATACATTCATACAACTAGTCGCTTATCATTATCAGATACAAAAGCAGGTTTAAATTCAGTTAAATTTGTTCATCAACAAATTCCCTGTTAACATGAGATGGATAACTAAGGTACTTTTAAAACGTTATGGGCAAGTAGTCAGAGCCAAGCATCGGTAGAAACAAAAAAAAAAAAATCTAAAACCTGTCCACATTAGTAATTATGGGGTGGCATCTTCGTGATACTTGATGATCACTATCTGGATATAAAACAATGTGTACTACTCCTATGAAAAATGTACGGTTTGGAACCGATAACTAGCATCAGTCTGCAATAAATAGCATTGGAAACAGAATACATACAAGGTCCCTCAATATAGTTAGCATCTGTAAATAACAACCCTTAACCCTAGTCAAACTTAATAGTTAATTAGGAAGTTCAATATTTTAAACACGAGAAAACATCAAAGTTCTTACAAAATAAACTGACCATCCTAGCAAAGATTGCAGAAACAATGAAAAAATTGTAAAGTATGCCTCTACTCATTACCTGGAATGCTTGTTTGAATCCTGAAATGAATAGTCAGGAGTGGATATTCCAGTTGTATAACCATCTGCATTGCAAGAACCAGACTCAGTTTTATGATTCAAAGATGACGGTAGAGTCTTATCATGGTCAACAACTTTTGGGTAGGGGGGTCTCTGACTAACATGCTTAGTCTGGGGATGAGGGAGATCACAATTGTCGATATTCTCAAGTGACTTCCGGGCAACCAAGGAGGCCAACTCATCTTTTCCAGCAGTGCGCCACCAAGGCCCAGTTTCCTCTGCTCCCATCAAATGTGATTCTAGATCAGATGATATCATTTTACCTTGTTCAGAGACCAAGACATTGGAAATATCACAATCCATAAAATGACTATCTGAAAAACATATTTCCCCATGATCTTTCTTCTTAGGAGTAAAATGTAAATCAGTATACAGTGAAGCCTCAATTTTTGGCATTCTGGTATTGTTGTTTTTCATACATGTAGGAGAGACATGCCACGGGTGCTCTACAGATAAATTAACTCTTTCCAGATCAGAAAGAGTATCAAAGTCTTTGACTAATTGATCTGGTTCACTTTTGACATTTCCATTAAGAAATTCAGCATAGAAGGCACCAAATTCAGACTCGTAAGAATTCAGATGTTGACATGTATAATTTGTTTCGTCACCCAAATCACTTTTTACATGTAGCCACCATTTCAATTCTGGTAGCTTATCAGAATTCAGATCATGGGGCATGCAAACTGAATTGGCATTAATGTGGTCATAAGTAGAATCACAAGGAACCCAATCAGATACTAATTTTTTTGTAACCGGTGAGGGATGATCCAAATTATTCAGGGGAATCCGGAAATCTTGAGTAAAACATTTAGCTGTACAAGGTGCCTTCCCTTCTGCTGCCGCCATCACTTACCAGTCTCTGAATAATGACCTTTTTTAAATGGCAACTTTTCGAGGATCCGGCATCTGTTGATTCGGTAAGAGAGAAACTCAAAACATTACAATATTACAAACAACCTTGGTAGATTGCAAACTAAAATCTCAATGAAATGTTAATATATATTGTACGAGACCAACAAATTACCAATCTCTTAATTTAGCTGAAAGGTATGTGAAAGCAAAAGGAACACAGGAAAAGTAGGTCCACCAGCTCTAACAATTGCAGCCAAAATCCTCACAAAATCATTGTAGAATGTTTATTATTAATCATATTTCTATTTCCCTATCATTAGCAGACAGAGAATATTCATCCAAAAATGAGTCAAGCAGGAATGCAAGAAGACCAAAAGGTCAATGAATCAACTAAATTTCTTTTTATAGAAGGGAAGATATCCAACGAGAAAACTTTCTTTGCCTTTTTTTCCCAGGAAGACCTAACTTGCAAGAACTTAATGATGAAATTGTCAACGCACCATGGACTGGAGTCATGAAAACCCAAAATCAATATATAGCTTTAGATGAGTAATACAACCAATGCAACAGTAAAAAAAAAAAAAAAACTTTGGTTGGTTAATTGAAAGACAAGGAACATGTGGATTTTGGGTGTGGAAAATCCCGCTTAGAGTTTCTGGAAGAAGTGAATGTCGCAGATAGAACATCACAGACATGTCAACTTTCATGAATGCTCTTGCCAGTTACACATCCAAACAATCAAACATCATAAAAGGAAAACAAAGAAGATCTATTTGACATAAAGCCCAACAAGATAAAAGGTGCAGGCAGACTTGAGAGTACAAACTACAAAGGTTATTCAAGTTCAGAAGAAAAACAGAATCATCATCATTCAAAGAGGAGAACAAGACAGAGACATGAGATCCGAAAGAAGCAAGGACAAGAATATTCAGTTAACTGATTAAAGTACAGAGAGAGAAAAAGAGAGAACTTGCCTTGGTTATCATCATCTGAAATGAACTTCCTTGTAACACCGAAACATGTTCGAGACTTTGCTTGTACACCTGTCCAAGAGAGAGTGCATGTTTTGCATTTGTTTGTAATGGTGTTGTAAAAACATGGTCCTTATATTGACAGCCATGTCAAAAAAAAAAAAAAAATCAATAACTGTGTTACTTCCTAAATATCTATCTTCTTTGTTCTGATGTCACAGTCCCATCCCATGCTTTCTGAATTATTGTTCCCTCTTCTTTCTTTCTATAACATCAATTGGTGTGCCCTCAATAAATATATTTGCTTTTTCCCTTATTAGTATGTTGATTTAAATCTTTTTAATTATATTATTGATTTTTAAATTATTAAATAAAATAAAAACATGTTTTTTCTTTTGTAAATTCTTTATTCTCTTTTGCGTCGAAGTGTCCAGATTCTCGGAAACTTCGTGTCACCATCGTTCTCAACGAAGCTTGGAAAGGCTTCTAACGGTGACGTCTGAGCACTCACCTTGCGACTCTTGTTTGAAATTCTTTTCCTTATTTTTTGTACATAATTTTAATTTTTCTTCCAACTATTTTAATTAATTTTTATTTCTACAGTTAGTATTGAATATATTTTATATTTTAAGGCATTAAATATTTTATCTATTTATTTAATACTTTATCTCTTTAAATATACAAAAACTATTCATGCCCAATTACTTTGTTCTTATTTTTTCTTTGGATGGAGAGAAAGAAGTGTATGGTTTTATTCCCTTGGCAGAACATGGTACCACCCTCTGATATTTAATTAGTTATCTGTTTTTCCTTATTAAGAAAACGATGCTTAGATTTGCATCCTAACCATCCATTTAATTGGTTGCATGTCACTCTCATATGAGGACTTTCTCTTCTCACTCATCCTCATCCACTTTTTTTGCATTTTACAAATCAAATTCATCTTCAAACAATTTTTTTAAGCCCTTTTGATTCTTTCTAAAAAAATTAAACCAAATGCAGGTTGATAATACTCTAGTTCAATCCTTGATAACACTTCCCTTTCTTTCTATGTTCAGATGAATAGTGTTAAGATATGGTGTAATAATTTCATTTGAATGATTGTCCAATCTAATGAAATTAAACTTATCCCATATTTATTTCCTTCCCATTTTTTCAGTTTGAGTATATTATTTACTATCTTCTAGAAGAAGAGTAATTTGATAAAAAAAATCAAATAAAGCATCCCAAAATTTGTCTAATGATTTCAAATATGAAACATTGTCATTCTAAGAAAAAAAAAGTTTTGCAATGGTTTAAAAATAGTTTTGTTATGTTATCTGATACCAAAATATCATGAATAAATTTTTTATTAATTTGTATATTAGTTACTCTATAATCTATATTAATAATTATTTATAAATTACAATCAAATAAAGAGAAATAAATATAATCTAAAATACGAGTAACAAATATTTTTGAAAATTCTTTTTATATTATTCCTTTTATGATTTTGTATCTTCCATTTATATTTTTTTTAATCAATTTTATTAGCACTGATAATTCCTATTGTATGCAGAAATATAAAAGAATTATCTAGAAAACAAAAACTATTAATATTAACAAAATTGATTTAAGAAGTATTAATAAAAAACATAAAGTCACACAAAATTGTAAAAAAAAAAAATATATATATATATATATAACAGTAAAAAATTCTAAAAAAATTGCTTTTAGATGACTTGTATCAAGTTTCCTTCATATTATATAATAATTTATGATTAGATAATTGCGTAAAATTTTTCACACTGATACACAGTTAACTCTTGTTAGACTAAACCCCACCGTGAACCTCATGAATGTTTATCAAGCTCCAAAAAGTAGTACTAAGGCATTGGGCATGAAAGCAACGCATATACTTAAAGCAAGAAGGAATGATAAACATCACAAACAATCATAATCATCGCAGAATAACTCTTTAATAATTAACCATCTGGTTATACTTCTTCCTAAGCACAGACAATCTTCTGTGAAGGGTAAGCTTTTCATCTTTTTTTCCTAGTTTATCCAAGTAGTACACAATTTTTTTTAGGGTAACTAAAACCTCCTGACTTTCATACCCAAATTCTCTCTCTTGGATATTCAAGATCCTTCTAAGCAGCTCGAGTAACTCACTGTCATCCTTACCAAGTCTGGTTTGAATAGACACCAAACAATCTAAAGCCTCCCCTGCAATGCATAACATAAATATCAATTTAATCCCAAAAAAATGAAAAGAAATGGGAAACTTAAGGCTCAGTTTTTTCCCCTTTGGTGCAAGAATTGTAGTTTTTTGCTGATTTAAAAGAAAAAGAAACTACGCTCATCAGTGAAATGCAGCACAATTGAATGTCCTGAATAATGAATAACTTGATCATATTAATTTGAGCCTGACCAGGTTTTCAATGAAGTAAGGCAAAGCTTACCAACAGGAAGGGAATTTTTTCCAAAGGCCTTCTCACGGATGCGTAAAACCTCCAGGGCAAGTTTCTCTGCTTCTTCATCATTTTTCAAATGGTAGAGTGTAACTGCAAGGTGTAACATAGGAAAGCTGATGGACTGGTCATCAGTTCCCTTATGCTTTATCATGATTTGCAAACTTCTCCTCAACAGGTGCTCAGCATCTGCATAATTCTTTGACCGTGAATACGAAGTTGCAAGATTTATCATGTGTGTCACCAGGCTTGGGTGGTCCTTTCCTTTGTGCCTCTCAGTGATCCACAAACATTCCTCTAATAGCTCTCTTCCTTCTTGTCCTCTTTGAATTAAACAATACAAAAAGCTTCAATTCAAAACCTAGTATGTTTTGACGTTTTAGTCTTACTTTTTTTTCCTTTGTTTTCTTCCTTCCTTCCTTTTATCTTTTTTGGTTTTCTTAGGGAGAAGGGGGTGTCTGGGTGATATAGCAAAACCATTTCTATAGAAACAAAAGGCGATAAAATTAATTCTAAGTTGTTACTTGTGAGACTTTATTCTTAAACACGAAAAAAACACTTAAACCTGTCATTCCTAACCAAGGTTATAGGGAAGCTTACCTCCCAGCGGCATGAAGTAATTCAGCTAGATCCACTCTCATCTTTTCCATTATACTGTCATCTGGTGACAAGTAATTCGAATCCTTCATGACCTGAATAGCACGTTTAAACAATTGGATTGCTTCATCTGATTTCCCTGCAGAATATATCAAAATCACACTTAAGTACTCAGGTTTTCAACTCCGCCCAAACAAAATAAAAAAAAATAAAACTAGGGACGGTGCATGGAAACCGTTTACATCTAAATAACAAAATGCATCAGCAAAGTAATTTCCATATGTAACTTAAGACCAAATAAATTTGAATTTTAGGTGTTTATTTCACCATTCTTCTGCAGGACTCAGGACCCACCATGCATGAAAGAAATTCTAATCAACATATAACTGTGCAACCAGGAAAGAAAGAAAGAAAAACAGAGGGGATATAAATATATATGGAATATGCAAAGAACAAATAAATTGTATATGCAAGTTTATAAAGTTACCTTGAGCACTCTTAACTCGGGCTAGGGAACTCATGGCCATTCCAATTCTTCCATCATTTTGTCCATATAATTTAGTGTGTATGTCGAGAACTCTAGAAACCAAAAAAATATAAGTAATATAGAAGAAAGTAGAGTCAATAATGCACTGAATATGGAAGAAGAAACTAAATATAGGAAGCTTAACCTAGTAAAATGAGTTTCAGCGTCATTGCCTCGCCCTTCTTTGAGTAAAAGATTGCCAAGACTAAGTAAAGGTACAACCAAATCCTTACTTTGGGCACCTCTACTTGATTCCAAAAGAGTGATCACACGCTGGTATATCTCTACTGCTTTTGCTGCCTTTCCGAAAGAGCCAAGAACTTTTGCCATACCCAAACAGGGTGTGACAAGTAAAGTACTATCCTTCCCTAGAAGTATATTATTGAGAATATCAAAATTTTGATAAAAGCGAATTTAAAAGCAAAGTTGGCTTCACCACAGGCCATTTCTGCTAAGGTACTGGAGATTTGAAACTGTTAAAAATAGCTTCAAACTAGACTTCACAACTGAAAAATCTCAAGAAAATAGTTCTAGATTTCTAATCAAACAGACAAGCAACACAACATAGCCACAGCCACAATCCTTCACCATAGGTAAATAAAATCAAATGCTAAATAGAACTAACATTACTAACTGAAAAATATCCTCACCGTAGGTCCTCTCCATAATGTAGACAGCCCTCTGATATGTGTCCAATGATTTTTCAAATATGTTTAACGTAGCATACATACTTCCCATATGCATTAGTATTGAATCTAGACGAGGTGCATCATCCTTCAAATTGTCAACAACTTCTTTCATCTGGCTATCAATGAAAATATAAGAATGCACTCCACAGAGAATAGGAACAACAGAAAGAGGTGTGCAAATGTAACACTTAAGCATTTCATCAGAAATGTGGAACATACACAAAGGAAATTGTACCCTATTAAATGATTAGATAATTCAGGCAAATATCCTGGGTAGGTACAGAAACTATTTCAGTACAAGGGAATCAAACATATGAGACCAATATAAGATTAGTTACCACTAACCCAGACTAGTGGAAACACTCAGCCTCATGCAAGAATGTCAATCAAAAAGAGTGATTAGAGATAATTTAATTGCGTACATTTTTGGCGAGCAACGACCATTCATTCATTCTAGCCCCAGAAACCATGACAAATTCATTAATTCATCTTAGAAAATAAAAATAAAACCGACAATTGACTTCTTCATTGTACTCTCACCTCATCTCATTATAGTAAAATCTGGTGCTATAAGCACCTCATAAATTGTTATGCTGAAGTCTCACTGTGGAACAATAAAAAAAAATCATGCAGATTCTGAGAGTTTAACTAATGGCATACTGTGAAGACTTAATTCAAGTTACTCAATTATACAAGATATGAAATGAGAAAATAATATACAAGAACAGAAGGAAAGGGGGAAATACCATATCCAACAGAGATCCAACAAATTTTAAGTCTCCAACAGCCATGTAACCTAGTGCTATAACGTCCAAAATTGCAGCTTCTTCTATGCCTTTAGTACCCGCATTCAGGCTCTCTTTCACTGCTTCATAATTCGCAGTTAGCAGGTCTACAGCATCATTTTTTCTTCCCATCCTAATCATTCTTTTCACTTCATCAAATAATTCTTCCAATTCTTTTTCTAAACTGCCAATTCTGTAGAATGTGAAATTTCCAAAGCCAAAGAACGTTGTCAATTAGAGAATGAACAATTTAAGTTATGGAAAAGGAACAAAGATGCTTTATATTAGAAAATGGATATAAAACCTTATAAAACTGACTTATAAGGTAAAATTTCTATCTTACTTGTATATTATAATTTTAATTTGACGATATGTCTAAAGCTTAGAAGATAAAATTCCAATGCAGTGGTAAGAAAATTAAGGCACAAAATTGAAATTTGGAAATACTTCAAAATACAGCATGCATAAGCAGTAGAATAAAGGAAAAGGACAATATCATTTGAACCAATTCCCACCTCTGATGGTCATTTGGAGATGAAAAGCCTGAATAAGCATCACTATGTGGGCCTGTCCCACCACATTCCATTGACCCAACTGAAGATTTTGAGATGCAGACCCGAACACAAGCAGTCCTAATGGGAATAATGTAAAGCTTTTGATTGTATTTTTGCTTTTGATTACAAACCGAGAAGCATGTTATGCTTTTCAATTCACACAATGACAGCATATGCGGAAGCTCTTTGCTTGTCCTAATAATAGATAGCAGAAGACATTAAACCAAGCCATCACAATTACAGTAATCAGATATGTAAATTAAAATGAAGAGTTTACAACTAAAAAATGAGTATAATAACGAGAAACCGTTATTTGCACTCGCAGATTTAACATGTATCTTATTCGAAGACTTGCACCTAAATTATTAAAAGAATTTCTGCACTGAACCATATGCATTTCTTAATTATTGGTAGAGATTGAGTTAGTATAGCGCATAAGCTTCAATAAATAAAGTCGAAGTTATTATCCCATAGTGATTTATTGCAGCGAAGAAAGAAGCGGCATGGAACAGAAGTAGCATAGTTGGGAGAAGCAAAACATCAACACAACACAACTTAAGCAGAAACAGAGCAGAAAGAGAACCTGCTTCCGGCGGTGAAAGAGTGCGAAGGAAGAAGACATGAACCTTTCATCGTCTTCCTCTTCCTCCTAGGATCAAACCTCAGCAATTAGCATAGCATACAACAATGCGAGAAAAGGATAAAGCGCATGTTTTTTTTGGAGGGCTTGTTATGGCTTTTTGGGCCTCTACTTCGACTGATAAAGTGAATTGTTATTTACACCTCCCAACTTTACTAATATGCCTCCAATTATAATTTTTTTTCTTAAATATCCTTTTTCCTAAAAATAGTTTTTGGAATTTTAAAAATTTGAATTCTGAAAAATAATTTTGAAAATCAATTTTTGAGGTAAAAAAAATATATATATATATAAGAGATTTAAAAAAAATAATAAAAATATAAATCTTAAACAAATCAAATCTAGATCAAATTAAATTAAAATAATTAAATTAAATTAAGATAAATTAAACTAGAATTATGATAAATTAAATCATATTAAATTACATTAAATTATATCCCATTAGATTATATTAAATATAGTTTAAGTTAATATTAATTTTAATTTTTTTATGTGATCATAATTTTAATATTCAATTCAAATAAAAAAAAATAAAATTTAATAAATTTATTTTATTTTATTTAAATACATATTTATAAAAATTTAATATATTTAAAATTTAAAAAAATTATAAATTTTTTAAATCTTAAATTAAACTGAAAGCAAAGCAGTGAAGATATAAATGAGCAATAACTCTTAAAAAATTTGTGAGCATTTGTTGTTTAATTTCAAATAAATGTAAGACCGTTAAATTCACCATTACGCATGTTCTTCCTTTAACTCCAAGAGGATCATAGTCATATAAATACACATAAGCTCAAAAAACATCATCTTTCTAGAACAATGGCTAATAGAATCATCGCTCTAAGCTTTTTCTTGGAATTTCTATGCATTACTCTTCTCTTAGCTAAGGCGGTAAACAATCTTAGGCTGTCTTTAGTTTATCTTCTTTCTTCTTCATTTTTCTGATTTAAAAGTTATTTTGAATTCTCGTATGAGTTTATTAATCCGTGAATGTGTTCACATTAAACAAATATAAGACTTATTATAAGTTTTGTATATAATCCTTGGTACTCATGGAATAATCAATACAAACTATTAAGTTCTCATATTTGAGTTTATAAAGTATGATTTGCATAGAAATTGTAATGAGATTGCAGTGATTTTAGGATCTGCAAAAGTAATATGTCAGAAGGGTGGAAACTGTCCAGATGGAAAAGCTTCCAACAATTATTGTGTATTTTTTGGGTTTAAAGATTATGGTGGTCTTTGCACTACTAATGGCCAAAATCTTTGTTGCTGCATAAGTGATGATGGCCTATTCCATGGTTCTCCTTCCATATTCTCATGATCACTCTTTTGTCAATGGGTTTGTAACACAAATTTTCATATCAAGAAATGGAAATACAAAGTGTTACAATTTAAAGTAATATTGTATTATGATTAATATAGATATAAAAAAATCAAATTTAAATATGTTTTTTAGTCTTTGCAAATATAATTTTGTATATTTTTTATTCTTGTAAAAATATTTGATAGTGTTAAATTTGAAATATTTTTGAACTATTCTTATTTAAATTTTATAATATTAATTAATATTAGTTAATGTATTAAAAAATAGTAATAAACATAATTATATAAACATTATATGTTTGACTTCAATTTTTATTATAATTTTTTTTTAAAATTTTATACTATCTAAAGATAAGATTAAATCTAAGATTAAATTAGTGAATAAAAATCTTCGAAATTGATTTTATGAGAATAAATTAAATTTAAAGTTCACAAAGTTTATCTTAACAAAATTTTCAGACCACTTATAAATTTCTCAAATTATTATTGAATTATTTTTTTAAATTATTATCGAATTATATATAAATTTCTTAAATTATTATTAAATTATTTATAATTTTTTAGTACGACGTTTGAATTTAAAAATATCAATATAAAAGAATTTATTTTATGAAAATAAATTAAATTTAAAATTTATTATTAATAATTTGAAAGAAAAGAATCTATTTCAGCGCATCACACGAACAACAAAAAGAGAAAGCAGAACCAAGATTGGCCAAACAACTCAAATTGAAGATCTCAACTATAACACCAACCACCAACAAGAACATGTCTTTCACTCATCAGACACCACACTTAAATTTATGATAGAATCACGTGTTGATAAGAATCAGAAAGTTAAAATTATTTTTTCTTTCAAAGTGGGATAAAAGTTCATTGATAACTAGTATTTTGAGGGTGATCTTGTTATCATAAAAGAAAAAAGAAAGTTAAAAGATAAAAAAGTTAACCAGTTATATTAAATCTTCCCTAATAAATATAAAATAAACTAAGTTATCATATTCTTAAATGAAAGAATTACATCATATTATTAATTAAAATTTTTAACATAATAATAAGAGTTCAATTTAAAAATAAAAAGAAAAAGTTAAACTGCAAAGAATGTATTTAATGTTATATGTATAAGTATTAAATGACCAATAATTCATAAAATTGCTTGGAATAGGAGTCTTCCAGATTTTTAGTAAAATATTCATCTAAATTATACGATTTGATTCTATTTGAATTCAATTTAAATCAAATTAAATTAATATTTTAAATATTTAATTTGGATTAATTTTATAATTTTAACTCAGTAAAAAAAAAAAAGAAAAATTCGTTGAATATGTTAAGCAAGTTTTTTCTGATTATTTTATTCTGTTTAATTTTGAATGATGAAAAATGATACGTAGGATATGATTTAATGGCATGTATGTTGAAAAGAGAGTTTATGATGAAAATGAACGAAATGTGGCATATGGTATATTTAATGTGTATGGATCTAGAGATATAACATATGGTATCTAGACCTCAATGTAGATCAAGGTAATGTAGATCGAGATTATATGTGATGAGAGGTCGATGGTGGTCCCATCAGTTACTTAGAGAAGAGAGCTAGATGAGGTTATATTGATGTGGTATTGGTTATGAGTAGAAAAAAATGGCACTGAGATGAAACAGACTCAGTTAGTTGGTCATGATAAGACCCAAGGTCCTGTGTTTGAAACATCAAGTAATAGCCTTAGATGTCTGGGATGCATACAATTTTTGGGAGACGTCAATCTTGATTGTGATGTGTGAATTTGGTTATGTATAAAACTTTAGGTAAACCCTTAAACTTAGATGTGATGGTAGTAAATAGATTATATAATTTATTAAAATTATGTATACTCTTTTTTCATTAGCTTACCCAATTTGTTTTAATGTCTTTGTTTGTCTTTTATAATTGTGTACTTTTTGCATAGGAGCATATGCTATATCATTTATGATTGTATATTTTTTTATAAAAGCATATGTTAGGTCAGGGAAAGGTTTCATAAGAAGACAAGATTTCTCAAGAAGAAGACAATAAGATTAAGACTTATGTAATAAAACTTAAGTTATACATATTTGTAAAATTTTATTTAACCGTATGAGGCTTTATTTTAAAAAATTAATATAATTAGTATTATAAAATATTAAGATATTATGAATAATTTAAATATAAATTAATTACATTTATAATTTATAATAATAATATATAAAAGAGATTTATCTTTATATAATTATTGTTGGTGTATATATTTATTTTGATATTTTTATCCTTAATATTTTTATATATTATAAAAAAAAAAATTGTATTTTTGAAATGGGTATATGTTACATCTACAAAATAAATATATTTTAAATTTGATTTAAATTTTTAAAAAGTATCTTTTTATTTCTATTTATTTGCGATTTATAGAAGATTTTGCTGAAACTGAATGCACCATAAATTAAATCTCATCTGTGATTCTTTCCTTTCTCTTTTTCAATAAAATTCATGAATTCAACATAACGGAAATGTGGAAACACAAAAATTCATGAATTCAAAATTACAGAAATGTGGAAACACAAAAATTCATGAATTCAACATTACAGAAATGTGGAAACACATAAATTCATGATTTTGTTTCTCTTAATTATTAATAAAGAGAGTTTCTTTAAATAACCTTTATTTGGTGTATATTTTTTTTATGATTTTACTTTTCTTTAATGTTTTTGGTAATTACTTCTTTAATTCATATTTATAACTAGTATATATATTTTTTTAAGATTTTATTTTTAATACTTTTGTAATCAATTTTTCATCTATAATCTATATTAATAAAGTTACTCTTTTTAGTAATTTTTTTCTCATACATATATTTTCTTAAGATTTTATTTTTTAATGTTTTAGTAAGGGTTTCTTTTGACTGATATTTGTATCTGTTATACATATTTCTTATTATTTTATCTTTGATATTTTAATAATTATTTTTCATTTATAACTATTAATAAAAAGGATTTTTTTAATAACTTTTTTTAATCCATGACAATTTTATTTTTAATATTTTTGCAATTATTTTTTATGATGATAATTATTATAATAATTATTTTTTAATTATATTAACTAATTTTTTATTATAAAAATATGAACAAACGTAACAATGTCTATATTTCCTCTAATTATATTAATTATTGTTTTTAGTTATATATTTCTTCCCTTTCTTTCTAAGTATCATATTATTTATATTTTATATTTATTTATCATTTAAAATTTTTGAAATTATAATAATTCTTCTATCAACTAGATTATGTATTTTTTAATATTTAGGTAATTTGGGGATAATAAAAGAAAAGGATAAAATAAGAAAGTGTATAACTATTTTTATTTATAATTTATAATAATTAATAAAGAGATTCTTCTTTTAATCGTTTTTTTGTTATATATATTTTGCTTTATTATTTTCTCTTTAAACTTATAATTATTATTTTATTATACTATATCTTTTAAAAAGGGTAAAAAAAAGTACTTATTGTGAGATGATGACGGGTTGATAAATATTTTTATTGCAATGTGATAATATATTTAAAAAATAATAAAGAAAGAAAACAATTACTTTAAATAAAGAAGTATAAAATAATAATTATTTTTTATTTATATAAATATATTTTATTATTCTAAAAAATGTGGATGTGCATCTGTGTTGTTATTAGTTAAAATAAAATAAATTTATTGTATTCACTGCTTCCTATAAAATAATATTTAAAAATATAAAAAATAACAGTATTTATTAAATATTTGACTCTTTTTTTCTGTTTGACTGATTTTTTTTTTTTACATAATTTCGCTATAGCATTAATAACTGCATTTAATAATTGTGATATACTATTAGACTGCATTTATTACATTTCCAAGTATATATTTTTTTAAAATTTTTACTTTATATATATAAACTTCCTTTTTTTCTGTTTGACTGAACTTTTTTTTAGTAATTCAATATACGTTAAATTTATTTCATGAAATAAAATAATTATTTAAAAATATAATAGATTCCCTTCTCTCTATATATAGTATTTTTATATTATAAAATATACATACAAGTTTAGATAGTGAGAAGAGAAACTCATCTTCAAGAACGAAAGTGAGAAAACATAAAAGTTTTGGCAAAATGATTTCCAGAAGAATCACCATCAGCTCTATCTTCAGAATCCTGTGCATTGCTTTGCTTTTGACTTCAGGTGAGATTTTTTTAGGGTTTTTTCTTCAAATTAATCCTATCCAATACAATTCTTAATCATGGATTTACATGAAACAAATTTTATTTATTAGTAATGAATTAAAACCTAACACAACTTCATAAAACCGGATCGATAAAATGAGATTTGTATTATTTTATATAAATAAAAAAAAGATATCATTTTCATAAATCACTGTAATAAAAGTTAAAGGACGAGTAAATAGGAATCGGGGAGGAATTTTTCTTCCGGTCAGTGAGCTGATAGTAGTGGTTAGATATTGGTTTGAAAATTTCTTAAATTGTCGAATAACGATATGAGAATCTTACTAAAATAAATTCTAATATTATATTAATAGTGAATTAAAATCTAATTTAACCTTATAAAATTAATTTAATGAAATAAGGTTTGTAGTATTTTATAAATTTTAATTTATTTTTACTTTCTAGCGATGAGATATTTAACCTATTTTATTGTTATTTTACTACATGTTAAATGATGATACAAACTATTAAGTTCTAACATTTGAGTTTCTTAAGTTTGTAATGAGATTTTTGCATTGATTTCAGGATCTGCAAAAGTAGTTTGTCACAAAGAAGGGAATTGTCCAGATGCAAAAGCTTGTTACGGTTATTGTGTAGGATTAGGGTTTAAAGATTATGGTGGTCTTTGCACTAGAAAAGACATAAACCTATGTTGCTGTATAAGTGATGATGGCCCTGGCCATGGTGGCCATGGCTCTCCTTGATTTTCATAATCTGTAATTTAGCACTGTATTGGTAATAAAAGTTTTTAAATAAAAAAAAAGTGGAAACGTAATATCTTTGAATTTAAAGTGTTATTGTTATATAATTTTATGACTATGAAATAACAAAAATTCAGAAAATATTCGTGAAATAAACTAAATTTCAATCTCAATCTTATGATTGACAAGAGGTTATAGTGAAAAATAATTGAAAAAAATAGAAATAATTATTAATATTATTAAAAAAATTTATAAAAACTTAATTATATTATATAAGAATAAATTTCACTTTAAATTATTTTAAAAATAAATTAGATTATTTAATCAACAAAATTGTTAATATTAAGTTAAATTACTAGTTAATATACTTAAATCTTGAATAAAAAATTATTGGACGTTGAATCATTGATAAATTAAGTTTATAATATTTTTTATAAATATTTATGATAAAAATATTATAAAAATCATAAAAAAATTAGTTTACATAATTAGATTTTGAATTTGAGAATTCATCACGTTAACGCCCTAAAAAAACTAATAATAAAAACTAGGTTTAGAATATGTAACCAATTTCTATAAATATAATAAATTAAAATTTAAACTCACCTAAAAAATATGTTTATTATGAGTATTAATAAAAACTAATATTAATATTTTAGTTTTTTATTAATAAAAAATAAAATATTAATATTTTTAATAATCACGAGTATTACCTATGTTTATAATGTTTTTTGAAATTATATTTTTTTTTCATAAAATAAGAAATGGAAGGACGTGTTGCATCGTCTGAAAATTTACGAAGTTTTTTAGATTTTTTTCTTGAAAACTTATCTTTCAATATATTTTTTTTATTTGTTGAAGTTTTAAATTAAACTTTGGGCTTGAGAAATATTTTATAGTTTGAGTTATCGTAATTCGGGCTTTTAGAAGATTCTTAGTTTTAAGTCTAAATTTTTTCTTCCAATTTTTTTTTAAATATTTAGTGGTTTAAAATATTAGAAATATATTTTTTAGCTTCTTTAAAGATTAAAACCTTGGAAACACGAATTTTCATATAATAATTTGAAATTAATATAATTATAGTGTTACCATTTAATGTAATATTGTGTTATGATTTTATGATTAATAGAAGTTAATACAGGATATCTGAATTTAATTAATTTAGAATC
Organism: Macrotyloma uniflorum; assembly: GCA_016859785.1. Classification (NCBI taxonomy): domain Eukaryota; kingdom Viridiplantae; phylum Streptophyta; class Magnoliopsida; order Fabales; family Fabaceae; genus Macrotyloma; species Macrotyloma uniflorum. The sequence continues at coordinate 5,404,166 of BDMB01000001.1, forward strand.
CTAATTATATAATGAGTATATACGCATAGTAATTACATTGATATGCATATCATCAATGTGAAGAAGATATTCTAAAAAGTTAATAAATAGATTATCATTAAATACAGATATATGATATGGACTGAAAAATATAATTTTTTTAACATTTTCTTGTTAAGAGTTCTTAAAATCACTTTAAAGACTTTGATTAGAACATTTTTCACATCCTCATGTTTTGATTATAAATTAAAAAAATTACTCAAATAAAATGCAAATTTTTAATGTGGACAACAATGTAGAATAGTGTATTGTTGTGTTTCAGTGATTTAAAAAATTTACAAAAGGGAAAGATTTTGAAAATGTTGTGAGGGATGATTTATACGATTCTAATAAATTACAAAAAAATGGAAAATTTTAAAAGGGAATTCTTCCTTCTTTAAAATTATTTACTATTTTTTATTTTGCTTACTTAAATATGCTTTATGAACTATAATAAGTAGAAACGTTTAATATTTAAAATTAGTATTAATGTATAGTATATCTAATATAAATGTACATAAGCTCATACAGTGAGAGAACCAAGATCATCATCATCATTTCAAAGTATGAAAATTACTCATCTTCACAAAATGGCTAACAGAAACCTCGATCAAGGCTTTGTCATGGCAATTTTGTGCATTCTTTTTCTTTTGGCTCCAGGTAATAAACTTAATTCGTCTATAAATTTTTTGAAGTTAATTACAACTTTTAATGTTTCATCAACATAAACTAAATAATTTAAATAAAAAAACTTTTAAATTTAATTTATCCCTATCAAATTGGTTCTACGAGGTGAAATTTGTATCTATTAATATACCTTAAATTAGTCATATTTATTAACATATTTCCTTATGTTGAGACTCCTCAAATTTGAATGTGGGATTAAAAATTTATAAGTGATAAGTAATCTAATAACGAATGACCTTATAGATCCAACAATTTTGTTAGGATAGATTTTGATACTATATTAGAAGTAAACTAAGTCTAACTTATCCCTACAAAACTGGTTTGATGAGATTTATATTCACTAATATAATCTAAATTAGTTTTATCTTTAAGTGATATTTAAGTGATGTGAGATTTTCATGTTAGGTATTTAGGAAGGGGTTAACCCGGGAGATTTTTACCAATAAAGATTAACCATGATTATATAAGTGAATACAACTTTACTTTTTACTCAAAACTTTAAAGTTAAATGTTTATATATCTTTTATTCAACCTTCTCATTTTTATTTAATATGAAATTTTAACTCACCTTAAACTTTAACATTCCGATGAAAGTTGTGTTACTTGAGTTTATTAAAGATGAAAGTATGATTTGCATACAATTTGTAATGAAATTACATTGATTTTAGGATCTGGAGAACTTTGTCAGAAGGGAGGAAATTGTCCAGATGCAAATTTTTGCAACAGTTATTGTGTATTTTTTGGCTTTAAAAGTGGTATTTGCAGTTCTGATGGCCAAAATCTATGTTGCTGCACGTGTGGAGATGCCTCTGCTCCTGGCCCTCCTTAGATACTTTCATACTCACTCTTTTTCTCTATGTCTTTCTTATACATATTTTCATGTAAAAAACTCCAAAAATAAATAAAATCTTACACTTTAAACTAATGTTATATTATGATTTTTAAGTTTACATATTAGCTATCATGTATATTGGATTTGTTTGTGTTAAAATAAATATGGAGTTTTTTTATGTTTGTGAATACTAATTTTGTTGTTATTTTGTATGTTTGTTTGAAATTGCTAATCACTCGTATCTGCTAATGGATGATGTTGTTAGGTTGAAGTGTCAACTGTGAAGACGTTGCTTCAACAATTTTAATAAAAGCATTTAATTATTTTTAAAAAATGTTTCCGAATTAATTAATGATTTTAAGAATTATAATTTTTAAAAATATATAATTTAAGAAAGTGTCTTTTCTCAAATAGTATGGTTTAAGGGCTATTTTTTCATATAAATACAATAAAATGATTATTAATAATAACTTTCTTAAAGTTATTTAATGTTGTATTTAACTTAATGTTTTTATTAGTTTTAATATACATTTAATACTTTTTAATCGGTGTTCCTTAGTATGAATTATTTTTTTTAGTTCACATAAAATTTAGTAGTTTTAATTTGTGGACAAATTAAAAATAAAAGGTTATTGTTCTTTTTAATATTTTACTAATTAATAAATAATTAAACATATTTTGTCTGACTTATATAAATGTATAATATTATTTTAAAAAAGTTATTTTAACCTCTTTTAAGTTAAATATACAAATATTATTCAATTATTAAATTATTTTTTACTTTTTCGAATATACAATATAGTTTCTGATTTAAAAGAAATGTTCAATAAAGATTATAATAGAAAAATATCAAAAAAAAAATATGAACAATACACTCATTGATAAAAAACTGACAATTTTTACTTAAAAAAATTATAAATATGAATTTTTTCTTAAGAAAAATTTCACCTATAGATAATATAAACTATGGAAAATAAATTCAAAGCTTAACTCCGTGTAAAGAATAAAAAAATATTCACTATATATACAAGACTTGTTTTAGTGATAGAAAATCTCGAGTTAGTTGTAGTAAAAAACCTTTGTATAACATTTGTTTTATTTTACCTTATTAATTCCCTTTAAGTATATAAATCGTTAAATATAAATAAATTTATAAAAATATTATATTTTCATTGTTATTCTTGGACCTTTTTTTTTTCTATAACTTGAATTGTTAGCTATTTTTTTTACTCTAACTTAAATAATTAACTTTAACTTTTTAAATCATCTTTAAAATACAATCTAATTGATTAATTTGTTAATAATAATATTACAATTTAATTTAAGTATTTAAAACCAGTGACAAATTTATAATTAAAAATAAAATTCCCCATGCCAATAACCTCGTCACAATATAATGAATATCTTTTTTTTTTCTTATTAATTGTGATAGTTTTTATATATTTTATCTTTATTTTAATATTTAATAATACCATTAATTATTCTTTTATCAATTATATCTTCTCATAATTTAGTATATAATTAATTTATATATAAAAAATAAAACAAAATAAAAAACTTCATATGTATATAATATATATATATATATATATATATGTTGAAATTAGTTTATAAATTAAAGATTAAAGTTTATGTAGACGAAAAAGAAATAACTGATTAATTATGTTATCCATAAATTAATTTTAATTTATAAAAAAAATTATCTCTTTTAAGAATGATTATGGAAAAAATACTTCAGTGAGACCTATAACTAATAATTAAATTAGCTTAAAATCAGCAATTGATTTTAGTTCAGATTTGTGACTCGGATTTGTTAATAGGGGGAAGCCCCTTCCCCTTTTCAGGGTTGAAAACTAAAACCTTTTGATTTACTTTCTCAAATTAATAGATGAGATCAAATAGGAAAACACCATACAGGGTAGCTAACAATTGCTCCCATGCACTACTGACAAAACTAACAAAGAAGCTCTCTTGGTACAACATTTACAGTAAGATGCTTCCTTCACTTTGAAAATTTCAACCCTTGGCCACAACAATCTTGTAAACATATGGAAATCCAATCAGTGCATGGAACAAAATGCTTCGGGCACTAAATTAACCATTCTTCCCTTTAGTCTAACCAGCTTTGGGAATTTCAGTAGTTTAAGGACCGTCTTCTTGTGCTGTTAAAACAAAAGTAAATATCGATTCAAATTTTGATTTATAAAACATGGGACTTTCCTCTTTAAAAACCAACACAACAAGAAATGCATTCATGAGAATAAAAACCACGTCTGACACATAAGGACTTACTGCTCAAAATAAATCCTTGGAGCAAGCTCTGGGCTCTCTCTGCCTGTTCTGGAGTTCCGGATATCTGAATAATTTTCTCTGTCACGTCTGGTCTATCCTCTACTAGGGTTACATTGGCTCCTGACAACTGTTACCATGGAAACATTGGTGAATATAAAGGTTATGTATTGATAACAATTTCTAGAATCTAAGCATTGGGGAGTTATTGAGTAATTTGTTTTTCATTCTTGAAGCTTAAAAAAAAATACATTTAGTATGATCTAGGTACAATCTATAAGTCAAGCAATGTAAAGAAGAAATTCTTTCATTATTGTTCCAAGAGTAATTAAATTGCTCAGCCTCTTTTTCTGCTTGGGGAGGGGGGAGCTATTCAATTATGCGAGAGAAGATAAAAGCAAACATGGACATATAGGTTCCAACAACTTGGTATGAGAATGCCTTTTCTAGCACTTCACAGTTCAAACATCAAAGGTACTAAAAGATCAAGACAACACACCTCACTTATTTGGGCAAGCTTGCTTTTGGATTTTGCTATAAGCTTTGGTACTGCATACTCTGGTATAACAACTTCAAGTGTACTCCTTGTGACGAGAGGCACAGCAATCCTAACCAGAAGGAGGGAAAATAAAACATTTGAAAAGAGGAAGAAGGGAAAAAGAAAAGGCACAAGACTAGTATAACGTCCTATTGTAAAATTAGGTAAAAACCAATTACCTATTTAAACTACTGAGCACATCATCGCGGCCACTTTCTTTCTGCTTTCCTGTCTCAGTGCTAGATCCTCCAGTTTCCTTTTGAAAAAGAAAAAAAAAAAAAACTTTATTTTTCTTCAAATAAAAAACAACATTCTGAAAATAAATTAGCTGATCAAGAAATAACTTCGATTATATGATTTGGACACCCAAAATTGAGGACACCTGAGATAGTAAACTATACTTAAATAGCCATTGCAAAAAAGTAGCTTATTTTTTAAAAAAAATTGCATAATTGTAAGATAACAATATAGTTTTCATATATAAGTTGGTCTATATTAACAGTACTAGAAATGATAGGGACTTAGGTATTCCTAAGGGATACTCAATGGTATATTTAAGTTTTTGGTTCTCTCCCCTTAGAAGCTTAGCCTTTAAAGGTAGATTCCCAATGCGTTTAGGTGTTTATCAATTGGTATCAGAACTGACTCTCAGTGTCACGGAAAGAACTACCCTTTGAAGATTATGACTAATGAGGAAGTAGAGCGAAGAGTCATAAAGTGAAAGTTGCTGAGAATTTGACTCTTAGGAACGGTGCTATGATAGAGAATTGGTTATTATGAGAAGCCTAAATCTCACATGAAGTACTATGGGATGCTTAGTGGAGGTATTTAAGTATTTGGTTCTTCCGCCTCAATACTTAGCTTCTGAGGGTGGGTTCTCAAGTGCTTGGGTGTTTATTACATTACAACAGTAAACAATATACAGTACGAAAACAGAACCTCATCCCCATCCCAGACAAAGAAAAAGAGTATACCACCCACGACAAAAATTCCCCATTTCTAGTTGAAATAAAAAATCTTTCATAGGAAAGAAAAAATAACTTCTTTAATTCCTGTGCTCAAAAGCTATTTTCAAAGAAACATAAACTAAAGGTGACTAATAAATCTCCCAAATGCTAATCATTTAAATAACATAAATAAAGATGATGGGCAATATTGAAGATAATAAAACAATTTTCATTGCATCATCGAATACCTTTGATGGAAGGGCTGCTGCAACAGTTTGTATGTTTTGATAGGTTGTGGGAGTTTCAGTAACTGGAACTAAATTATTGGAAGAAGATGCCTCCAGACCAGATAAGGGAGCTGGTAGCGGTACTGTGTCCCTTTGAAAGAAATCCCTGTACAAGTAACTTCTTAATCTTGATGTCACCTCGACAACAGCATCTCGGGCTGCTTTAATCTCTCCAACAATCTGTAATGCCAATAAAGAAGCAATTGAGAAACATAGAAAGCAGATTTTGAATATCCAGGTCTTAGAACATTGTAGAAGTGAAAGGTAAGGCTTTGGATCCTCTCTACACTAGGTACATGAGGCTTCTACCTAATAGGGGTCACGGGAGGGAGGGTAAATATATGCACGGTGTTACCCCCACAAGTGAAAGTCACGGGACAATAACCTTATCATTATGTCCAAGCTCACTCTCATCTGGATCCTCTCTAAACCATTTATTGGAGAATTATTTTAATAATGAACACAGTACTTTCTTTGGTTTGTAAAATTTTTGTAATGTAGTACGCATGCACCCAGTATGATGCTTAGAGGAATAACATCTATTATCATCATTATAAAGCTCAACATTTACCATTAACTATTTCAAACTACATTTATCAAAGGAATCTGATAGCATATATAGGCGAGCTGTAGGTTAAATGACAAACCTGTACAAGTTCGTCAGTTTTTGCAACACAGAGAGGTAGTTCATCTCTAGGCAAAATTTGAATATTAGCACCAGTCAACCTCCTTATTTCGGAAAGAGAAGCATCTTTTCCATCTAAGCATTCAATATCGCTAGATGGGACAACAAGCCGGGTGGTTATAGTATTGTCTTTATCTAGAATAAGATCGACAATGCGAGTTTGTATATGTAACAAAGCTTCTTGAGCTGGGAATAACTCATCATCAGGACCCTTGAGTGCAAAATTAGAAACAGTTAGAACTTTAAACATGTGATATATATCATATCTAAGTGGAAACATGTCAAATTGCACCCAAAAAAAAGTTGATGTTAAGCTGGGAAAGTAGTGTCCCTAGAACACTTGCAACCTGAACTAGTGGCCTAAAAGAATTTGCAGTACTCATCAGATAGAGAAACAGAAAAAAATAAGGGAAGTAAAGCACCTCCTCTGAAGTAATGATAATTATCTGTTCATCGGAACCACCAACGGGATCAGTGACCTTAACATCTACACCAACCTCATTCTGAAGGAACTCTACAATTCCACCTGATTCCCCAATTATACGATCAACTCTCTCAACAGGGCAGAGTACACGGAAAACAAGTTCCTCCCCATAGAAGCCCTGTGCATCATCAGCAACAGGAGCAGCCCCAGGCTCCATTGGATAATTCATTGAGGAGTGACTATTGTTTCTGGTATTTGTGTTGCCTCGTGATCCAAAAGTGGCCCCATCCACAGATGATCTACGAGATCCACTAGTCACGTGAGGAATATAATCATCATCTGGAGAGAAAAAACGTTCTGGTGAATGTACACGTCCATGGAAATGACTGCGGTCACGGTGCTGGCTCTCCCTCAACCGTGATGATATAATAACAAGAGCATTCTTTACAGCATTTACATCACCTACAACCTGCAGAAAACATCACATAATTAGCAACCTCCACTTCATATATTTTTTAAATGTGTAAATTTCCAGATGAATCACATCAGGTCTTTAGAATGGCCAAGCACCACCCTACATCTCCATATTTCTCATATCACTATCATGGTAATGAAAGCAGTATAAAGATGTTATCTTCAAATTGGCATGGTACTTCCTGCTTTCTATCTCAATTAACAGACTAAATTCACACAAAAAAAATAACCAATAAATACATACTCCATCTAGCCAAGTTCAACCAGATTATCACAGAAGCACATGATCCACCACTAAATCAAAAACAGATTTCTAAAAAACTTGGGTAATGCAGCACAAATCCAATGATCCAATATAGAATAAACTCCGAATCCCCAATCCAAAGGAATAATGCTTTGAACCCAAACATCAGTCCTCCTTTCCTGCTCTTTAGCTGAAACTTGAAACTAATTTTAGAAAAAGAACTTCAAAAGCCCTTCATGCCTTATAGCCAAAATCAGTTACAATTCATGCTTTATGACATTAGTCAATTAGTTTAGGCCGATAAATAGAAGGGGAAATATGCAAAGTGAAGAGTGAAACTGGAAAAAAAAAAAAAAAAGAGGTCATTAATATCTTCGGTTTTCCCAATTTTAATTAGTATCCTTCAAATTCAGCTCGGGTGGATGAGTAACTTGCTCCCTCACAGTCCAAAGCAATGTTCAACAAAATTAACGAAGGGGGTTTCGTTTGTTCTTTAGAGTTCAGAGCATATCATGCATGCAATTTAAGTATGAGATGAAAAACAGTCCAAGCTTATTTTTTCTGGTTGAGGCACCTGAACAATCTCCTCAGACATCGAAACACAACGGGGAAGGTTGTGATCTCTAGGGAGTATTCTAATCTGCGTCTTGGTTTCCATCCTCATTTGTTCAATAATCTTCCCTCCTTTCCCCAACAAACACCCCACATGCATTCTCGACACCACCAGCCTCGTCGCCACGCGGTCCCTCCCGCCGCCACCGCCGCCCCTACCACCGTACTCGTCGTCCTCCTCCGCCACCCCAAACGTCGCATCGCTCTCCAGAATCCGCTCATGGATCAGAAGCAGCGCCTCCTGCGCCGGCGAAAACGACGGCATTCTCCCCTCGGGGTCTCGCCGGCGCGTGTCCGAAATCTCGATGATCCGCTCCTCGTCCCCAGGCATGAGCTCGTGCACGTTGATCCACGCGCCGGTGTGCTGCCTTATGGACTTTATAATGCTGCCGGACTTTCCTATCACTCCTCCGGCCTTCATGTCATGGCACAGAATGCGGTAGCTAGTTGTGACACTAAGCTGCGACTCCTGCACCTTAGCATGGCGGGGGCCGCCACCGCGGTGACGCCACCGCGGTGACGGTGGTTTCCGGCACCGGCACCATAGTGGTTGTTATATCGCGGCCTAGTTCTGGCCACAGTCTCAGAATCATAGTCTTGGTCATAGTAGTAGTTCCTCTTAGATCTAGACCGTTCCATGGTGTTGGATTCGATTTTTTGGGTGTTCGAAAGTAGAAATTCAAAAATTGTTTATGGCTGCGGTCGCTTATCTTCCGCAGCAGTATGAAGAATCTGAATCAACAAAATCCAGTTGGCATTGTTGTCAAGAAAAATGGGATTATAGAAATTTTGTTGACTTATTTTGTTTTTCCAATCTCCATGGCAAACCCTAGAAACAAGTTTCAGTATCTTTCCCTTCCACACTCCAGCAGCAACGTGAACCAAGTGAGTTGCTCCCTTTCTTATTATATATATGTGCTAATAATAATAATAATATATTTTTTTATTTAATATAAATATACATATATAAAAAACAATTAAAAAAATAATCTCTCGCTATGCTCTATCGCTGCCACTCAACTCCACAGTCAAGCTTCAACTTCACTGCTCTAGATAAATGAATAAACAATTTTATTTTTTTATTTTCATTATATTTAATTATATCAATTTATTTTCTATATATACTATACTTTCAACTAAACATGTATGTATGATTTTTTAAAGTAATAATTACTGTATTAAATTTATTATAAATGATAATGCATGATTAAATGAAAAAATAGAGAAATCATATATAATGATTTATTAATTAATCAGATTCCATGCTTAATAGATGATTTTATATAATTAATTTCTATATATGAAATTTATATAAATTAATGTATGAATTTAATTTCTATATACGTGTACTCTTAACTATCATTTCAAAGGTAACTATTATAAAATTAATATTGTAAATGATTATGTGATATTAAATGAAAGATAAATAAAATATATGATTTAATGTATTATCAACTAATTAATAACATGTTTAATATACTATTTGCTACGATTATGGTAAAAATTAAATAATTCTTGAATAAGAAATAAATAGACTGGTTTTTTACTTAATACTGTTATAGAATATTTTCACATTCCATTTTTTTTATTTACATACATAATATAATATAATCTTTTAATGATTTTACAAATTTTAATTATTTTGGTTTCTGTCAAATATTATACTATATTTTAATTTGTTGTTTGTTAATTTAATAGAATAATATGATAAGATGATTTTATTATTTTATTACAATTAAATTTTTATCTTAAAAACTGATTTAGATTTTGAAAATATATTTTTGCTTACTCTTTATACACGCTCTATTCAATTTTATGTTCTTTTCTTTTTCTATAAGACAATTTTAAGAAAAAAAAAACAATAAAAAAAAATCAGAAGTTATATAATTTTATAATTTTCATAAAAAAAACTAATTATAGGAAAAAAATATTTTTATATTAAAATAAAGTAAATACAGAAATAATAGAAGATATTTTTATTTTCTAATTATAAAATCAATTTTATAAGTTATTCTTCCAAGATTGAAAACAATTGATTCAGAAAATCTTTTCCTTTTTCCATTTTATTTATTTATTTATAACAAATGTGAAATGAATGAAAATATGCACATTTCATTCCAATTCATTTATATTTCTTACCTTTCAAACATAATATCCACGTTTCATTTCAGTTGTGATAAGAGTTTTTATCCTACGTGGTTTCTAACAACCATTTATGACCTAAAACATCATAGTATCTTTATTCTGCAATAGTTACGATTTTTTATTATTATAATTTTATTTTCATCATATTATTATTATCAAAATTTTAATTTAATATATTTTTTAAATAAATAAAAAGGAAACATTAGTATTTTTATTTTATTTTTTATATTATTTTATTACTTCATAAAACATTAATTTTGAAAATTGTCAAATATAATTTTTTATTTAATTAAAAAAGAAATAAACATCTAATTTATAATATTTTATACTTGCACAAATTAAAACAATATATTTTATTAACTATAAAATTTATTTAAATAAAATTATCACATTAATAAATTAATAAAATAAGGATTAGAATGTGTGAATATAAATAGTATATTTTGTTAATAAAATTTATTTTTTATTGAGATTTATAATATTTAATTTTAATTATTTTTTATTTAATTGAATTAACTATTATTTTTTAAAATAAAAGAGAATATATTTAAATTATATGTTATTAAATCTATTAAAATATCTTTTTAGGATAAGATTAAATTTATACTTAAATTGAATAATTAATTTTTTACATTTCTATATATATATATATTCATAATAGGTAATAAGTAATTATGAATTTAGTTTTATAGAAAAAATTTATTGTGAAAAATAAATTTAGTAATTAAATTAATTATTTGATATTGAGTTAAAAGGTGAATAATTTTAAATTTTTTGTTCAAAACCTTGTTATGAATAAATAAAATATGAAACTTATAGTACTTAATCTTAGTCTTATAGTACGTTACTAAATTTGTTATGATAAACTTTAAAAGTGTAGTATGTGATGTGAAAATCATTGAAGAGTGACATAATCTAATCAATTTCACTAAACACAATAATCATATTGTGATATTCCAATTTGCATTAAATCAGGTTGGGTCACAAAGTATACATAATAGTTTGTAGTAGATTTTTTATCATCTAAATTCAAACCCCAATCTGCATCATAAAATTTCATAAGAGTTGAATGTTGAAGGTGATAAAGATGTTGACCATGAATGGAAGTGCCTAAGAGATAATAGAGAATATGTTTTACAACTTATTAGTGATACTCTTGAGGATGGTGCATATATTATCATACTTTATTTACGATGTAAGTAACATTAGATTTAATAATAATAATATGATGAAGTACACATACAACTAATTTATAATGCGAAGGGTCATAAACAGAAAAATTATAGGAGATGGTTGTGGTTTGAAAACTAGCATGTTAGTTTGTAAATAATATCTCGTATATATTTAATTTGAGACAAGTAAATAAAATCATCTTTGTCATATATAATCCTAATACCTAAAAAATAATACAATCGATCAATATCTCTAAGTGAAAAAGAAATATTCAATTAAGATATGATAGACTATGTATCAATTTATGGAGTTGTTATTAAGAACGGTGTCAATCATATATACTAATAAATTTGTGATATCATGTAAATAATTGAGGCTTCTATTCAAAGATAGTCTTTTAGAGATGATAAATAGTATCTTATCATTTGTAAATAATTTTGTAGTTACATGTATTTATTAGTTAAGATCTTATTATTGTTAACTTATATGATAATTGTATTTAGTATTTAAATTATAAATATTGTCTCTCCACGGAAATATTTAGGTAATAAAAATTGGTATTTAATATTAAAATGAGTGTTATTATCTAAATGAGAAGACTTGTTATTTCATATTTTTTTTTAAAGTATATTTATATGTAAGTTTTTTATAGAAAAAGAATGACTTTAAAAATTATGTTTAAAATCCTTAACTATTATATTATATTATATTATATTATATTATATATATATATTACATTTATAAAAAAGAAAAGAGGAATTCATTTATTTTAAAATTAAATAAAATATACTTATTTTTTATCCTTATAATTTATTTTTTTAATATAATAGTATAAAATAATAATTCATTTACCATTAAATTATAAAAAAATAAATTAAAAAATTAAAAAATAAAAATTATAAAATATTTTTAATCTTCTTCAATTTTTTTCATTTATAATACTAATTTATATTAATCATTTAATTAAAAAAAATTAAACTTAGTAATAAATCCTTAATTCTTATTTTTTTTTAAGTAAATAGATTTTTATCCATAATAATATATATAGTATAATAAAAAAATTAATTATTATATTAAAAATTAAAATAATAATTAAATATAATTTTTATTTTTAAATTTAAACAATTAAAAATAAATTAAAGAAATATTTTTTTTTCATATATTTTATACTAGAGATTAAAGTAAATTTAAAATTTTACATTAAAAATATAAAAATTGAATAAATATGAATGAAAAAATCGATATACTTTATATTGTCTTACCAAATTTATTTATATTAATTATAATAAAATTTTAATAAAATAAATTATATATAAATTATTTGTTAGATTAAATAAATCTATTACATGGATTGTATTTTTAAAAATTAAATTTATATATAATTTTATGTAAATATCAATTATTAAATCAAATTTTTATTGATTTAATTCAGGTAATCTTATTATTAAATAATGAATATAATTTGTAATAATTTTTTTTTCAATAATTATTCTATTAAAAAATAAATTTAATTATAATTTTGCTCATATATTTTTATTATAAAATAATTGATATAATATGTAATAAAATATACAAAATAATTTATAAAATACAAATACTATGTACTACAAAATGATATTTATAAAATATAGTTAATCTTATATATTATTTTTTTAGCATTAAATTGTACACCCTACTTGCTTGTGTAGACAGAGATATACAGATAAGGAAGAAGAACAGAAAAAGTGCAGTTTTCAAAGTACAAAAATATTAAAATAATCTATATTATTTATTTTGTTTATATGCAAAGAAGAAAAATAAACTATTACATATGCAATTTTTTATATTATATAATATATTTCCTTACCTAATATGTTTATTAAAATTATTATTATCAATTTTTATATTATAATAATAAAATATTAAAAATTATATTAAAATAATAATTAATTATTATTAATAAATAAATTTAATAAAAATAATATTAAAATTATATTTAGTTTCATTATTATAATAATAAATAAATAATATTTAAAATAATTAAAATAAAAAAATTAGTTACAAATATAATTATTTTACTTTTTATTTATTTATAATTTTTTTTTCTTTTATCTAATTTTACATTTTACTATTTTTTTTTCTCCAATTTAAATAAAATATTAGAGTTAAACAATATCAAACCTAATACCAAATTATGAAAATGTTTAATATTGATGATAAAAAATTTAAAATTTATTGTAAGGATTTGCTAATATTAGAAGAAGAAAAAACTTGACTTAGGAATGCACTTTATTTAAAAAGTTTGCATCTTTATATTATTATATTTAGTTTTCATATTTTGTCTCTAAAATATTTAATTAAAACTACCTCTAAACAGGAAGATTTAACAATGATAAATAATTAGTTCTTTAATTACTTTATTATATAAAAATGAGATTTTTTCTTTTTTCTTTTTACAAAATTTATGAAAACAAATTTTATTTCATAGGTTTTTAAATTTTACTTTTACATGAAAAATATTTAATATATTTTTCAATTTATTTTCTAAAAATTAGTATTAAATTTATAATAGAAATTCTCTAATGAGAATTAATTAATTCAAAAAATATATATATTTATTTATTTGTATTACTATTAATAATAAATTATCATTTATAGTAAAATAATAATTATACAGTATTTATCTTAAAAATCATATTAATTATAATTCATAATTAATTCAAATTATAAACACTAAAAATACATACAAACTAAACTCATAAATAATTAGTTACGTTGATTGTTAAAGTCTACTTAAACTAAAACTAAAGGATTATTAGTTTGATTTTTTAAAGAAAATAAATATCAAATTCTAAAATAATTAAAATTTATTTGTATTTAAGTCTATAAAAAACTTGTTTTTATTATTTGTAATCCAGTTTGGAAAACAGTACAGTTTTCTTCCTATAAAAGTTTTTTTAAGTTTCCAGATAAGACGAACACTCATCCATGGCTATCAGCATCAACTCCTTTACTCTCTCTTCCGCTTTACCTGTAATTTCATATTTATTTTCCACATATAATGTAATTCAATTTATTTTCTGAAATTTGAGTTTATTATAAATCTTTTTTTACAGAAGATGGAGTTAAGAGGTGGAAATTCAGCACTCTGGGTTAGCTCGCAGGTAGAGGAAATTCGGAAAGTTTCAATTTTTGTTTGTGCCCAACTGAACTTGTTTATGCATTCATTCGTTTTGCAAGATGATGCCTCAAATGCGAAAGGAGCAACGAGGACGACGAGTGTGGAGACGAAGAAAATTGGTATATTTACTCCCATTGTCTTTCTTACGATTATTGCTTTCCACGATTGCCTCTTACCTGTTTGTCTAAATTCCCAAATTAAAACAAGTGAAAATGAAGGGGTTTGCTTGTGTCGTTGTACTTTTTGCTCAATTTAGAAAGTTTTTTCTATAAGTGCTAGTTGCGGGACTATTGTTGTGCAAAGTGTTAGTTAGATGTTTGAATTTATTTAGCCTGAAGGGTTAGTTAGGATATTAGAGTGAGACAAATTTGTATTTTTAGCTCTCTTGGCCATCAGCCTTAATTGGAAGAGGTTTTGATTTTAAGTGCAACTTGATGAGTCAGGAGATGGGTATTTTCTACTAAACATTTACCTATGGTTGTTCATTTGCTATAAAATAAGGGTTTTAGTTGAACCATTCTTAACTTTTTGTAAGTTAGCTGGATGAGAGAGTTGAGGTTGAAGAGCTTTATGGTATTATCATAGACTGATTATTGCATTGTAGGAAAAAGTAGACTGATATGGCAAGTGAGACAGAATTAGCAGTCTAGATTTTTAGGCATTGCATATGATTCCTTGATGTCAATGATAACATTTACATGTATATTGAAGAACATAAATGTTTGCAAAAGATAACTGCTTTTGCTCATCTCCTGAGATAAATATAAGTCAATTTAGTTTAATCCACGTCTTTGCTTCTTTTTATCTTGGTTTCATTGCACATGTCCCAATATTTGTTACATTAGTCTCAACTCCCAATGCATACTCATCTTCTGATTGATCTTGATGCTCATGAAGCTTCTTCAATGCTTTTCAAGTTTGACAAAGTGAATAAATAATGGTCATGCTGGTGAATAATATACTTGTAATTGATGCATCTGGAAAAGCTTATTTGGACTTATGTTATGATATAAGTAATTATGTAAGTGTTTGGGGTAACTTGAAAATAATTTATGATTTGGCCATACTCTTTTGATCCTATTTCAATAAACTTTCCTAAATACCAAATAAAAATAGTTTAAACTTTATTTTCTCATTGATTATAGAATCAAGTTTATACATAAGTAGTACTTATACGATAAGTACTTATTCAATAAGTGCTTAGCTAAGATATTTGGCCAAATGGGAATGTTATTCACACAGCCTTCTCTAATATCATATGTTATTGTTCTGAATGTTAGCAAAAATTAATTTTGTTGCAGATAAAAAAGGATGAGTACATGGAACCCAAAATGGAGCGCGTTCCTTTCTTGGAGGAACAGGTAAGGAAGATTAGGGAACAGGGAAAGCTGTTGACGATGGACATAGACAGGTTACTGTTATCAGAAGACAATCGGTTTGAATTTGTGAATGAGATAGCAGCTGAGGCCAATGAATATGTTGAGAACAACAGGGATGAGTATGGAGGTGAGAAGAAAGCTATTCTTCATGTTTTGAGCAACCGAATGAACGACACTGGAATTTACAGGCCAGAGGCATATTATGAGCCTGATCATTTTAAGCCCGGACCCCATTATTTGAGAGAAGAATTTACATAAGTCCAGAAAAAGTGTTATGCTGGCATCTTAAAATAGGGACAAAAATTTACTTCATTTCTCCACTTAGCTCAAGTTATTTCCTTCTAAACTAGCTACTGCTGTTTGTATCCATGCAAATCAGAGCCAGATTTAAACCGAACATTAAAAGGTATTTTTCAACTCATTTCAAAGAAGTTGAAAATGAATTGTAACTAGCATGGGTTGCACCAGGCAAACTAACGAAGAAAAAGATTAATTTTATTCTTGACCGGACTTGTTTAACTTTATGGTATGTGATACTTGCAATGAATTTAAAATTCTTGTTAAGTAAAAAACCAATTGTATATATCTTCATATATATATAATATATACATTATGAAACACGAGTTGTATAGATACATTTACATGAATATTTTATATTATTGAGTTCTACAACGCAGACATTCTGTATTACAAAACTACATAATTTGTCATTGTTTTCTATTCTATTTTTCACTTTACATAAATACTTTGTTATTACGTCACATCATCATATTTTTTTATTACTTCTTATTTCACTTTATGTGTCATTTAAATTTTTTTTGATAATTTTTTTAATTCATTGTTATTTCCTTCTTTTTAATGTAATAATTGTAATTTTATTCTTATTATTCTAAATAATTACTTATACTAATTTACATTTTTTTTTTCATTATTAACCACAAATCAACTCTTAGTATCTTCCTTGTATTTGCGGTTAGATTTGCTTAAAAAAATGTAATCATAATTTGTTTAAATGCATAACAAAAAGGTGAAAAGTGTAAGGACATTTCAATATTCATGAACTGATTCATTATATTTCTCAATAAGATAATCTTAAACAACATATAAAATAAAAATGGTGGGAGTAAGAAATTATACTATCCATCTATAATGTCAAAAAAATTATCTATTTCTACCTTCTATTATATTTATTACTTATGTTTTTTAATTTAAAGATGAATCAAATTGCTATATATTAAAAGAGTCCATTTTTTGTATTCATTTTTTTTTTTTTTACAATATAATAGTTTAAATTATACATCCTTGGCCATTAAATAAAAAAAAAAGAATATAGTTTGATGAATAACTCATCTATAGTTATTCTAATTCCTCTTTTTAGCTTTAATGTTTCTTTGATTAAAAGTTTTAGTTTCGATACATTTTAATTAAGCCTAATTACTTAAAAAAAAGAATAGAATTAACAGTAAATTCTAAAATACATTTCAATTAAGAAATGTAGAAAGCAATACATAGGACATGAATATTATTGGTGAAGTAGTAAGCATACAATTTTATTTATCTATTTATTTTTTTAGTAAATATTGTAAAACTAATTTCCAAACAAATTTCTACAAAAGAATCTATGAAACACCTTGGTCATAATGACCTGGTTAAAATTTAAATTGATTGAATATTTCAATCCAAATTCATTATTACTAATTGGATTGAATATTTGTCAATTGTGAGTGAATGTGTTGTGTTCACCTCTTCTCCAATCATGTCACATTTTTAGATCACTGTATGCATGCATGTATACATGTTTGTGTCTGTCCAATTCATCATTTAGAACATGTCATATTTGGATACAATGAAACAAGAAGAATTTAGATAATGTTTTGTAAGGGCTTAATATATCAGAATAAATTCATCACAGTTAAATTTTATATGAAGAAATCAAAATGCAGATAAGAAACTACTTAACATTCGATCTTTATATGTTCCAATATTCTGTGCCTCATAAATGAATTTTGTAGTTTAGTCTGGCTCTGATTGAAATGGTAGCTACCTTCTTGACTCCAGCACCAGCCACACTTTAGCTGATCTGAACTACAACCACACATTATGTTGAAATAAATAAGGAAGGTATTATAGTTTGACCACTCAAAAATCCAAACATTAGTGTTTGTGTTACATGAGTAGGACCAGGACCATCACGTTCCACGTTCCTGTTTTGCCACGTCAGTTGTGGGTGGGCCCATTTTTAAGGTTTCACTCGTTAAGAAGCTCGTGGAGAATCTCACCTCATCGTTGAATCCAATCCGTTAAAGCAGTTAGAGGCTTCTATTAACTCGCTTATCTATATCTCTCTATCTATCTCCCCAACAAAACTCAACACAAAAACACTTTCTTTCTTCTGCTTCCCTTCACTGTCCGAATCCTCCATCATGGCCCTGTCAAGTCCACACATGCAAAGATTCCTCTTATGTAAGTTGCATAGCCGCTCCACCTCCAAGAGCACGCAGAGGAACAGCTTCAGCACCACGAGCAGAGGCCGCTGCTGCTCTGCCATAGCCATTGATGCTCCATCGTCTTTGACTGAGGTGCCCGGTGTGAGATGGGGGTCCATAGCCTTGCAGGGTCTCCGTGAAGAGATGGAGGATGACATCATTGTTCGACCCGATGGCCTTCAGGGCTTCTCTTTCGCGGCTGTATTTGATGGCCATGGAGGGTTTTCTTCTGTCGAGTTCCTCAGGTCTTTCAACACAATGATTTTACTATTTGGTGTTGTATATATCATGTATGCATGCTTTGGTGCATTATTTCATCTCTTGTTGCTTCTTTTGTTTGCTCATTTTATATACATTTAATGGGGTGTGGAGTGATGATTTTGTGGTTTTATCGGGATATGATTACTTGAATAGAATTGAAGTGCTGCACAATATAGTTTAACATGATTGCATGCTCAGGATTCTAGTTTATATTCATAATGGGTGAATTTGGAGAGTTGTGAGTGGCAGTGTATCTTTTGGGGAGGAAAAGGTGGAATGAGATCCAGTGAATTGAAATTAAGTTGAATAAGTTACTCTTATATTGTTTGCAAGTATTTTTATGCTGAAATGTAAAAAAGAACAGAATGGTTCTAGTTCATGACCTTCTGAATTAGGGGGGGAAGAAAAAGAGGGGAATTGGATTGAATGGGATGAAATGTATTGCCATTTCAGTTAAGCTCCGGTCCATTTGATCTTATTTTAAACAATCCAAACAGTGAGAGCTAAGTTTTTTTTGGATTAATTTCTCAACAAAAACATGCAAAAATAAGAAGGTGAAATGAAATAAGTTCTTCTCATAAGTTGCAGTTAAACTTACATATAAGTTAACTTGTCAAAATGATCTTATTTAGTTTTTCTAGAAGCTGAATTTAACATTTGTATGAGTTAACTTATAGGAACGTTAAATTCACTTTATCTTATTATGTTTTTATAAGTGCCTATTAAGAAGTTTTTCCCAACATATTTCATTATGTTTCACTCTATTCCACTACATCCCTTTTATCGATCCTAACATATGGAAAGTTTATTTACCGTTGCACTCATCGTTCTTTGCACTCTATGGATATGTGTTTCTTTTTATTCTGGATGGAATCTGGTAAATGAATTGCTCTTTACACAATCTGAATTGTTGATTTGGTGTGCCAAGTGCTAACTACAGGGATGAGCTGTACAAGGAGTTTGTTGAAGCTTTACAAGGTGGATTACTATTAGTAGAGAAAGATTTCAAAGCCATTAAAGGAGCATTACAGGAGGCATTTCTCAAGGCAGACACGAGGCTATTAAAACGGTAAGGCAATACACTAGTCTCCAATGGATAATCTCCATGAACTGTGTCTAGTTAAATAGTTTCCCGTATGATTCTAGATTTGGTATGACTATATTAGAGGTTTAGAGAGTAGTATTTGATTTTTAAAGGCTTGAAATGAATGGAGAGGAGGATGAATCAGGTGCTACAGCAACTGCCGTGTTCATTGGAGGTGATGAGCTTCTAATTTCACATATCGGTGACTCGTCTGCGGTATGTATTATTATTCTTATTGTTTCCCCAGATGATACATTTGACTCCAGCTTTTGATGAAAAAAATCTACTTTATACATGTTTCTTTTTACTAGAATCATGAAGAAAAAACTATCACTTGGACTATTCTGATATTCATCTTTCATTTAGGGTATCTAGGGGATTGAATGTCTTCAAAAGTACCTGACTTCTATTTAACCTTGTTTTATTCTTGTAGGTTCTATGCAGATCTGGAAAAGCAGAAGTTCTGACTAGTCCTCACCGTCCATATGGGAGCAACAAAACTTCTCTTGATGAGATTAGAAGAATCAGAGAAGCAGGTGGATGGGTGTGTTTTCCTTGTTCCTTCATTTCTTTACATACCTTTTGACCAACATCCCCAAGTCAATATGATAATGTTCTATACAATAAAAACCAAAGTTCTGATTTGAAAATTTTGACAACTTAGGATGTGAACTAAATAGTGCTTTGTGGGGGGCATATAACCATTCTCTCTTTCCTAGTTTTATTATTTATGTATTGTGGTTTTATGGTTGGAAACCACATGTAATAGTGTCTTCCAACTATAGCATGCCATGTGATAGGAAATTGCCACTTTTGAATATCATTGATGTTTTTAAGCGTTCATTTTCAGGCTCAACTCTTAAATTTTCAAATTATGATTTTATTGAAGAAAGTGTTTTCAATTGGGCTGGAATTGGTTTCTTTATCGTAATATTTTGAAGTTTTGTTCACCAGAATGGTAGGTGCCCTGTGCATTTCATCACCATTCTGCAAATAATAACACAAATATATGTTGTCTATAGATTAGCAATGGTAGAATTTGTGGAGACATTGCTGTATCTCGTGCATTTGGGGACTTGCGATTCAAAACAAGGAAGAATGAGTACGGTCCTTAATCTCTTCACTATTCTTTGGAGTGTTAAGGAATTTCTCCTAATTTTCTATAAATGAACTACCATAGCTAAAGTGTTTCCTAAAGGATATCTCTACCTTTTTCGTGTGAAAAGGATGCTGCAAAAAGGAGTTCAGGAAGGAAAATGGTCAGCAAAATTCGTCTCTCGGTAGGTAATCTTACGTGTCTTTATTTTCCTTACATTTTCTCCAATGCAGGTTGTGTTACATTAGCATTTAGTAAAAACAATGGAAATGAGTTGTTTTAGCCTAATTCATATCTAGCTAGAACTAACTAATGTTAAAGATTTTACATTGTCTAGATTAAAATAGAGTATGTAAACATGTGCAAATATATTTTAAGCCAACTTCTTAGGTTAGCTTAAGTCTAAATCTACATTCTAAATACGTTATCCAATATTAAACCACTCACAAGAATCTAGTCTCAACTCAAAATATCTAGTCATCGGATGAAAAAGTATGTTGGATATCTTACTTCATCTAGAAATATAGCTAAATCAAAATATATAAATAGGTGGAAATCTTTTTGTAAAGTTGAAATAAGTCTAAACCTACATTCTAAGAACTAGAAAGAGAATTGGTGGTCCTTAACTGTTGGGTACTGAAATACATGATCAAAATCTGAATGAAGCTCCTATTTTGTTGGCTTCAGCCTGAGTCTGCAAAATACAATGAGGACATGATATATTAGGACTTTGTTTGTACTGTCACATTCAGATTGACCTCTATCTAATTTTATAAGAAAAAACTATAAATTTTAACATAAGGATTGCTTCAAAACACAGTGTACAGCTCAACAATGACTTGGTTGTAGCATACCCTGATATTTATCAGGTAGCTCTTGGCTCAGATGCAGAATTTTTAGTATTAGCATCCGATGGCTTATGGGATTACGTGAGCAGGTCTATTACACAATCCCTTGAATCAGTTCTGGTACCTTTCTTTATGTTTTGGTTTGTAAGAAATTATCTTCACATTCTTCATAATATTGCAGCTCAGAAGCAGTTTCTTTAGTGAGGGATCAACTACGAAAACACGGAAACATTCAGGTATGTATAATGCTTTATATTTGAAACAACAACACTAGTATCTTTCAATAAGCCATCGAAGTTGCAGCTATAATATTGTTTGCTCTTGTTTCAAATTCAGCTAGCATGTGAATCGCTTGCAGAAGCTGCTTTGGTAAGTTTTAGCAAATTTCATGTCAACTATCATCATGAACTTATTATAGACACTTCAAAGTTTTTAGTAATATGATTATATTCTCTGCAGGACCGACGTACACAGGATAATGTCAGCATTATAATTGCCGACTTAGGGTATGTATGTTCTCATTTATATATTTATGATTTTGCAAATTGGTTTTTATGTACTGATTATGGCCAGGCCTTTGTGAAGAACAGAATGGGAGTCAGGGACTACCATACAGTAAAATTCAATGTGTAGTTCAATTTTCTTTTTCTTCTAAAATACAATTTTAGTATGTTATTTTCAAATAGAGACATTTTAGTTCCTCAATTTTTTAAAAGTCAATGATTTCAGTATAGTAGTACACATTAAGACATTAACCATTAAAATATTAACGTTGACATGTGATACACTTTAACTGGTGTTTATGCGATTTGATTTTCTATCTAGAAATCAAAGAAAAATTATTTAACTGTGTGAAAGTAAATGTCAAAATAATTGAAATCACTCTAAAATAAATAATTTTGATTAGTTAAACATAAAAATCAACATTAGTATCTTTACCAACCATCAATGTCTTAATTTGGAGGGTAGGGTTAAAGTTACTAATGACTTCATTATAAATTAGAAGATCAAAATTGCAGATTAAAGTAGTCTTCTTTTTTCATCATAATAGCAAACAAGGTTGAGTTTAGTAGAATGTGGTCTAAAGGGTTTAGAATATTTAAGCTGAAAGTGTTGCATAAGTGTTTTTTTTTTTTTTTAAATATCATTGACATAAAACAAATAAACTGTTAACCAAATTTGACTTTTTACCTCAGTTGATTGTACTGTGTTATTTTGAGTGCTTGCAGGCGCACAGACTGGCAGAATGTGCCACTGGAGCAACAAAATACTATATTGGAGTTGGTCCAAGCTCTTGCTACCATTGGAATTGTGTCTATTGGAATCTGGTTTTCATCGCAGTTTTCTTTTTAGATGCAAAAAATAGCACCAGTTATGTACATATAACAGCCATATACTTCTGAACTTCTTGCCAGTATAATCTTAACTGTACATGCCTCACATATTAGAATCTACTTGGTTTAGGGCACCAAAGAATTGTTACAAATAAATATATTTTTTTAAGGATTCATCTTATTCTGATTCTAAAATTCAGTTATTGCTTTGCATGGTTTGCCCCTTCATGTATGCAAGTGAATCACCTGCTGCTTCTTCCACCTGAATTTGATAGCACAATTCTTTGACTAATTTCTCTTATTTTCTGAAGATTTTTGAAACTGGTCCATAATGACCAAGATTAAATTTGTTGATTACACCATCTGAATGAAGTTTGACTTTTTTCAAGTTGAAAATGAACAGTTTAAGCACTTTGGTTTTCTTTCGTGTTCTTTAACTTGATCCAATTTGATAGACCAAAAAGGGTTTTTCTAATTTCACAACTTTGGATTACACAAAATGACCAAAAGCCTTACCTATTTTCAAAGCTTGGCTGTAATGCATGAAAAAAATCTAGATTTAGATTTGTGTGTGTGTGTGTCTGTTCTTAACTGGATCCAATTGGAAGGGTTGTTCTAATTTGAGATCTTTGGATTCTGATATTTTGAGTAAATTGTTGAAGGAATTGGCATGATTGCTAAGTCGAAATGGAGTATTTGTGGGTTATGAGACAAATGGTGGGTTTCAACGTGTTGGGTAAGTAGGACATATTAAGTTATAAACAAAGTATTATTTGACCAAAATTAAGGAAGAGAAAACTGTGATGTCATTGTCAATGTTTACCACCAAAAATGCGTGTATGGAGACACAATTAGAAACATCAGGAACCTAACTTTTTTTCCTTCTTTTAGTCTATCAATCATCTTCTTTACGAAACGCTATGTCAGCCACAGGAATTGCAAACCCAAACTTCACTTTCTTTCACCTTCATATTTCTCAACACAATTAACCACAGAATTAATAATAAAAATTAATTGGTTACTTAGCTAATCGATATAAATAAAATGCCTATGTGTGTTTGTTTGTATATAACAATAAAAAATTTCACCAAAGAAATATAATATATTTTTTAATTGAGTTATATATAAATTTATTATTACTCATAGAAAATTCAAAAGAGAAATTATTATAAATATGCTTATATAGTTTATAAAAAATAAAGATATTAATGGAAAGGAAATAAGAAGTTTTTTTAAAAAATAAAAATAAAAATTAACTGGGTAATAAAATCTGTATTAATTCCTAGCTTATAAATTAGGGTTGTACATTTTCTTTTGGAAGAATTACATGTAATTTTCTAAAGAATTTTTATTGACTAAAATTCATTATTAAATAATTTAGTATTAGAAACATAATGTATTAATGGAAGAATTTTTAATGGTTGTACTACTCATGAGTTTGAATATTTTGTATGTCATTTTTATATCTTTTAAATACAAATTCTTTTATCATTAGAATTTAAAATAAATTGACATTAAAACTCATTCAAATTTATAATTATTGTTTATTATATATATTACCTATTATTGAATATCTCGCATATCTTATATTTCATTATTGCAATTAATCAATTCATTTTTTTTTAAAATACAGAATCTAATAAATTCTTGAAACCAAACTTAAACTTTATATATATATATATATATATATATATATAAAAGAAAAAGAAAAATTTAATGAGGAGGTAGATTAAAAAAAAGTGAGTTTAATTTGCATAACTTATCTCGAAGTTAAACATAGCTTATACAAAGCAATACATGACATCATCGAAGTTGCACAATTTGATTTATGCTTATCATTCATGAATGTCGATAAGACACTTACATCCAATAACACCTTCGGATGACACAATTTTAAAGTTAAAGATAAAAACCTCATACGAACAAAGGTTTATGGTGGATACTCAAGCACCAAGTGAGAAAAGGATAGGAGTTGAAAATTAAAGTAGATTTCGGAATTTCTAAATTAGGTTTGACTTTTAAATTATGATAGATTTGACTTTTAAAATTATTATTATAAAAATTAACTAATTAATTATACATATCTATTTGGGATTAGTTCATGGTGTAAAAACTGTTCACGCTCTTAGTATATAGATTATTTTCTCTTCTCATATTTTAATCTTATATTAAAGTTTAATATCTAGCTATGCATTATTAATATGACTTTTGAGGTTACTGTGATGATTAAGTGAAAAATTTTACTCTATCAATAGATACGCTATTTATTTATAGGATGTTTAACATTCTTGGATAATCCTTCTCAGATACTTAAACATGAATTTGATAGAATCCATTTTAATAAATAAGACTAAGTTATAAATTAGTTTCTTCTGTAAGAATCGAAATGAGACAACATCTGACTGCTAAAAACAATTGCACTTAAAGAAATTGTATTAAAATCTTTTTCAATGTTGAAAGTGGTGTCGTATATAAGAATAAGCAAATATTTTAACTATTTTTTTACTGCAACTTCTTCTTTCGTGATTCTCTTATATGATACGATAACAAAATTCGTCTATAGTTCTAGAATCAGACTCAAATTTTGTTGATATGATAATAGAACTTCCACACATCACAAACATGATTGCTAAAAGCAAGAAACTTTATTATAATATTCTTGGTTTAATGGTTCATAGCCCATTCATACGCATATGGTGTACACATATAATAATAATAAAATATCTCATAACACACACAAGTAGTGGCTCCCATGAAGAAACTCGTTTACATATCTCCTCATACACGACCAAAACATTGAGTAGGAAGAGAGATGACAGTGAATACATTAATTTATTTCATTATCAGGTGTTAAGGTATTCAAGGGCCCTTCCCAGGTTTCTTAGTGTGCCTTGGGTTGGGTCCTGCCTCATCATAATCCAACACAAAATCATGACCAAATAGCTTCCTCGACTTCACCTTCATACCATCCTTCATTCAAAACCAATATCAAAATAAATCAATACATAGAACTCTTCAGTCAAAACAACTTTCAATTTTCAAAACTGCATATTATTGTGGAAACTATGTACCACGTTATAATTAACCAAAGCAGACATCTATGTTTCCCTCAATGCAGCTCCATCCGAATTTATTTCTAATTTTTCTGTGTTCTTTACCATTTAACTAAAGTAAGAAGAGAGAGATATAGAAGAAGTACCTTTAAAAGTAAGTCATGAGTAGGATGCATGTTTTCCCTAAAGCCTTCAGCCAATCCTGTAAGGAAACAAAAGTTCTGTTATGTGTGTGTAGAAGGAGTTAATGTTTGTAACTGTGTTCAAATATATAAAGATGATGCTGACCTGAAGATAAGGGAATGAGGAGCAAGAGAAGAAGTAGAAGGAAAGTGTTGATCTTAAGGGCCATGACAATGGTTCCTCTTGTTATGAGCAGTTAGATTGGAACTGAGAACATGAAATATACGTGTCTTGGCAGGGAAATGGAAGCAGAAGCACCCCTTTTTAAATTTGGCAACGAGAGAGGTCTTGTCATGGTGTACCCCACCCAATAGCAACAGGGTGATGATGAAATGCAATAACTTGTAGGCTTTAACCCACAACACTTAAGTCAACTGTACTATTCTATAGGACTGAACATAATTGCATCAAAGAAAAGATAGTAATTGTTTGCATGTGCACATTACCAACATTTCCCTGCATGGCTCAAAACCAGCTTCTTCACCTTTTCCCAACTCAACATACTTACTTATACATATAATCTTACCTCTTAAGCACGATGTTAAAAAATTTGATTTCCAGAAAAATTTGTTAAGAGAAAGTAGTCTTGTTCTAAATCATATTATAGCATGAATTCATCTCACATACTCATAATATATAAAAGAAGGATCTAACAGTAGAAACATATTTATAGGAGAAATCGCATCTTATCACCTTCATAGTCAGCACAGCATCTTAGCTCTAGTTTGTGATCCTATCTTCATGGCATGACTCTAATTACCTAACAAACTTTTGTTGTCAAATTCTAAATATTTAATCGAACTCAAGAATCATATATGTATTTGTTGACTCATTCTTCTTGAATATTTTTTTAAGTCATATCTAACTTAATGGTCAAAATCTTTGAAAGTGTAGTTTGCTAGATCTGTTATAAGATCGTCAACACTGTCATATTCCTTCAAAACTAAATCTTTCTACGGAACAAGTCCCTTAAATAGATTTCAATCTTTCAAGAGATTAACTCTTGACTTTCGTTTTATAAGTACTTTTTTTTTTCCCTTTATATGATCAATATGACGCACCATTGGCACATAATTTATCGTATGTGCTTGTCTATTTTTTGATGAATGTACGGTTAATATGCTAAGGATTATTTTAGCTAGTTGGATCTCTCAAATGCAGCAGAAGACCACATTCACATGAATTGGGTGGTGAAAGCTGCTAAAACCTTGTCGTAGATTTCAAATTTTCCGTGGTACCTATCACCACTTTGGTGGAATGGTGCTTTTAGTCCTCACATTTCGGCTTTCGTCACTTTTCTTAGTCAATGGATGGAGACAGACATGGAGAGTGGGCTACAGATAAATTCAAATAGAGAGGAAGAAGAGAGTTGAATGTGGAATGGCCCTTAGTGGGTGCACTAGCAAAAAGGAGAACAACTAGCATTACTAGTTTAATCCTACATTAAAGCTAGGAAATTGTTAACTTAATCATCCTTTAGGAGACCGTAATATATGTTGGTAATGATTGTTTCTAATGGACTAGTTAAGCTTCCTAAAACTTTTTATGTTTTTAGCAAATATGGTATGAAACTTGTAATGTGGGCAACAGAAGACTATTAGGCCTTATAAGTAACACAACATTTGACATATTCCCACGTGCATATGTACCATCCCATTCCTACAAGTACGTACTAGACAACCAAAAAGGTTCCAGTGGTGTTAGAACTTGACAGTGCCCTAAGTACCATCAATAATATTCTTTGCACACATGATGATGAAGATTTTTCCATGCACATGGATATCTTTATTTTGCTTCTATCTTTGCCTGCATATCTAATATAATCTTTGCCCATATACGCAATTGAGCATTCTAGATCTCCAGAATTCCTTATACTAATCACTGGGAAAAAGGGCATCATTCTGATTTTGTGTGGTTTAGCATTGTTCATACCAACAATCGGAATAAAGTATAAACTATGCATTGTTTTTTTGAATTGGCAAAAACTAAAAGCAGTTATATATATATATGAATAATACAGCTCACAGAATCAGGATTCTCTCTCTAAATTGGTTATGTTTTTTCTAAAACTCTTGACTTCCATCACAGAATGCAAAAATCTGTTGTTGGCAGATATGCACTGCTCTTAATTGGAGTAAACAGAGATGAGTGCAAATTTTCTGTGTACTATTGCATATGTTGAACCATTTTTATCCACACAAAGACATTACATATGTGAGCGACACTGTTTCCTTAAATCTGGAACTGAAGAGTCAAGTAAGAGATTAATGCATTCAGTCACTACATAGATGCTCAAAGTGGAGATGCTGTTCATTTTGGAAGCTTAGTGTGATTTTCTGTGCGACAAAATTTAGATACAGTTGTTTCTATATTTGTTCTCCAATAATTAGAATTGAAATTTTCTTTTGTTAACATATATAACTTTTGAATTCTTCTGTGAATTCTTCTGCGAATTCTTCTGAACTTCTTCTCAAACTAAGATAGTTAACTGCATGCACTTGGTTTGCTTCCAATAAGTGACAGTATATAGGTGACATAGTAGTGAAAGAATGAAAATTAGAATGAGTAATTAGACATGGAAGATGGATTAAAAAGGAAATTAAAATAGAAGGGAAAAACAAAAGTGAGAATGGGGAATCTCATTCACATCCAAACCACTGCTTTATGAGATAAACATTGGTGGCAGTCAGATCAGAAAAGCTTACAAGCACTTTCTCTGAACTAATTTAAAAGTAAGAAAGTTACCCATATTTGATCCCTTCTCCATTAAAACTCAAAATTGTGTAGAACATGAAAAAAAACCTAACTTATCATTTTTTTTTTTTCCATTCAACACGACCACTTTGTTCTGATAACATAAGAACATAAAGAGAAGAAACAAGGGAAGGAGAAATAGAATATCTGATAATAACATATGGAAAAACCCTAAAAA
Organism: Macrotyloma uniflorum; assembly: GCA_016859785.1. NCBI lineage: Eukaryota > Viridiplantae > Streptophyta > Magnoliopsida > Fabales > Fabaceae > Macrotyloma > Macrotyloma uniflorum. The sequence goes on from BDMB01000001.1 coordinate 5,433,337, forward strand.
ATACAAGTCATAACAAGAATATAAATAGGACAATATATCAATAGTATAAAGACTAAATTACCCTCAACTAATAAATACTAATCAATATATAATATTCTATATAATATCCTAACATCCCCCCTCAAACTCACGATGCATTAGCATGAAGCATCGAGAGTTTGTCAATCAAAAAATGAAAACATTTAACAGAATGAGATTTTGTAAACAAGTCAGCAATTTGCATAGTCGAAGAAATGAAAGGTAATATAATGGTTCCATGTTGAAGATGATGATGGGTGAAATGACAATCAATTTCAATATGCTTCGTGCGTTCATGAAAGACTGAGTTATGAGAAATGTGAATAACACTCTTGTTGTCACAATACATAGGAGTTGGTTCAGAAAGAGAAACACCCATGTCAGAAAGAAACCAACGTAACCAAACAACTTCAGCAGTAGTTAGAGCCATGGCACGATATTTAGCTTCAGTAGAAGAACGAGAAACAATATCTTGTTTCTTACTCTTCCAAGAAATCAAAGAGTCTCCTAGAAAAATACAAAAACCTGTAGTAGACTTACGATCAGTAGGGTCACCAGCCCAATCAGCATCAGAATAAGCACGCAATTCCAAGGAAGATGATGAGGGAAATAGAAGACTCTGAAATTGAGTACCACGAAGATATCGAAGAATACGGAGAACAGCTGCCCAATGTACTGTAGTAGGAGAAACAACAAATTGACTCACAACATGCACAGCATAAGCAATATCAGGACGAGTAATCGTTAGATATACTAGATTTCCAACAATTGTACGATACATAGTGGGATCAGGTAGAGGAACACCATCCGAAGGAGTATATTTCACATTAAGTTCAATAGGGGTGTCAGATGTGCGATTATCAGAAAGAAGAGCTTGCTCTAGAATAGTGTCAATATACTTAGATTGACAAAGAAGATAGCCTCTAGGAGAATATGCAACTTCAATGCCCAAGAAATAACGAAGGAGTCCCAAATCCTTCATTTCAAATTGTTTTGTCAACTCTAATTTTAGTCTTCCAATTTCATCCATATCATCCCCAGTAATTATCATATCATCAACATATAAGCTGAGAATAATACGACCATGAGAAGTAGTCTTCAGAAACAAAGCAGAATCATAATCACTAGAACAAAATCCAAGAGAAGTAATAACTTTGGAGAACTTTTCAAACCAAGCCCGGGGAGCTTGCTTGAGACCATAAAGAGCCTTTTTTAACTTGCACACCTCCCCTGGATTATGAGAAACACCTGGAGGAGGTATCATGTACACTTCTTCTCTCAAATCACCATTTAAGAAAGCATTTTTAACATCCATCTGGAAGATATGCCACTGACGAACAGATGCAACCGCAATAAGAGTGCGAATGGTTGTCATCTTAGCAACTGGGGCAAAGGTTTCTGCATAATCCAAACCATATTCTTGAGAGAATCCTTTAGCAACTAGACGAGCTTTATAACGCTCAACAGACCCATCTGACTTTGTTTTAATCTTGTAGACCCACCGAGAGCCAAT